>OY744521.1:103039164-103056664 GCA_963556195.1 Sepiola atlantica | reverse complement strand
TATATATATGCTGGCGGGGTTTACAAATATTCTAGGGAATGAGTTGTGTATGTTGATGCAAGTCGTGTCGGCTTATTGGCGTGTCAAGATTATGTGCTTGAGCTTACGTCCAGTCTGCACGTATGTAGTAAGAATTAAGAAATGTCTGCATGTATTATGATTTGTGTCTGCATGTTTAAAGATTATGTTCATGCATGTATATGTTGTATGCATATAATTTTCTTATGTGTAAATGTTATGATTTTCGCTAGTCGGTGATGATAGAGAATGACACGCTTAAATGGTCTTCACCTTCCACCCCGGTAGCTATTACGCTGTAAGGAAGTTAATTTTGCAAGCTAAGATGTTTTTTTTCTTCATAATTTTTAATTTCTTTCGAGCAGTATTGAGTAGATAGACAGTACTGTTAAGATGCACATGTACATAAACGCCGGTTTGTTTGGGAAAGCTGCTTCAATGTTATAAACACTTATTTCAACGCTCGATTTTGTATCGAGCACTTGAAATAATATTGGTTGTAATTCTATGTTATCAAGATATTTGAACTTAATAAATTATTACACACACACATATACCATCGAAATGAGGAGGAAGAAAAAAAGAAAAAAAACTATAAGACAGTCTCAATTTAGGACCCAACGTTCTACAACGTTCTACAACGAAAGCTTGCAACAAAAAAAAAAAATGAATTTTTCATTTAAAGTTGCACGATTGTAGATTTTCAAAATATTTCACTTTAATACATTCTAATCCGTGCTTCAAAGATGTTCATTTCCTTACTTAAAAAAGCGCCAATCTGCGCATAACATCGTCAGGACTACATTTTCCTAACGTCTTAAGAACTTGACGTCTTTCTGCTCGTGTCGTGATTCAGCCCCTGAGGGTTAATACCATCAAAATGAGGAGGAAGAAAAAAAGAAAAAAAAACTATAAGACAGTCTCGCCTGACAAGGTTGTTCTACATTAAAGCTTGCAAAAAAATTAAATAAATGAATTGTTCATTTAAAATTGCACGATTGTTGATTTTCAAAATATTTCACTTTAATATATATATATATATATATATATATATATATATATATATATATATATATATATATATATATAAGTTTGTCCTTTTTTTGAGAGCGTAGGCTAATATGAATAAAAAGCCCAAACAACGCATATATTTTATTTTTAATATGTATTTATTTATTTAAATTGAACTAAGTTTCGACTGTAAAAAGTTATCTTCAAGATATAGTAATATTTTATGTTTATTTCTTTTCTTTTTTTCGTGACATAATATCACAAGAAAATCCGTATGGTCTTGCAACGGTGATGTTTTTTCTAATTCCTGTGGCATGATGTAGCGCGGGCGCGCATAAATGTATTAATAGTTAGTCTTGCTTTTTGAAAGCGTTGGGTAATATAAATAAGAGATTTTGTATTTAACCTCAAAGAACAGATTTTCTTTAAAAGAAAATATTTATTGATTTAAATTCAACTAAGTTTCGACTGTAAAATGTCATCTTCAGAAAATAGTAAGATTTTTTCTTGACATAATATCAATTGCAATTTGTATGATCTTACAATGGTGATATTTTTTGTAAGTGTCTTTGTTATTAAACAGTGCGGTCGCGCGTAAATGTATTAAAATGTGGTCCTCCTTTTTGAAAGCGTGGGTGATATGAATAAGACTTTTTTTTGAAGCTCCAAAAAACGCATACAAATTTTCTCATAATTTCTCAATAATACTATTATTAATAAGAATAATAATCTATTACAAATGGAGATTTGATAATTCATGTCTGAAATTAAAACTATACTATTACTTCTATTAATTTTATTGTACTATATTTTAATGCTCGATCGAGTTTACTATACTATTTAAGACTAAACTATATTATACTATTTTTAATGATCAATTTGGGGAGTAGTGTAGTATCTGTTTTATTGTCAGGATACCATGACCCAAGAATTACAACCTGCTTTTTGCGGAGGTAGTGTAAACTCTGTTCTGTTTTCATGAGAGTATATTTCCAGGCATTTTTTAGTGAGGATAGGGAAGTATATGTATGTTTCTGATGATACCAACATCCCAGATATTACCTCCCCCTTTTGGGGCAGCGTTTGCTGAGTTTGTGTAGTATATGTCATGTTGTCATGATACAATCATCTCAGACATTACCTTTTTAGAGGGGTAGTTATATACTAATAAATAAAATAGCAATAACGATAATAAAAGTACTAAAGACGTTAATAGATATATCACAGGTTATGCATTTTCGGAGTAAATAAAGGTGGATTAAATAATGGTTATAGGATGTCGTATCTAAAAACGAAAGAGATGAAACGGAAAATTAAGTAAAAAGAAATTAGCAAAAAAGTCTGTCAAAACATGTCAGCAGTGACAATAAACAGAAAAGCAGAAAAATGACAACAGCGATTTCAATTGGTTGATAAAAAACTGACGAATTGAAAGACAGCTGAAAAAATATATAGATTTATTAAAGAAACGGGAGATAATCGTCTAAAAAGAAACGAAAAATAAAAAAAAACGAAGCCGATTCTGAATTTCAATCCAAGATTCGTTTATCTCTATGTGAAAAAGAAAACGACAAAAGAGAAAAAAAAATAAGGTAATCACAAAACTGCCAAAACAGAAATTATTTATTTTATGTCAAATATATATTCACGAAAGCCTGTAGAGAAAAATATTTTAAGAGTTGGTATCATTTACCCTGACGTTTTAAAACGTTATTGTTTGTATCATATCGCCATTTAGATGGGTTTAAAGGAATTGGTTTTCTGCGGTTTATTGTGTTGGATAGGTTGTAGGTACGGTGTTTATTGGGTAATTTAGGGAGTAATGCATAACATACTGAGATTAAGTCCCGTTGTATTTTAAGGAATATTTTTATCTTTCAATATGTTACCAAACAATGTGTGCATATTTTGTGATACCTAAAATTGTTTAATGCATAATATTTAAATATATGTGTTTATCTTATTTTAATTCTAGCAAGAACACCCGACTTTGCTCTCGATTGAATGAGTAACCCTATGTCGTATTGAACCCAGGTTATACCATATTACATTATTTATCTTTATATGATTTCTTTTTGGTTGACCCTATAGATGTACATAGCATGCAAAATATAAAATAAACTTCGCAATCAAGTTGGGAATGACCTCTTTCCTTCCTTCTCAGAAGAGACGTAGCTACCTTTTCTCTCCTCAATGCCTATCTCAATGGTAGCTGATTAACTAGGTTCCAATCTATGGTTTGTCCTGTAAAACATTCACAGCCAGAACTTGACTTATATCGCCACTGCATAAAAATATTTTCTTCATCTATGTACCTGAAAAAAAAAACAGAGCTTCCATCTACAGATTGGAACACATAAGTGCGAGACTATATTCTTGTAAACTACAACTTTCAAGTTCAATGTGAACAAATACTTGTCGATCCATCCTTTAAAGTAATTACATTTTGTTCTTTCCCAGCATCGCTTTCAGTCCTCTAAAACGGAATGCACATAAGTGACTGGGGATGAGTAGGTTTAGTGGTTAGGTTTGCTTCGACATCATAGCCGTATCAGATGTGGTTTATATCACTCTAAAATTAAATTAGAGCTGGTACGAAGAAGTTGGGTGGCATACCTTGCATCATTAGTTAAGACCCATATATTTACTTACCTACCACTTAAGTAAGGTTAGATATAATGGGAATTCATCGTGGGAAATCCAACCACCCCTGAAACCGGCATGCAAAAATAGCCATTGTCGGGATTCCCTAGTAGGGGCACATCAACCGACCGGAAACAAACCAACCCCTCTTCCAAAGGAAGAATAATTCTTAGGAGGATTCTCTTCCCCTGGGATCAAACAGAAGCAAAACGTATCATATTTATCATTAATTGGACTTTTCTTTTCGTATGGTTAATAAATGGCGTATTGCAGTTTTATGTTGGGCTCATTTACAGGCTTTCATGCTGTGGAGTCCAGTTTTGGTAGCTTATATGGTTAATTAAATAATACTTATGTAGTTAATTAAACACCGTTTCTATCGTTAAGCTTGCTAAGCTGTGGATTTCTTCCATGAACTTGAAATCAAATCTTACGAATGTAATTTATTTGGCAAAAAAAAGGATAGTGCAACGAGCCATGTAAAGAGACAGGTGGGATCTATTCACATCCACGTAGAGTCTGAATGTTTGCCCAATACCGCTTTAAACATGGATATGGTAGTTATCGTCACGATCTCCTCTGGCAAGTTGTTCCACGTAGTAGAAACACGGCCAGATAATTTTGAATGTCTTCTATTGAGCCGAACACGATAGTATTACAGCTGTTGTGGGTGATGAAGAGACCACGATGTAACGCTGGGGTAGAAAACTGATCATTAATTAGATTCAAATTCCCGTTGATAATATTGTACGTCAGAATCACGTCTCTCCTATCCTCCTATGCTCATGTGGGAATAGATTTAGTCTTTGCAGCCGCTCCTATTTTGAGGATTCGATTGAGTAACTGATGTATCACCAGTTACAGCTTTTGCTTGGATAGGTAGCCTTGGCTGGTTCATTGATCCATATTATTACCAGGACATTACAGTAGATAACCATGCTGTTACCGAACTGCGAATAAAGTTGAAATCACAAAAACAGTAACTATTCTATCAAGTCGCTAAACAACCAAACGACCACATGCTATTCAAACGTGCTCATCGTTGGAGGGAAATATTACCGACAGCCCAAAGTATGTTTCTTGATTTTAACATGGTTATTAAATAAACAACATTTGCTTTGATATACGATACATATAATGTCTATATACGTGTGTGTTTGTGCGTGTGCATGCATAGGTTTGTGCATATCTGTAGATAACATATGTATGTAAGTGAATGTAGCGAAACGAAAAATAATACAACTAAAACTATTGAGTTAAAAGAAACAAATGTAAACAGAAATAAGACAACATGTGAACAAAATAGAAAAACAAAGAGAACATCCTTATGAATAGATTTAAGCAAAGGTCGAGCAGAAAAAAACAATTTAAAAGACTCGGACCTGTTAATACGCATTACAAGACCCTTTCCATTGAAAGTAATTTCCAAAAAAGATTGCTTAAATTGGTTAAGAAAGGTGTACTTCCTGGGAAAATATATGATATAATCCGACCAATAGGGGCTATAAGACTTTACGGCCTACCAAAAACGCATAAGGAAAATATACCCGTAAGACCGATTCTCTCTATGGTCGGGTCGGTTCAGCATCAGTTAGCTAAATGGTTGGCTGAATTGCTTTAACCTGTGCTTGAAGTATATTCGGCCAACCGTATTAAAGATTCATTCACTTTTGCTGAATATATACGCAATTGCCCTTCTTCTGCTGAGAATAAGTTTATGTGTTCTTTCGACATCAGCAGTTTATTTACATGCGTTCCCTTACAAGAAACCATCGATATTTGTGCTGATGTTTTATATCGTGGTTTTTCAGTTGGTCCTATTATCTCTGAGGAGGTCTTCGTAAAACTAATGCGGTTTGCTACCATGTCTGTCGAATTCAGTTTTGATAATGTCATGTATCAGCAAATCGATGGCATTTCTATGGGGTCACCTCTTGGTCCTGCGTTGACCAATATCTTCGTAGGTTTTCACGAGCATAATCTTTTGGCCCGTATCAATAAGCCACTTACTTATTTTCGATACGTAGATGATACATTTTGCGTGTTTAACAATGAGTCAGATTCCATATTATTCCTTAATGCACTCAATCAATTACACCCAGCCTTAAAGTTCACTTGTGAGAGGGAACACAACTCCATCCTTCCTTTTCTGGATGTATTAGTGCATAAATCTGATTCATTGCTTCTAACATCTGTTTACCGCAAACCTACATTTACTGGTTTATATTGTCACTGGGACTTGTTTTGTCCCATACAAAGAAAAATAAATTTGATTAAATGTTTGGTTCATCGTGCCTTAAAGATTTGCTCTGAATCCCTGATTGATTCGGAGATTAAATTTATCAAAGAGGTGCTCGTTGAAAATGGTTACCCTCTCGATATTGTTAATTCTAATATCGTTACTAAGATCGCTCACTTTAACAAGCCTAAACTTTTTGGTCCTCCAAAATGCCCGGTGTACCTCAGATTACCTTGGTTGGGTAATATTAGCATAACATTTGCTAATCAAATTTCTGTAGCTGTGCGTCAGTGTTACCAGATATCTAATCTTAGAATTGTTTTTTCTGCTCGACCATTGCTCAAATCTATGTATAAGGATGTTCTCCCACCCCAACATATCAGTAATATTATTTATCAATTTAAATGTCGGTGCGATGCCGTATACGTGGGAAGGACGGTGCAAAGGTTTGAATGCAGAATAAAACAACACATCCCCCTGCCATACGTTGGGGCCGACAAAATAATTTAAATAATTTAGTCAACACATCCGGGTCTGCTATTGCTGACCATCTTATAAATAGCACCGAATGTGCGTCGACGTACACTAGTGACTGGTTTTCTGTCATAAGTAGATCGCATTCGCTATACCACCTTAAAGTCCTGGAAGCCATATATATCAAGTCAATCTAACCCTCCCTTTGTAAACAAAAGGAGTGGCTTTTAGGACTTAATGTGATCAACTTGTGACCCTCCTCCCCATATTTTTTTTCTCGTAAACTTGTCACTAGTTTTCATTATAATTGTTTAAGTTTTTAGTCGTATTAATTTAATTCCACGTTAATACCCTGATGAGTGTGGACGAAAGCCGGCTTAGTACATTCATCAATTTTTTAAATTATTTCCTCTCGTTTTTATACTTGTTCAATTTCATTTTACCCCTCCTCCAAATGTCCCAAACGTCTGTACTCCTCGCCGTACCACAAAAAGTTTATTTAAATATATATATATATATATATATATATATATATATATATATATATATATATGTGTGTGTGTTATGGAAATATATTCATATATTCATTGCAAATAAGCTACAAAGAAACGTTTATGTTTAATTGCCGAGGAAAATCATCAGTAAATATTGAAAATATGAATACATAATACATAATTTTACTTTACAATATAATAAAAACAATATCCCTCTCATAACAGATGAAACTAATTCCTAGAACAGTATTGCACCACTATTTTGTCCACTTACGAAGATTAAAAGCGAGATATAATTCTACTGAACTTAATGTCGAAAATTCTTGATCTAATTTTGATCAAGATCCATTACATTATTTTCATTCGCGAAAATCTCTCAAATTAAGACTTCAATTTAAAGGGTTCTTAAAAGAAATTAAAAATTCAGAGAATTTATTTAATTGGTTACTAATGACTATGAATCAAATTTAATGCACATCTGATATATTTTAATTTTCAAATGAGAGTTGGTGCTTATATTATGCCCCCTGCAACCCTTTAAATACTCCAAAGAAACTAACATTTAGGGAATATTTATTAATTGATGTCAAATATATAGTGTCAAAAGTTTACAAAAATCCGAGCTATCTGAATTTTCATATAGAGTTTCAAACCTATCGACCCCCTTTTCATAACAAATACATTAAACAAAATATAGTTCATTGTACTGCGGTTTACTATTAGTAACTGTTTCCAAAATTGATAATGATCGGTTAATTCGTTTAGGAGTTAATCATGTACATAAAAATACATAAAAATATACATAAACTTTACTTTATAAAAAAATGAGATAAGATCTGAGAAATAAATAAATATATATATATATATATATATATATATATATATATATATATATATATATATATATATATATATATATATATATATAACATCTTCCTGATTTGGCATCATGGAGAAAAGTCACTGATGGACTTTTACCGACACCTGCCACAACAGCATAAAATTCACTACAGAACACTCCACCACACACATCCCATTCTTAGACGTCCTAGTACACATAACCAACAATAACATCACCACATCACTCTACACTAAACCCACCGACGGACACGGTTATCTAAACTCTGAGAGCTGCCACCCGTTAATCACAAAAAAATCAATCATATATAGTCAATTCTTACGCATCAAAAGGATCTGCTCGGACCCAACCGAGTACGAAACACAGGTAGGTGTTTTAGCCGACCACTTTCTCCACAGGAAGTACCCCTTCAAAATAATAAAACAATCTATTAGGGAAGCATCCAATACAAAGACACAAAACCTACTACCATACAATAACAGCAAAAAAAGTACACTCACAAATACCAATGGTATTTGACTACAATCCCAACACCTACAAATTACACGCCCCTCTCAAAAACATATACACACAGCTACAGAACGACCTCACGATTAACAAAATATACAAAAAAACACCCATCTGCGCAAAACGACAGCCCCCGAACTTACATTCTCTTCTTACATCAACCAAGACACATCACACCCTCGCACCACAGGGAAACAAGAAATCTAACAGACCCAGATGCCAAATTTACCAATACATCACAACCGACGACAAATTCACACTTCCATGCACCGACATCAAATTTAGCCCCCCCCCCTCTCACCTGTTATAGCCCCAACGTAGTTTTCTTATTATACTGCACCCGATGCACTAAAGGCAACTACGTTGGGGAAACAAACCTGGAGTTCCGCAAACGCTTCAACAACCGCAAATACATAATCAACAACAAGCTAAAGAACACCCAGTAGCTCAACATTTTAATCTCACAAACAACACCATAGACAACATGAAATGAATTCTCCTAGCCACCAAATTCAAATCACAAAAACACAGAAGGAAATATGAGGCCAAACTTATCCTGAAACTAAACACGCACACATTAGGATTAAATAAAGATCTGGGACTTCTCAGCAAGTACACTTTTTACAAAAATACGAATTTACCAACAACATTTTCAAATAGTAGGTTGCATCGATTCATCTGCCTATCCCCGTTTTCTCTCTCTTACACACACACACAAACAAACACACACACTCCCCTCTGCCTCTCTCCATATATATGTATGTACACGTATGCCCTTGTCCGCGAGCGAGTATGCATGTATATGCCTACACACATAAATAGGTGTGTGCACGTACGCCTTTGTGGGTGTGCGTGTATGCATGTTTATGCCTACACACATATAACTGTCTATGCTTCCCCCACTGTCCACATGTGTGTGTGCGTGGACATATTTTATTTTTTATTTTTTATTTTTCATTTTTTTTATTTTCATTCACTTTTATTTATTTTTCATTTTTTTTATTCTTTCATGTTGCAAAGTTCACGCACACTCCGCGTACTAAACTTCACACCCCTACTCTAAATTTAAATTACTCCAGGCAATTTGTCTGACCACCCAAACTTCTCTTCTCCCTTCTCTCTTCCCTGATATGTGTCTGTATTGAAGTATGCCTGTGTGTGCGCATGTGTGTGTGTGAGCTGATGGGCACGGGTCAGTGTACCGGCGTGGATACGTGTATCGTATTTTTATCTGCTTACCTATCTATTCACACCCTCATGCCAGGTCACACATAGAATGAATTTATGATCTACTCGATCATTTCACTGTTTTTTTACTTTTTTTCTCTCCTACTGCCACCACCCCCTCCCACCGTGCGCCCACAATTCTTCAGTACACTGACGAAGGCCGAAGGATTACGGCCGAAAATGTGGTTCTCCTTTCTTGGAAAAAAAACTTTTTTCTATATGAGGGAAAATTGATATTCCTAACGTCAAAATATTGAAAATAAATTGTGAAAATATATAAAAATATATTTTTCACATTGATTTTTTATACACACACGCATATATATATATATATATATATATATATATATATATATATATATATATATATATATATATATATATATATATATATATATATATATATATATACACTCTAGAAAAAGTATATGAGAGAAAATACGACGAAAACACAGTAATAAATACATTGGCACAGAAAGGGTCCGCATGAAAATCCCAGCCGTGCGAATAATAAGAAAGACAACAAAGTTACAACGGCGATTTTTATTGGCTGAACCAGAAAACAAATTGCGAATTTGAATAAGAGAAATTAGATCTAGCACAGAAACGAAAGATAACCGTCTAAAAAGAAAATCTGATTCAGAATTAAAATCTGAGATTCGTTTGTCTACATAACGAAAAACAAAACGTAAACAGTCGTATGCTTAGATGAAAAAAATGAAAAAGTAATCGGAAAAATGTCAACACAGAAATTATTTCATTAAAAAAATAAATTCACGAAAACCTGTACAGCTTTTTTTAATTTTTAGATTTGGTCTTTATTTATTTCGACATTAGTAAGTGTTCGGGTTTCTTAAGATACATTTTCAAATGCGAAAACCAACCCATATAAACTGCAAACGCTAACCAGCCACATAGAGGTTGCAATAAAGAAAAAAGATGGAAATAACACGACCACATGAACCCAAAGGAACTAAAACTGCCAAAAATTTCGTAAATTACCCCCCCCCCCCTAAAAACAACAGTCTGATGACATAAGCTTCAGCTGATAACACACACAATAGTCGTGAAGGGTCTAAGAGGATGGAAATACCTCCATTGGAAGAGTGCGGGAAGTACTGAAACCTTTAGGGCGGCTTATTGCCACCCAAATCTCAGAGACAAACAGTGATCATTGTCAGTGAGAAACCAATGGTAACCGGCTTTTGCGATTACGCTAAATCACTTGCAATATTTGTCGAAAGAGGTGTAGATAATTCTTAAAATCGGGATAGGCTTGTTCTCACAAAGACTCAAAGGAACACCACTGGTTATTATCAGTGATAAATCACTAACGATTACCTTATAAGATATCCTAGTGAGTTAATAATAATAATAATAATAATAATAATAATAATAATAATAATAATAATAATAATAATAATAATAATAATAATAATAATATGTTTAACGATATATTAACCCCTTTGGGTTTATGTTATGCCAAGCCAAAAAAATTGTTTGGTTTTAAAGTTGTTTTGTATGCGTATCTTTGAAAGCAAATCGACTGTAGACGATACTTTCTATTCAACTCATAAATAGGACTGTACATGTACTACCAAGTCACACAAGGCACAGCTGCTTGTACATAAGACGAGCTTGAGTAATTTATTAGGGTTGGGAAATAGGGTAGGAGATAGAGAAGCTAGAAGGGGTAGGGAAGATGGATTTGTGGATGATTTGCCGACTAACACTTTGTTCAAGCGTGTGCGAGCAGTTTCCGTTGTTACCGAAGATATATTCAATTTATCCCATAGATGACACTGGTTGACTCTATATTCCTCAAAATTATCAAATTAGTGTCTCACTATCGAATACTTTAAGGCGATACACAAGATCATGTCAAGAAGAGAGATACAAGCAATTGAGCTTCAATGGACAATTAAAATACTAAAAAGATGTCTCGGTTGAAGTCTCTGGAATAGTGGCTGAATGTGTTAGACATGGGAGGATACCCCATTACCAGCAAAAATAAAAATATAAGAAAATTGAATCTTTTGAAGAAGCGGCCCCCCTCGCCCCGAAAACTATACCCCGGTCAGCTCTCCCAAAAACGGACAAAACTCGGGTTGTAGTAAAAAAAAAATTATTACTGAAGAAAATGGAATCAGTTCACATCAATGGGTACTTGCCCTTGTGATTCTACATACGTTTATTTTTTATTTTGTGCAGCGAGTACTGAGGGTGTCGTCGATATTAACGTTGAAACCTGCACCCTAACCCTTACGCAATGCTAGTCTAGAAAGGACCTACAAAATTGGTCAAGTTCGTGTGTGCACACTGCGATGAGTTGGCGGAGCTAGTTCATTTGCAAAACTCTATTTTTATTATTACATTTTGTGTTTTGATTGAAATAAAAAAAAACGTTATTTTCAAACATTTCGATTTCATTTTTGACGTCACGTGTACAATAATAATAATAATAATAATAATAATAATAATAATAATAATTAAAATTATAATTATGATGATAATAATGATAATAATAATGATACTGATGATAATAGTAATAATAATAATGATAATAATAATGTTAATAATGATGATAAACATAATCACGATAATAATAATGAAAATTATGATGATAATAATAAGTATAATAATAATAATAATGATACTGCTACTACTACTACTACTACTACTACTTATAATAATAATAATAATAATAATAATAATAATAATAATAATAATAATACTAAAAATAATAATAATAACAATACAGCAGAAAAATTAAGCAGTAGACGCATTATCGCATTGCGTGTCCTCTCTCTACACGAAGTTGTGATTGAAAAAAAGCAAAACAAAAATAAATAAAAAATAATGACAAACAATAGAATAAAAAAACAAAGACAACACAAAAATAAATAAAAAATAACAAAAAAGATTAAACAAATCACAGTAATCGCGTCTGCTTTGAGCGGTTGTCTTTTTGTTTTCAATTAAATATTGATTGTTGGGAAGATATAGTATTTATAGTATTGAAGCCGATACGGCACACGTAAAGGGTTATTTGTTACAAACGGCAGACATTGCTCACTACATCAAGTGTCTAGTGACTTCTTTTTTGTTTTACATTTTTCGGATACATCACGATGGACAAGAATACATATATTAGCATACCGATGTCTCTATATTGCTCACTTTCTATCTCAATATATATATATATATATATATATATATATATATATATATATATATATATATATATATATATATATAATAATAATAATTTTTATTTATAGATACATTATTGCTTACATATGTGCATACATGTCTCGGTTGTACTCTTCACAGAGAGTTAAGTTGCCCCTCTGTGAAGAGTACAACCGAAACATGTATGCACATATGTAACCAATAATGTTTGTTTAAATAACAGTTTATACTTAAGAACAGCTCTACTTGTTGTTGAGTGTTTTATAAACACTTGAGTTTCAACGGATTTAAATCTACAGAAACTAATACAATACGTGTACTATATATATATATATATATATATATATATATATATATATATATATATATATATAGGCAGCATCTCCTCTTGCAGGCAAGTATTGTTGAATATAAGACACAACTCATGTCTAGATATGCTTTGGTAGATCCTTTCAATAGTCCTAATCGGGCTCTTAGTTTCAAAGGGGAATTGGCTGATGAATCTGCCATAGTTTAGATTTGTCTCCCAAGTACTTTCCGACCCATCCACGTCCATCTTCAGGAGAAGGAGGTTAATCAGGTACAAACAATGTGTTATTAATATACAAGGTTTTGGCGAGAATTATGTAATAAGTACAACACTATATTTAGAACTATATACATTTTAGTATATTATCATTGATATTGATATTAAAGTTAATTCTATTAATTAGTTTTTTGTTTGGTTTTTATATATAAGGCTTCTAATATATTGAGCGTTTGTTTGTTAGTACTATATTCTAGAATTTTGGTATATATATATCCAGTTTGGTACTTTAACGATTTCTGATATCTATTGGTGTGTTGGTAAACACCGGTGCTTTCTGATAATTGCTCTCATCACGAGCAGACGTGAACGATGAAGAAAGGTTGTAATTTTTGTAGTTTACGTTTAAAAGAAAACACCTAAAATGAAGAGGTAAGTTAAGTAAACATCTAGGAATGTCTTTATATATTAATTTCAACTAAGTTTAAGTGAGCAAGAAATCAGAAAAGTAATTATAATCTGGTTCTATACTTGATTCATTCCTAACTCTAAGACCGCCGTGACGACGACATAGAAGTATCAAGTTGAAATCAAGGAAATTCAGCATGTTGCGTTCACCTGATTTCTTTCATACGTTTTGGTCTTGCCGTAACTACGAGATAGTTTTAATAAAATTGTTTATATTTTTTACTATTATTTTTTATGCAAAAAGATTTTTGAATATAAAACTTTTACGAAAAAACAGGACATCTTCAACTTTTAACAACGCCTATTTCTAATGTCCTTTGATAGTTTTTTTTATTATCTGTCTACATGTGTCCATCAGCCGCATATGAAACCGTACGTTTGAGCTGCTGAGAAAATGTCTCTTTTTTCTAGTTATTATCTAGTCTTCAACGTACAGCCGTCTATCATGTTATTATCAGCAACTCCAACTAATATGTCCAATTCAAAAAGAATGTCAAATTATGAATTAGGCTTTCCGGTTTGCTGTTTCCCCCTCTATATTCCCCCCCCCCTCTCTCTCTCTCTCTCTACAGCTACGAGTTAAATAATATTACTAGCACTGGTGATATTTCCCTTTGTTTATAAATGACTATTCCAAACGTGTTATTCTTTCGTTTCTTTATTATCTTCGACTGTTAATTAACTGATATATATATATATATATATATACATATATATATATATATATATATATATATATATATATATATATATATATATATATATATATACAGAGAGACAGAGAGAGAATGAGAGGGGGATAGACGGAAACGAGAGTGATAAATACTGTGTCAAATAAAAACGGGAGTCATAAGCATAGACTTGGAGAGGGCGGGAAAGAGAGAGTGAACAGTAGAAACTCAGTAAGAGATGAGTTACTCGATGAATCAATTGTAAATTTCGGCCACTTAAAACAATGAAAATGGAATTCTTTCAAACATAACTCAAATTAATGGATACACGAGTAATATTCAAGCATGTATTTTGTGTGATTAAAATATATCGAAATAAGACTCAAGATGATTTATTCCTTAGTTTCGGAAAACTGCAAAGCTTATTCTTAAATAAACAAATAGAGATGGGATGTAAATACTTATATAAAAAGTCGTAGATATTATTTGCCAGCGCCTGCCCCGTGACTCAGTGATGAGAGCTGACGATTATCAACTAGATGGTTGACTGTTCGATCCTTGGCTTAGGATGGCTTCTTGTCTCTCTCTCTCTCTCTGTCTATATATATATATATATATATATATACTTGATTTGAGACTCTCATTCAGGTATCTGAGGAATAGCGACAGTATATGGTTGATGGCTGCATTTCAATCGTTAAGTAACAATTTTAAGACCACGAAAACAATAAAAATTAAAAATAAATTGATTTGATTTAAGACTGGATTTTTTGTAATTCCGGCTTTTCGTTGATTTATTTTTTGTCACCTAAAGAATATTCTACGAAGAATCGAAAGTGCTCGCCGTATTTATCGAACATTCCTTTTTTTATTATTTTATGTGAAAAAGATAAATAGAGAAATCGAAATAGTAAAAGGTATAATCAGGCAGTAGAATTCTATTATGTTTAACAATGTTTGCATAAATGAAAGAAAGTTGCCTAAATGCATATATATATATATATATATATATATATATATATATATATGTGTGTGTGTGTGTGTGTGTGTGTGTGTGTGGTGCGGTTTCGTGTGTATCAAGGATAGTGCACATTAACAGTTATCTATGGCCACAATTTCATATTATATCTGTAGAAATCTATTTTTTATGATATTCTTTTTTTTTTCCTTTGTTACTTTCCTGGGTATTACTCTTTTAATAAGAAATCTACCAACCGTCCTCAGGTTTTCTATACATGCACAGAAGAGACCTCTACTCGGAAATCGAATTGGGTTTTCACATGCGACTTACCACCAGATTTTGAAAGGTTTTACACCTTGCTAATATCTATAAATACCCATCGGGTTGTCATTTCTTGTGGTGAGGCAGGCGACGGTATTTACTGAAACGGAATAAATGCACGGACACCCGGGCGGAATTGTTGGGTAATTGGCGCCATAAACTGCGCCCTATGGTCGGGACACGTGGCCATGCGATCGCTAGACGTTGGTCTGTACTGTGGTCGCCATCTTAAATGCAGACTTGTCGGACAGAGCAGCATAGGGATCGTAATGAGTAATGGTCACGCTAGAATAGTAGCTACTATCTCACGCCAGTGGACACATACAAGTTTCTTCCACTCGCCCTCTTCCATCTTTGGGACTTTTATGCTATGTCACTTCTTATTGATATATATATATATATATATATATATATATATATATATATATATATAAATAGTTATATTTATATGTATATCGACTTTAATGTTTTAGTAGGTTTGATAAAAATACCAAGCGAAAATTATAATGGAGTTTTAGTTGCACAAGTTATCGGTCTATCCATCTTTTCTTTTTCTCTCACACTCTCTATCTCTTTATCTCTATCTCTTTGCATAAACTGAAGAAAACTAAATATAACCTACATTACCCACCCTTACGACTAGAAACTGTGTTCCAAAATTCACTAATATCTGCTATTTAGTTAAGGAGTCAATGCTATACATAGAAATATATAAACATAAACACATACCTAACTTTATATGAATCGAGATATAAAAATATTAAACTTTCGTTTCAAAATACTTGATTGATATTCATAACAATAATCGATTGTTACACAGCTGAACGTGAGAATTGATTGATTGATTCTCAAATTCGGTTGCTAATGAACAACTAAACGAATGTAAGGTTTTCTTCTTGGCAGACCTCAGAATTATGAACAAGTTCAGCTCTTGTTTTTTTTCCTATAAAGAATGTGTTCGAGGTTTGTTCTAATGTATTTTTAATTGAATATCGGGGGAGGACAAAGATTTACTCATGTTCTTCACAATAGATAATATATAATTAAACAAAACATGCGCATATATAAACAGTTTATAAGATGCGGAGAATTAAGGGAACAGCTGCCAAACTGGGTCAATTGATGTATTCTGATGATACGAAGTAAAAGGAATATAATAATATTTCTATCACATTAAATAACTCATATGCACACACACACACATATATATATATATATATATATATATATATATATATATATATATATATATATATATTAAGAGTTCGAATGCAAAACGCGATACATCCAAGTTGTTGAAATTGAGTCGTTAAACAATTAATCGAAGAATATATTTAATCTCGACTTCAATAAAAATATTATTTTAATTAAAATGTAACAACATAAAAATGACGGCATGATATTATGTAACACATGATTTTAGAAAGTGATGATGTCTTTGTAATATTTAAAATGGCGTTTATCGCGTTTTGCATTCAAACTATTCATCTGCCTCGGAATTCTCACCTTCATATTTACATATATATATATATATATATATATATATACATGTTTATATAAATGTGCAGAAAAAATATTACTTTTCAGAGTTGGTCTCCATGGGTGTCCTCGACTGCTCCCCATGCCCCTAATATTATGCGACGCGCAAAATATAGTCTCTGCATAGTGAATGGTCGTCTGTGCGTGATAGGAGCCGCGTCTTTCTCTAAGTTAATATGCATAAGGATAAACAGAACACGCCGGCTGTTGAGGAGTAAACCTTGACAACAACTCTTGCTATTCCACGAGTAGCAGTAGTTTTCGTTGCACTCATACACAAACTTATTATGCACAGATACGTCACCGTTTCATCACCGCAGGGAATCGTCCGGCTAAGCAATGATTCCCTG
>OY744521.1:102939164-103036664 GCA_963556195.1 Sepiola atlantica | reverse complement strand
CGGCATCAGATTACTCACCAAACCCAATCTTTACTAATCGGACGATTTCATTTTTTTTCATGTGTGCGAAAGGTGATAATGTACGTACGAACATAAAATTGTCTTAGTGTATTATATTAGTATCCAGCAGTAAATACAACTTCATTTTCACTTCAGATGCCTTACTGAAATGTTACGGTTCTATGTTGAGTGTATGTTTATTAATTCAAAATGTTTACACAAATTAGAAATTAAATGAAACTTCAGTAGGACATTTGAAGATCAATGGAATAGGTTTTACATTTTATTTTCAGTGTAGCTCTATTTTATATCGAAGGTTTCAACTTGTTTTCTTTCTGAACTGTTTTGATATTTAACTTCGGGGATTTTCATCTTTGTAATCTTAAAATGCTTGTTATGTTTAGTATACTATATTGTTTCGGTAATTTTGAGATGAGAATTAAATATTTGTATTATTTGTATTATTTGGACTACTGTTCTAATCTTGAATGTTATTCTCGCAACGTTTCGTCCGATGTAACCTCTGACTTTTTTTTCACACTCGTGAATCTGCACGAAATTTCGAACTGAACCCTTTTATTTTAATCCATGGGAAAGCTTGTTCCAGTTTCGTCAGCCTTGACTGGGTAAGGTTCTTAAGTAATTCTGCAATTATATTCTTAATATCGTCCGCCCTGAGGATTGAAATTTAAACCTCTAGAACAGTGGTCCTCAACCTTTTTGTTGCCGCGGACCGGTAAGCGTTAGACAATTTTACCGCGGCCCGGGGGTAGATTGTTTACTTGCGACTCACATGTAGCATCGTACCAACAACATAACATGAAAATAAAAGCCTCGAAATAATAATAAATATATCATTAAAAAGTTTACATTAAAAATTTACTTTAAACATTCCTTTCAAAATAAAATACAGGTACACCAGAAAAACGAATATAAAGTGCATGAACATTTTAACATTACTAGAACACCAAGTCAATGAGAACTTTGAGCTTGTTTCTTTGCAATCAGACGGTCCCATCTGGGAGCAATAGGAGACAATGACACCCGGAGTGTGTTGCTTATGTCTAGTTTATTCCGATATTTTGTTTTAGTTGCTGTTACTGCAGAAAACCCCGCTTCACACAGATAAGTTGTCGGAAATGGCAACAAGGCTTTAAGTGGTGTAGTGGCGATCTTAGGGTATTCTGCCAAGACTTTATTCCAGAACACCGGCAGAGTTGTTGTTTCAAACGTACTTTTCAGGTCACCATCATTTGCGATCTCAAGCAGTTGATCTTCTTCTTCCATGGATAAACTAGATTCGCCTGGCTTGTTGACAAATGGGTGTCGAATCCATTCCTTACCAGTTCGTGGGTCTTTTGTCGTTGGAAAATAACGCTCGAACTCTTTTGAAAGCAAGGACAGATGATCGTGCACCAACCGGAAGAATGAAGGCTCAGGATCAGTATCACCAATAATACCTGCCAATGTTTGAACATGTCCAAAATGCCTTTGTTCACGCGTTGTCCCCACAACTCCAGTTTAGCTTTAAATGCGGCTATTTTATCTACTAACTTGAAAATAGTTATCATTTTTCCCTGAAGGGACAGATTGAGCTCATTGAGCAGGTTGAATATATCACACAAATATGCCAGTTTTGCGAGCCAGACTTTGTCACAGAAATGTGCTGCCAGTGGTGACTTCTTTTCTGAAAAAAACCTTTTCAATGGCTCTCGTAATTCAAACACCCTGTTTAGCGCTTTTCCTCGAGATAACCATCTTATTTCTGTGTGCAAGAGAAGGCATCTGTGCTCTGCATCCATCTCCTTACAAAGTTGCTCAAATAGGCGCGAGTTATGGGCGTGTGCTTTGATGTGGTTAATAGCTTTAACAACATCATTCAATACACTATTAAATTCCGGTGACATTTTTCGGCTTGCCAACATTTCCCTATGAAGGATACAATGCGTGAATTCACTGTCACTTACAACACTAGTGACTAAGCTTACAAAGCGTATGACTAATCTTATGACAAAGCGTACAAACTGAGATAAAGAGCTTTAAAAACTGCGCACATGTATGCAAACTATATTTCTAAACTGTATTTCTTACGCGGCCCGGTACCAATTGGTCTACGGACCGGCACCGGTCCGCGGCCCACCGGTTGGGGACCACTGAGAAGACTGTGACTTAGAACTGATTATTACTCAGTCTTTATATATTTTATTACGTCACTGGTACTTGCATACAGATTCCCGAGTTCGACAGAAAGATTACTGAGTTCAACAATATGCACCTGATGTTCAATCGACCGAAACGTTGTAAGAATAACATCCAAGATGAAAAGAATAGTGATAATGATCCGAATAATACATACGGTAGTGTTGTCTTATTTAATGTCGTCATGTTACTGGCTAAACGTAGAAACTAATGCTGCGTTAGCTAGAAGTTAATAAACAACTGGGTCTGTTAGATACGATTAAATGATGTTAGTGAGTAAAAGTGTGTCAATTGGTTTTGTGATAGTAATTAAATAAAGGGCTTCCTGCAGATATAAGGCACAAGGAAAGATGAACTGACATACAAGCTAGTGTACACTTAAGAACGCATACAATTAAAGCGTTTAATAGATAACCCCCGTTTCTTATAGTAACGGTTCGATGTCGATCAGTCTACATATTTTTCTGGTAATGACACTAATGTGTGTAGAACATCGCGATCAACGAGTGATTATGCTTCTATTGAAACCATGTCTGCGTTGCTAGTTATGCGGGTATTATATTAAAACACTCGATACGCACAATCCAGTTTAAAAGTGATGAGCTTAAATAAAACATCTTTAACGTTTCCTCAACATTATTATTCCTGTTTGTATTTGGCGTTATTAATTTTTGCATAATATTTGTTTTGTCCAACTCTTTATTTAATTTTTATTTATTTTGCTAAATTATTTATTTAATTTTCATCAAGTGATTTTTCATACACTCACTTTAGTTATTTGTCTGATTTCGGTACACTTAACACGTTCATGTATAATTTTTTTACATGAATTTAACGTACTTGATCTAACTCGTCCTTGAACTACGTGCCTTCAAGTTGTGCTGACTTTAGAGAATGCCCGTAACGAATATTAATGGAGGAAAATAAAACCTTAATGTCCTTGACTATTAGAAAAGATATAATTAATTAAATCGAGATTTATAACAACTTTTCTATTGTTGTGGACAACAATACGCATGGAGGAATTAAATGACTAAAAATATATATAATTCGTATTTCTCTGTGCTATGATTGTAAAAATAGTGTGTAACTTTTTATGTAAGAATAAAATGTTTCAATTTTAATGTAAAAATAAAGTGTTTCAATTTTGATATAAAAATTTATTTAAAATTTTGATGTAAAAATAAAATGTTTGAAATGTTATGCAAAAATAAGATAGTTTAATTTTGATGTAAAAATGCAATATAATTTAAAACACTTTATTTTTACATCTTAATTGAAAGATGTCAAAATAAAGTTTTTTTATTTTTATGTAGAAATAAAGTTTTTCAATTTTGATGTAAATATAAAATGTTTCAATTTTGATGTAAAAATAAAATGTTTCACATTTCAGTAAAAATAAACTGTTCCAATTTTTATGTAAAAATAAAATGTTGCAATTTTATGTAAAAAAAAAAATGTTTCAATATGGATGTAGAAATAAAATGTTTCAATCTTTGTGTAAACATTAAGCATTTCTCAAAAGATGCGTACAACCTATTCAGATGTTGCAGCTTAAAAATAACTTATTGACATTGGTTTGGAAAATATGACCTTTGTAGACTAGCCAGAATTTGGTAGGTCTATTTTAAAAAATAATTATGAATTGCATAGTATCAATCACTTATGTATACTTGTGCTGTTTGAGATGAAATATACAAACTATTTTACATAAAATAGTGAAATACAGTTTCGTTCGTTGATAAGTGGATAGCGTTCAATAGTATATATATATATATATATATATATATATATATATATATATATATATATATATATATACATACATACATATATATTATATTATATTATATTATATTATATAGATTTATTTTATATTAACACAAACGTTTATGTTGTAGCTCAATAATGTAAAATACGACTCGAGCTGATAATATAATATAATAATAATTATTCAGAAAATATTTCAGATTAAAAAGAACAATCTATCTATATCTCTCGCTTTCTCTCTCCATATATATTATATGGGTCTAAATGCAAGGTCACTGGGATTCAAGACACTAATATATTAAAAAAAAACATTTTTTTTAAACATAGTTCACCCCAAACAAGGCAGGCCGCCACTATAGACGTAAGGTGCTACTGAGAAAGGAAAAGGGGTGAAGGAAGGGGGTCAACCTTACTTGGGATCTGCGCAGCGAGATGTCTGTTTACATTAGTTTTACATTTCTGCATGTCTTTTCTGTCGGGGAAACAGGGGCAGGGAGAGAGTTCCAGAGGCCAGCAGTACGAGGAAAGAAGCTACTTGAATAGAAGGCTCTCCGACATCTGGGGACCTCCACAGTGAATGAATGAGATTTAGTTGATTGTCGAGTTTGTCTAGTGAATTTACTTCGAGGGGGCAACTCATCGGAGCATAATCCATTGAAGTATTTGTAAAACAAGCATAAGGATGCTACATTGCGGCGATGGGACAGAGGCTGAAGCTTGGTTGACAGTGAGGGTCCTATTAGGTTGGCGATTCTTTTTTGGACCTTGTCAAGAAGGGAGAGACTAGTAGATGATGCACCAGCCCAGATGTGACTACAATACTCCATGCATGGGCGGATGGTGGCTTTGTAGAGATACAGGATTATGTCAGGTGTGAGGAGTTTACTAGCGCGGTAGAGGGAGCCAACCTTCTTTGCGGCAGCCTTGGCAATGTCTTCAATGTATTTGTTCCAACTCATGTTACCTGTGAAGGTCAGGCCGACGAGTTTGAATGATGAACTCTCAGGTAGGGTGCTATTTGCCATGACAATCGGTAGTTGAACAGGTTCCCTGTAGTTATTGAAGGAAAGGAGCTTTGTCTTTGCGGCATTAAAAGTTACCAACCATTTATGACCCCAATCCACCACAGCCTGGATGTCATTTTCTAAAGATTCCGCCATTGCCTCGGATATGATCGCGTCGGTTTTGCCAACATGGCGAGAGTAAAGGGTGGTGTCATTAGCAAATAAACCAATCCCAAAATGTCATCAGAGAGATCGTTTATATAGATCAGGAACAACAAGGATCCAAGGATAGATCCCTGGGGTACACCAGCATTTATGTCATGTTGCTTAGATGAACGGCCATCGAGGACAACCTGGATTTTTCTTTTGTCTAGGAAGGATATAATTATATTCTGATTTCTGTGTGTTGATGCCATTTGTTATCTCATTTATATATATATATATATATATATATATATATATATATATATATATATATATATATATATATATATACTAGAAAAAGATTACTCGGCGTTGCCTGGGTTAGTGTGTAGGATAGAATAATATGAAAGATTATATTAAGAAGAGTTATTTTTAACAGCAACCTTGAATTTGTCAGCTAGATATCTTACTAACCGAGAAGTCCTTCTACTCTAATAACTGATTTCCCCGAACCGCTTGCCCGTGGAATTCCATAGATGCTCCCTAGTACCCCTATTGTACTAACATGCAGACATGTAAACGTAATATCCTTCTGCACAACTTCCGACTTTGAACCCCCCCCCTGTAAATCTAGTACTTAATTCTTTTTTCGTTTATAACGGTAATTTGTATGAGTCGGATTATTCGGACTACTGTTCTAATTTTGTATGTTCTTTTCTCAACCTTTTTGACTGATGTTACATCTGACCTTCTCTATGGGTGCCTTGTCGAACTCGAGAATCTTAATGTCGAACTCGGGAATCTTAATGTCGAACTCGAGAATCTTAATGTCGAACTCGGGAATCTTAATGTCGAACTCGAGAATCTTAATGTCGAACTCGAGAATCTTAATTTCGAACTCGAGAATCTTAATGTCGAACTCGGGAATCTTAATGTCGAACTCGAGAATCTTAATCTCGAACTCGGGAATCTTAATGTCGAACTCGAGAATCTTAATGTCGAACTCGGCAATCTTAATGTCGAACTCGAGAATCTTAATGTCGAACTCGAGAATCTTAATGTCGAACTCGGGAATCTTAATGTCGAACTCGAGAATCTTAATGTCGAACTCGGGAATCTTAATGTCGAACTCGGGAATCTTTATGTCGAACTCGAGAATCTTAATGTCGAACTCGGGAATCTTAATGTCGAACTCGGGAATCTCAATGTCGAACTCGGGTATTTTAATGTCGAACTCGGGAATCTTAATGTCGAACTCGGGAATCTGTACGGAATTCCGAACTGAACCCTTTTATTTAATCTATGGGAAGTAAATTTCTCTCGTTTCGCTTACAATAACCGTGGGAAGTATTTAGCAATTTTTAATTATATTTTAAGTGTTGTCAGTGGATAATATATAGAGTTTGGTTGGAAATTTCGTACAGATTTCAGAGTACTGCGTAAAGTTTCACGAGTTAGACAAAAGGCGCCTGAAGATGGTAGGAGCTTAACTCGGCCAAAACGTTGTTAGAATAGCATCAAATATGGAAACAGTAGTCCGAATAACCCAAATAATCCAAATTATCAATCCTCATCTAAAAATGTCCGGAATATAAATCGGAAATTTTAAAAAGTTAGAAAATTTCTACAGAATTACCATTCTATTGACATTGACCATTGTATTGCTATTTTCCAAAATAAGTTACCATCGTACTAATATGTACGTATGTGAATCAAAATATAACATCATAGAATTAACATTTTTGTATTGTCATTTTACAAACAATTCACTAGCTCAGTCGCATTTTCCAAGATACAGGCTGATCTTTTATTGACAAATCAGAATGTATTTGACGACACTGGTATCGGTTATAAGCAACGTAAACACATTTCGGGTGAGAGTCTTGCTGTTCAGTTTTAAAACCATACCAGCTTAGAATTATCAAGTGATTTGCAGTGAGCTCAGAAATGGATCAAGCTGAAATCGGGTTGACATATTGGAGTCATTGGGTCAGAGTAGAGCGAAAGGTTAAAATGATTTCTCTGACCGGTTCGCAAGAAAATGATCCTTTCTCTTGTCCTAATTAAAAATGCATGTAATTATCAATTAGTGGCTCAACACATTTTTACCCGTGTGCGGATGTTCTGCCTTCCTGTTTGCAATCCTGTCTGTCTACCTATCTATATAGCTGATTATATATATATATATATATATATATATATATATATATATATATATATATATATATATATATATGAACATAATTATTTATAATAAATATTTATAAAAAAATGTTTATCAAAAATATTTGTCAATATATATATATATATGTTTATCTATTTATTAAAGAATGTCATATACACACGCAAACATCCTCACACACATATCTTTCTATCTATCTATCTTTTTATCTTATATATATATCTGCTCCCACGCAAAGAGTTTTTCTTCACATTCTGCAATTCACCGGACTTCTTTTCAACGGAAATTTACAACCCGGGCAATTTGCATATCTTTTTCACGGAACTTTTCTTCTCATTCAATACGTTTTTTTAACAAAAATTATTTTAATAATTTTTAATAATAATTTTCATATCTTTCAAATATTTGAACTTTGGTTTTTTCGAAAGCCAACTTATCCATCTGTATTTCTCCTCTGATGATAAGATTTCGATCTTTGAAAAGCCTTGGCTTAAGGAAAGAATAATAAACACTAGTTTATTACTGAATACACCTTGCATTGAACAATTGAAATTTGAAATAAATTTGGACAATCGTCGCATATTGATCTCTCTTTTTTCTTCTATCTCACTCTCTCTCTATATATATATACAATATGAAACTAAAAGTATACTTTTGGTAGATGGAACCTATAGTGAAATGGTTTCAGTTCAATATACGAGATAGAGCAATTATAGAGATAAATGAAAGAAGAGGGATAAATATGTACGAATGACAAATCTCCTTCCACCGGACACCCTATCTACGGTCATTCACTAACTGGACAAACTCCATATTTTTTTACACGCACACTCGTACTTCCATTACTTAATATATTTTCAAATTTTCAAATTTTGCTTTTCCACTGCCAACGTATCCATCTATGTAATTCCTCTGATGATAAGATTTTAATCTTTGAAAAGCCGTGGCTTAAGGAAAGAATAATAAACACTAGTTTATTACTGAATACACCTTGCATTGAACAATTGAAATTTGAAATAAATTTGGACAATCGTCGCATATTTATCACTCTTTTTTCTTCTCTCTCGCTCTCTCTCTCTCTCTCTCTCTCTCTCTCTCTATATATATATATATATATATATATATATATATATATGTGTGTGTGTGTGTGTGTGTGTGTGAAAAAGACAAACGGAAAGCAGGTTAAAATGCAGGAGAAAAAAAACAAGAGATTTGACCGGTTTCGTTCGTATTAACGAACGTCTTCAGAAAAAGTGAAGATATGTAAGCAATTTTATTTTGAAGGCACACACATGGGAGAAGGAAAAGATGATCCGATTAGACCATATGAGAAATTTTTTCAGCGACAGTGAAATATGATTTGACAAGTAAGTTACATATTCTTCTTTATTTCTTTTTCTTATTCTTTTTTTGTATTCTTTTTTATTTTATTTTTATTTTTCCTTTTCGCACTTACCGAGCAAGTATAGGGGAGGCGGTAGGCGGAGGGGGTAAGGCGATAAGAGAGAAGAAGACAGAGAAACTAGCCAGGATAAGCACACATAAAGTGGAAGATATATATATATATATATATATATATATATATATATATATATATATATGCATACAATTATGTATCTAAATATATACATATATATATATATAAGTATAAATAAACCCTACCCAACCTATCACACATAGGAGCAGGCATAAAATTGATACACCGAACGCAAGCCCCCCAAAAATAAACCGGAAAATACCAAAGATAGGTTAGCTTATTCGTCTCATTGTAAGTTTTATCAAGCAATAAAAATCAATAAAGCAATACAAATCTTAAATTGGCAGTCTAGAAAAATCGACTTTACAATCAAACCAATATAAATAATATTTAATTATAAGAAAGCTGAGTAGGCCGGCCTATATTTCTGTATGACTTAGTTTTTGGACAGAGTTAAGTTTGAAAGAAATGCATTTAAAATTATTTAAGTAAAACTTGTTATTATCTCACCAAATGATACATCTCATGCTAAGTGTTTACACTTTCTATTCTAATTATATATTGTTAGATTCCCCTTCTGTATTTTATTTATTTATTTATTTATTAAAACAAAAAATTCTTTATAATATTTAATTAGCGTACCAGTGGTGTAATTTACTGCATTTTTAATGCGATTTTTGCCAGGTGTCTGTTTAAGGTATAAGATCCGAGCCTGAGGTTAATTTCCGATGGTTATGAAAGAAGTATAGTCGCGCTTTCAATGCATTTGCGGCGTGAGAGAGAGTGTTCGCTATGCGAAAAGTCAAAATTGTGAGTGAAAATGTTCCTGTGTATCACTAGAGCATTAGTGGAATTGTCGGGTTTGAGGTCCCGCTTGTGTTCGTATATGCGAGATTTTAAGTTTCTGGACGTTTCCCAAATGTAAAACATCGGACATGCGGCATATTTTATTTTTGGCAGAGGGAGAGGTGTCTTTGGAGGTGGTCAGGAACAGGGTTTGGTATTGAGTAGATCTTTATATGTTTTCGAGGTTGATGTTTCTATATATGTGTCGGGTTTAAGTTGTTTTTGTAAGGAGATAGATATGGGGTTATTGGGGAGAACTATGTAAGATTTAATATTATTAAAAACAAATTAGGCCAGTCAGCAGACAGCACGCTTTTGATTATATAAAGACAACGTTGAGTCAAGACAATGACCAACCACTCCACTAAACGGTGATGTGACTGCCGTAATCAAATATATTGTTTTGTCGTGCCAAAATGAAAAGATACCCACGGATATCTTCACGGCGCAACCAGACCAAGATTATTCCACGGGCCACAATATATTTATTAAATAAAATTGAATAGTTGCCAAAATATAAAAAAAATAAACAATATTTATTCGGATGTATACAGCTCGTCTCCAAAGACCTAATAATTTGTTATTCATTTAAAACAACAATCTTTTCGTAGAATTTGGTATATACGGACTACTGTTCTCATCTTGAACAATAGTAATATGAAAAGATTGTTATGCTTCGGAACTTTTTAGATGAATGTTAGTAATTTGTAGAATTCGGAATATTCGGACTCCTGTTCTAATCGTTTCGGCCGATGTAACCTCCCACCTTCATTATGTGTACTTTGTCGAACTCGGGAATCTTTCTGTCGAACCCGAGTTCGACAAAGTACACCTGAAGAAAATCAGAGGGTACATTGACCGAAACGTTGTGATAAATACACCCAATATTAGAACAGGCGTCCGAATATTCTAAATTCTACAAATTATCAAGCCTAATCTAAAAAAATCCGAAGCATAACAATATTTTCATATTACTATTGTTCAATTTAAGGTAACATCGCCTAATCAGAGTTTTAAGTGTGCGTGTAAGTTTGCGTAAATCTGATTCATATCTAGAAAATAAACAAGTGAAGTTTACCAGTAAAAGATACACAGAAGTTAGCAAAATAAAGAAAGTAAACTAGAAGATTCTCAAATGAAAAAACTAACACATATTTTAACGAAAAGGAAATTATAAGTCAGCACATTACAAAAATATAAACGAAATATCAACAAAAATCTAAGCCGAAATCAAAACCAAAATCTAAACCAAAATAACAACCAAAATCTAAGCCAAAATCTAAACCAACATTTAAATAAAAATCTAAACCAAAATTTTAACCAAACTATATACCAAAATCTAAAACAAAATATAAACAGAAAATCTAAACAAAACTATAAACACAAAATCTAAACCAAAATCTAAACCAAAATTTGAAGCAAAATCTAAACAAAAATATCAACCAAAATCTAAACCAAAATTTGAAGCAAAATCTAAACCAAAATATCAACCAAAATCTAAACCAAAATTAAATCCAAAATCTAAACCAAAAGACAAACATAATATAAACACAAAATATAATCCAAAATCTAAACTAAAATCTAAACCAAAATATCCACCAAAATATCAACGGAAATATAAACGTAAAATATAACCATAAATATAAACAAAAATATCAACTAAAATATCAACAAAAATATAAATAAAAATATCAACCAAAATATCAACAAAAATATAAACAAAAATATAAACCAAAAATATAACCAAAATATCAACGAAAATATCAACGAAATATCAACGAAAATATTAACGTAAATACGAACCAAAATATAAAGAAAAATATAAATCAAAATATCAACAAAACTATCAACCAAAATATCAACCCTAATATAAACCAAAATATAAACCAAAATATCAACCAAAATATCAATGACATAAATACAAAAATATAAACAGAAAATATTAATCAAATTATAAACAAAAATATAAAGCAAAATATCAAACTAAATATCAACCAAAATATAAACAAAAATAAAAACCAAAATATCAATCAAAATATCAATAAAATATATACCAAAATATTAACACAAAATATAAACCAAAATATCAACCGGAATATAAACCAAAATATCAACCGGAATATAAACCAAAATATCAACCAACATCTAAAGAAAAAAAATCAAAATATAAACCAAGATATCAACTAAAATATCAACCAAAATATGAACCAAAATATAAACCAAAATATAAATCAAAATTTAAACCAAAATATCAACCAAAATATCAACAAAAATATCAATAAAATATATACCAAAATATAAACACAAATTATAAATCTAAATATAAACAAAAATATCAACCAAAATATAAACCAAAATATAAAAAAAATATAAACCAAAATATCAACCACAATATCAACAAAAATATCAACAAAAATATAAACCAAAATATAAAAACAAATATCAACCAAAATATAAACCAAAATATTAATCAAAATATAAACCAAAATATCAACCAAAATATCAACCAAAATATAGACTAAAATATAAATCAAAATATAAACTAATATATCGACCAAAATAATAACCAAAATATCATCCAAAATATCAACCAAAACATAAACCAAAATATAAACCAAAATATCAACGAAAATATCAACCAAAACATAAACCAAAATTTAAACCAAAATATCAATAAAATATCAACCACAATATCAACCAAAATATAAACCAAAATATCAATAAAATATCAACCAAAATATTAACCAAAATATAAATTAAAATGTAAACACAAAATATGAATCAAAATATAAACCAAAATATCAACCAAAATATCAACCAAAATATCAACCAAATTATAAACCAAAATATAAACCAAAATATCAACCAAAATATCAACAAAAATATTAACTAAAATATAAACCAAAATATCAACAAAATATAAACCAAAATATCAACCAAAATATAAACCAAAATATAAACCAAAATATAAACCAAAATATCAACGAAAATATCAACAAAAATATCAACCAAAATATAAACCAAAATATCAACCAAAATCTAAAGCAAAACATAAATCAAAATATAAACCAAAATATCAACCAAAATATCTAACTAAATATGAACCAAAATATAAACAAAAATATCAACCAAAATATCAACGAAAACATGTACCAATAAATAAACAAAAATGTTTAACCTAATATAAAATAAAATAAACAAAAATATACATTTTTGTTTTCATTTTACTTGAGTGTAAGGTTTCAAAAATCAAGTGGCCACTTAACTGGGGCAAACACTTGATCTTTATATGAGATACATAGATATCCAAGTGTTCAACTAAAGTTCTCCTTTACCTTTCAAGCGTTCAGTTAGTAAAGAAGTGAAGAACATTAGTTTTCTTCTCCAAATTTACCAGTAACTTATGTTATCTTTCTTATGGTTACTTTTTTTTCGGGTTCCAGGACAATAATTTATTAAATCTGGTGGAGTATGCAGCTTAATATTGTTACTAGAGGCAGTATCACTATAAACCAGTATGTAGCCATACAGAGGGGATCTTATTTTGGCTTCGAATACTATGTTATTTTGAATATTTGCCCAGGGTTAACTCGTAGGGGGAAATATCTTCATGCTTATTTGTCTTTACAGACACTGTACTAAAAACCTTAGACACTCTAACACAGTGTCAAGTAGGCATTCGAATTCTCACATGTGGGCATTCACATTCTCACGTGTAGGCATTTAAATTATCACTAGTAAGCATTCAAATTCTCCGCACAATGTTATCAAAATGTTTACCAAAGCGTTAGTGTTGCATTATCCGTTATTTCAGGGTATCCAGTAAGATCCAACAAGAATGACAAAGAATAGAACATATATAGAAACCCAGTGGTTTTCTTTATTTCCCATCACCGGATGGTTTATGCCGGCTACGCACACCCATATAAAAAACATATTTTGATATACTTTTGTCTCATGCAGGTCTTTTTCTTGCTGAGGTCACATACTTGGTTTCTGCTAAAAACTCGTTCATATATACATCCGATTGGAAAGCTATTTGCTCTGCATTGTCCATCCGAGCGTGCACTGAAGCAATTGTTCCACAAGCCCTTCCAATTGTCTGTTTGATGAAATGCAAGCCAGGGGATTCCTTCACAGTACCAACTTGCTTATCAATCACATTTTTAGCCAGCGGACACGAAAGCCAAGCAGCAAGACGGGCTTGGGTACCATAGCCAATACAGCTTCATCGGCGCCATAAACATCGATAAACTCCCATTCTTCCGGCACTTCGGTAGTCTGTTCACCAAGCGCTCCGGTTCTTCTACATTTCTGAAACCGCCGCCTTTCAAGTATCGCTTGCACTAAGGAACCTTCTCCTTTTTAACAGTTATCAAGTCGATTTCTTTCTTTCTCAACGTCCCACCCACAATGGACTCGTACACGATTCATTATTGCCACTTTTCATTATCTTATATCAAATGTTAACCAAAATGTAAGCCACACTATAAACAAATCTAAACGTACAATTGATTTTATTCTGCAAAATCTCCTAAACATTATTTTCTGTTTTTTATTATGTTTTAACTCACCCAGAAAATCTTTCACGGTTTTAAAAATATGGGTGATAGCTAAAAACTGCTTTTTATTAATAAACTAAATATATTCGCCACATCGCTATCGCTTCGCAATTTATTTCTTATTCACTAAATGAAATGAATGAAACAAAACTAATCGATAATAGAAAGAAAACAAAACTACATCTATTGCTGCCTCAAACCTAAGCTCGTTCCTTTCGAACATATATATCTTTCAATGAGATAAACAAAAGATAAACTGGTTTAACATGAGTGTACGACACATTGCGCTACAATGACGGAGATATATTTTTTTTTACTAAAAAATCAATCAAGCATTGGACAAAAGATATATATTAGGTAATATTGAGTATTTGAAGAAAAAGCGGCAGCAGCCGACACCGACAGCTTGAAAACTGAATTCTAAATTGTTGACCGGTATCAAACTTTGAAAAAAGCAACAGAATCAGCCGTTACTCTGCCTAATACTTTTTTTAAAGTTCTTATTTTTTCTCTTCTGCCACTTCGTATTCTTAATACCGCGAATAGGACCGGACACACGCACGTTCACTTTTATTATATAGATTAATATTCTTCTAATATATCGATTCAGTTTTCTTAAGTAAACATTTTAATAAATAACAAATTTATAGATGGTGGAAATTAATGCCATTTTATATTGCTTTTAGTCCGAAAACTATACTTGTCAACGACACTGGGAAAAATATCAGTCAACTTTATATATAAGATTACATAAACCTCAGCGCCGTAAGTTGTGTGTGTTTTTTAAATTTTGTTCATGTATAGATGTTTGTTTTGTTAACAGATTCTTTCTGAATCTTAGATAAAGGAAGTGTTTTTCTTTCCGCAAACTATTCATTTTTTAAATTATTAAAACAAAAATTATTGCCAATGTATAGTATGAATTAAATACATAAATACAATAAATTTATATATGACATAGCTAATACGACCGGAGAAAGAAAAAAAGTTAATGAATTATGGTTATTTATTTTTAATGACTACTTTATTTTCTTCGCCGTGTAACTATCAAACTAATATTAATAATTCATCAAATGAACACAATAATATATACACTTATTCAAATGTATTACATTACATTTATATAAAATATTGAGTGCATAACGCGATTCTTTCATTCATGTCTTCGTAAAGCAAATGATGTAGAACGCATGATATTCTATTCACTTATATTTCATTGCAAAATGTACTTACTTAAACTAGTAAACTTGATAAGCTATTAGACAAGGAAATTACAGTTATTTCTTCTTTTTTGTTAATTTCCATTAAGATTCATTCACGAAATAATTTTGAATATGTATTAACAAAAAACGAAACAAGAAAAAAATAAATTATAATACTTGTAAATTATTTATTAAAATCATATTTACAAACGCAATATGGAAAAGAACAAAGACCGTTTTCCTCGTAAACAATTATTTTCTTGCGTATATGAATTACATTCTTTATAAAAGAATTTAGATTAGATCAACGATGTTAACAATAGTACGAATTATTTTTATGATTCACATTTAAAAATATTGCGAAACACTTAAGGAGAATTGTAACGTAGGTAGTGACGTCATTTCGCTCACAGACAAAGCATTTAATTTTGATTATATAGGATATGCGTACATCTATCTCAATCTCTCTGCCTTCTCTTTAATTTTTCTCTCTGTCTATCGCCTTTTCTCTTTCTCCGCCTTCTTTCTCTCTTTTATATGATCTGATAATGTATCATGTACGGTAATCTGTACATGAATGTATGTGTGGGAATAGAAATTATTATATGAGTTTAACACTATCAGTTATTTGTGAATATATGTGACTTATAATATCTTTTTCTTAATATATATCATTTAAATATTAAATAACTCAGACTTCCCCCCTGTATTATAGTTATCTCCCCTTAATGCTTGTTTATACCTAAATATGGCTAATTTTTGTGTTTTTGAATGTCCCTGTTTAATGTGATAATATGCGAGTTAATGTTGATAATTAATTGTATTTACCAAAGAATTGGATAATCTGTCTTCTAATTTTTATTTTATTTATAGTGGAATTTATGATGGTTTGGAGCATGTAAATTGATTGTTTTATATATATACTAGCGGGGCTACCCGGCGTTGCTCGGGGTCATTAAAACATATAATTGAAGAAAAATCGTGTGTGTAACATCTTTATATACAAACTTCTATTTCTCCCCCCCCCCCTTCTCTATAGCCGTCTCTTTATCTTTCTACCTTTCTCTTCCCTGGTCGCCGCATTTCACCGCTACTTTCTAATTTTGCCTTTTGCGAAAGCTGTTCTTTCCCCACCATTTCTCCTACGTTGCCCAGGGCAATAGTATGATATATTTCTATAAAAAGTAACACCTCTATCTGCGCCTTCTATATAGGTACTTATCTCCACCCCGGTGTTCATGCTATATACGTATCTATCATCACCCCGGTGCGCATACTATATACGTACCTATCGCCGCCCCAGTGCACATACTATATACGTACCTATCGTCGCCCCAGTTCAGATACTATTTAAGTACCTATCGCCGCCCCGGTGCGAATGCTAAATAGTACCTATCGCCGCCCCGGTGTGCATGCTACATAAGTACCTATCGCTGCCCTAGTGGGAATAATTAATATGTACATATTGCCGCATTGGTGCGAATTTCTAAATACGTACCTATCACCACTTTGGTGCGAATGCTAAATACGTACCTATCGCCGGCCCGATGCGAATTCTAAATACGTACTTATAGCCGCCCTGGTGCGAATGCTAAATACGTACCTAAGGCGCCCCGGTGCGAATGCTAAATACGTACCTATCACCACCCTGGTGCGAATGCGAAATACATACCTTTCGCCGTTCTGGTGCACGTGCTATATACGTACCTATTGCCGCCCCGGTGCACGTGCTATATATGTACTGATCGCCGCCCCGGTGCGCATGCTATGTACGTACTTATTGCTGCCCATGTGTACATGCTATATACGTAGCTATCGCCACCCCTGAATTCTGAATACGTACCTATCGCCGCCCCGGTGTGGAAGCTAAATACGTACATATCGCCGCCCCGGTACGAATGCTAAATACATACATATCGCCGCCCCAGTGTGATTTCTAAATACGTACCTATCGCCGCTCCTGTGTGAATTCTAAATACGTACCTATCACCGCCCCGGTGCGGAAGCTAAATACGTACATATCGCCACCTTGGTGCGAATGCTAAATACATACCTATCGCCGCCCCGGTGCGAATGCTAAATACATACCTATCGCCGCCCCGGTGTGAATGCTAAATACATACCTATCGCCGCCCTGGTGCGAATGCTAAATACATACCTATCGCCGCCCCGGTGTGAATGCTAAATACATACCTATCGCCGCCCCGGTGTGAATGCTAAATACATACCTATCGCCGCCCCGGTGTGAATGCTAAATACATACCTATCGCCGCCCCGGTGTGAATGCTAAATATGTACCTATCGCTGCCCCGGGTGCGCGTGCTATATATGAACCGATCGCTGCCCCAGTGCGCATGCATAATACATACCTATCACGTACTTATTGCCGCCCATGTGCACATGCTATATACGTACCTATCGCCACCGCTGAATGCTAAATAAGTACCTATCTCCGCCCAGGGATGAATGCTAAATACGTACATATTGCCGCCCAGGTGTTCATACACAATATGTACCTATCACTGCCCCAGTGCGAATACTAAATATGTACATATCGCCACCCCGGTGCGATTGCTGAATACATACCTATCGCAACCCCGGTGCGAATCCTAAATACGTAGCTATAGCCACCCCTATGCACTACTATATAGTACCTATTGCCACCCCGGTACACATACTATATATAAACCTATCGCCGGCCCGGTGTGCATACTATATTCGTACCTATCGCGGCTCTGGTGCGCATACTACATACTTACCTATCTCTGCAAGGGTACACATACTATATATGTACCAATCTCCAGCCCAGTTCGCATACGTAAGAACTTATATTTATTCGGCCCTGTCGTGTTAGAAAAACAAAATAGTGTTCATTTATGTATTGTCACTATCATAAATATAAATATTTTTAGTTACAAACAGAAAAAAATACATATTTTTGCCTCCCCACAAGAAACATTTTTTTCTATCCTCCCACATACTTAGAAATATTTTTAATTTAAAGGAAAAAAAAAGAAAAATTTTTGACCCCCCTTACACCCCAAAAATTTTATGTTCCCCCATACATAGAAATATTTTTATTTTACAAAAGAAAAAAAAAAAAATGTTTACCCCCCCCCCGAAAATCTTTTTTTTTCATTCTCCCCCATACACATAAATATTTTCAATGAAAAAGATAAAAGACAAAATAAATGTTTTGCCTCCCCCCAAATTTTTTTATACTCCCGATGCGCATGCTATATACGTATTTATTGCCGCCCATGTGCACATGCTATATACTTCCTATCGCCACCGCTGAATGCTAAATACTATTGCTGTCGCGGTGCGAATGCTAAATAGGTTTTAAGCGTAGATGCTCTTAAAATATTATCCAAACCTATCACTACAGTAGCTCTATCTAGGACATTGAACAATTTTCTCCCGGACAACGCCGAGTACTTTAAAAATAAAAAGGGGCCTCATGAGCACTACTGAAATAACTTAGGTATCCTCTCTCCTTCTGATCTGCCAAATAGTCCAAAGGGGAACGAAGATGGCATTAAAATATTTTCCAAACCTATCACTACAGTAGCTCTATCTAGGATATTGAACACTTTTCTGCCGGACAACGCCGAGTACTTTGAAAATCAAGGAGGCCTCCTGAGCATTACTGAAATCACTCTTATCGATTCCCCCATCCTTTTCAGCGTAGATGCTGTTAAAATATTATCCTAACCTATCACTACAGTAGCTCTATCTAGGACATTCAGCAATTTTCTCCCGGACAACGCCGAGTACTTTGAAAATCAAGGAGGCCTCCTGAGCACTACTGAAATCACTTAGGTATCCTCTCTCCTTCTGATCTGCCAAATAGTCCAAAGGGGAACGAAGATGGCGTTAAAATATTTTCCAAATCTATCACTACAGTAGCTCTATCTAGGATATTGAGCACTTTTCTCCCGGACAACGCCGAGTACTTTGATAATCACAGACGCCTCCTGAGAACTACTGAAATAACTTATATCGATTCCCTCATCCTTTTCAGCGTAGATGCTGTTAAAATATTATCCAAACCTATAACTACAGTAGCTTTATCTAGGACATTCAGCAATTTTCTCCCGGACAACGCCGAGTACTTTGAAAATCAAAGAGGCCTCCTGAGGACTACTGAAATCACTTAGGTATCCTCTCTCCTTCTGATCTGCCAAATAGTCCAAAGGGGAACGAAGATGGCGTTAAAATATTTTCAAAAATTATCACTACAGTATCTCTATCTAGGACATTCAGCACTTTTCTCCCGGACAACGCCGAGTATTTGAAAATCAAAGACGCCTCCTGAGCACTACTGAAATAACTCTTATCGATTCCCCCATCCTTTTCAGCGTAGATGCTGTTAAAATATTATCCAAACCTATCACTACAGTAGCTCTATCTAGGACATTGAGCACTTTTCTCCCGGACAACGCAGAGTACTTTGATAATCAAGGAGGCGTCCTGAGGACTACTGAAATCACTTAGGTATCCTCTCTCCTTCTGATCTGCGAAATAGTCCAAAGGGGAACGAAGATGGCGTTAAAATATTTTCCAAACCTATCACTACAGTAGCTCTATCTAGGACATTGAGCACTTTTCTCCCAGACAACGCCGAGTACTTTGATAATCAAGGAGGCCTCCTGAGGACTACTGAAATCACATAGGTATCCTCTCTCCTTCTGATCTGCCAAATAGTCCAAAGGGGAACGAAGATAGCGTTAAAATATTTTCCAAACCTATCACTACAGTAGCTCTATCTAGGACATTGAGCGCTTTTCTCCCGGACAACGCCGAGTACTTTGATAACAAAAGAAGGCCTCTTGAGGACTACTGAAATCACTTAGGTATCCCTCCTTTCGATCTGCCAAATAGTCCAAAGGGGAACGAAGATAGCTTTAAAATATTTTCCAAACCTATCACTACAGTAGCTCTATCTAGGACATTAAGCACTTTTCTCCCGGACAACGCCGAGTATTTGAAAATCAAAGAGGCCTCCTGAGCACTACTAAAATATGTCTTATCGATGCCCCCATCCTTTTCAGCGTAGATGCTGGTAAGATATTATGCAAACCTATCACTACAGTAGGTCTATCTAGGACATTGAGCACTTTTTTCCCGGACAACGCCGAGTACTTTGAAAATCAAAGAGTCCTCCTGAGCACTACTGAAATAACTCTTATCGATTCCCCCATCCTTTTCAGCGTAGATGCTGTTAAAATATTATCCAAACCTATCTCTACAGTAGCTCTATCTAGGACATTGAGCACTTTTTTCCCGGACAACGCCGAGTACTATGACCTGATATAACCGGACACAATTTAGGGCAAGACCGGGTACATCCAGCAAGGGATTATTGGACAGGTGCGGATGTGATTGAGCAACCCTTGTTTCACTACACACTTATAACGTAGGATTCCTATGTTGTTATGGATTTATCCAGACAGAAGTTATTGGATGATCTGATACAACCGAGCTGAATGTCGGGCAAGACCGGGTACATCCGGCAAGGGATTATGGGATGTTTACAGTGACTCTGCATTTTTATCGGATTAGTACATAAATACATTAGATTATTTCGAATTTACTACATATTAACGTTGAAAAAGTGGTGGAAAATACGAAAAAACTGCTACCTTTTGTCGGAAAGTGGTCCGGTTGACTGTCAGCGAGTGAATCGTTTTTCCATAGACCGGCGGAATGAAGCCAAGACGATTATGGAGTGCATAATCAAAACAGATACTACACTAAACAGAATTAGAGAAAAACGGCCTAGGGAGTCTAAAATTTATTGTTGCTCATCAAAACTCATTTAAGAACTTGTTAAATAGTATTATACAATGTTTGTTCAAAGAAAATCATAGTTATTATTACTCATACTTCGTCCGGTTGTAGGGTACTCACACATACTTCGTCAGGTCGAAGTGTACCCACACATACTTCGTCAGGTCGCACGGTACCCACACATACTTTTTCCTGTCGTAGGGAACCCACACATACTTCGTCAGGTCGCAGGGTACCCACACATACTTCGTCAGGTCGCATGGTACCCACACAAACTTCGTCCGGTTGCAGGGTACCCACACATACTTCGTCCGGTCGCAGGGTACCAACACATACTTTGTTAGGTCGCAGGGTACCCATACATACTTCGTCCGGTTGCAGGGTACCCACACATACCTCGTCCGGTGGCAGGGTACCCACACATACTTAGTCCGGTCGCAGGGTACCCACACATACTTTGTGCGGTCGCAGGGTACCCACACATACTTCGTGCGGTCGCAGGGTACCCACACATACTTCGTGCGGTCGCAGGGTACCCACACATACTTCGTCCGGTCGCAGGGTACACACACATACTTCGTCCGGTCGCAGAGTACCCACAAATACTTCGTCCGGTCGCAGGGTACCCACACATACTTCGTGCGGTCGCAGGGTACCCACACATACTTCGTGCGGTCGCAGGGTACCTATACATACTTCGTCCGGTCGCAGGGTACCCACACATACATCGTGCGGTCGCAGGGTACCCACACATACTTCGTCCAGTCGCAGGGTACCCACAAATACTTCGTCCGGTCGCAGGGTACCCACACATACTTCGTGCGGTCGCAGGGTACTCACACATACTTCGTGCGGTCGCAGGGTACCTATACATACTTCGTCCGGTCGCAGGGTACCCACACATACTTCGTGCGGTCGCAGGGTACCCACACATACTTCGTGCGGTCGCAGGGTACACACACATACTTCGTCCGGTCGCAGAGTACCCACAAATACTTCGTCCGGTCGCAGGGTACCCACACATACTTCGTGCGGTCGCAGGGTACCTATACATACTTCGTCCGGTCGCAGGGTACCCACACATACTTCGTGCGGTCGCAGGGTACCCACACATACGTCGTGCGGCCGCAGGGTACCAACACATACTTTGTCCGGTCGCAGGGTACCCACACATACTTTGTGCGGTCACAGGGTACCCACACATATTTCGTTCGGTCGCAGGGTACCCACACATACTACGTGCGGTCGCAGGGTACCCACACATACTTCGTCCGGTCGCAGGGTACCCACACATACTTCGTGCGGTCGCAGGGTACCCACACATACTACGTGCGGTCGCAGGGTACCCACCCATACTTCGTCCGGTCTCAGGGTACCCACACATACTTCGTGCGGTCGCAGGGTACCCACACATACTCTGTGCGGTCGCAGGGTACCTATACATACTTCTACTGGTCGCAGAGTACCTACCCATACTTCTTGCGGTCGCAGGGTACTCACACATACTTCGTCAGCCAGAAGGGTACCCACACATATTTCGTGCGGTCGCAGGGTACCTACACTGACTTCGTTCGGTCGCAGGGTACCCACACATACTTAGTGCGGTCGCAGGGTACCCACACATACTTCGTGCGGTCGCAGGGTACCAACACAGGCTGCGTCCGGTCGCAGGGTACCCACACATACTTCGTCCGGTCGCAGGGTACCCACAAAAATTCTGTGCGGTCGCAGGGTACCCACACATACTTCGTGCGGGCGCAGGGTACCAACACATACGTTGTCTGGTCGCAGGGTACCCACACATACTTCGTGCGGTCATTAGGTACCCACACATATTTCGTTCGGTCACAGGGTACTCACACATACTTCGTGCGGTCGCAGGGTACCCACACATACTTCGTGCGGTCGCAGGGTACCCACAAATACTTCGTCCGGTCGCAGGGTACCCACACATACTTCGTCTGGTCGCAGGGTACCCACACATACTTCGTGCGGTCGCAGGTACCTGTACATACTTCTACCGGTCGCAGGGTACCCACACCTACTTCGTGCGGTCGCATGGTACCCACACATACTTCGTCAGGCAGCAGGGTACCCACACATACTTCGTCCGGTCGCACGGTACCCACACATACTTCGTGCGGTCGCAGGGTACCCACACATACTTCGTGCGGGCGCAGGGTACCAACACATACTTTGTCCGGTCGCAGGGTACCCACACATACTTTGTGCGGTCACAGGGTACCCACACATATTTCGTTCGGTCACAGGGTACCCACACATACTACGTGCGGTCGCAGGGTACCCACACATACTTCGTCCGGTCGCAGGGTACCCACACATACTTCGTGCGGTCGCAGGGTACCTATACATACTTCGTCCGGTCGCAGGGTACCCACACATACTTCGTGCGGTCGCAGGGTACCCACACATACTTCGTGCGGTCGCAGGGTACCCACAAATACTTCGTGCGGTCGCAGGGTACCCACACATATTCGTGCGGTCGCAGGGTACCCACAAATACTTCGTGCGGTCGCAGGGTACCCACACATACTTCGTGCGGTCGCAGGGTACATATACATACTTCGTCCGGTCGCAGGGTACCCACACATACTTCGTGCGGTCGCAGGGTACCCACACATACTTCGTCAGGTCGCAGGGTACCCACACATACTTCGTCAGGTCGCAGGGTACCCACACATACCCTACCTCTACACTGCTCAAAAAAGGAGGAGGTAATGCATGGGAATAGTGCATCATGACAACGGAACAGATACGACCCTACCTCTACACTTCTCAAAAAAGGAGGAGCTAATGCATGGGAATAGTGCATCATGACAACGGAACAGATACGACCCTACCTCAACACTTCTGAAAAAAGGAGGAGGTAATGCATGGGATGGGGGCATCATGACAACGGAACCGATACGACCCTACCTCAACACTTCTCAAAAAAGGAGGAGTGATGCATGGGATGAGTGCATCATGACAACGGAACCGATACTACCCTACCTCAACACTTCTCAAAAAAATAGGGGGTAATGCATGGGATGAGGGCATCATGACAACGGAACCGATACTACCCTACCTCAACACTTCTCAAAAAAGGAGGAGATAATGCATGGGATGAGGGCACCATGACAACGGAACCGATACGACCCTACCTCAACACTTCTCATAAAAGGACGAGATAATGCATGGGATGAGGGCATCATGACAACGGACCCGATACGACCCTACCTCAACACTTCTCAAAAAAGGAGGAGATAATGCATGGGATCAGTACATCATGACAACGGAACCGATACTACCCTACATATATATATACATATATAGAGTTGTTATGACTCAACGGGTCACTGTAAACGTGTACTTGTTGAATTATTCTTTTTTCTTTTTTATACATATATAGAGTGGTTATGACTCAACGGGTCACTGTAAACGTGTTCTTGTTAAATTCTTCATTTTTTTTTAATACATATATAGAGTTGTTATGACTCAACGGGTCAGTGTAAACGTGTACTTGTTAAATTCTTCTTTTTTTCTTTTTTTATACATATATAGAGTGGTTATGACTCAACGGGTCAGTGTAAACGTGTACTTGTTAAATTCTTCTTTTTTCTTTTTTTATACATATATAGAGTGGTTATGACTCAACGGGTCACTGTAAACGTGTACTTGTTAAAATCTTCTTTTTTCTTTTTTATACATATATAGAGTGGTTATGACTCAACGGGTCAGTTTAAACGTGTTCTTGTTAAATTCTTCATTTTTTCTTTTTTTATACATATATAGAGTGGTTATGACTCAACGGGTCAGTGTAAACGTGTACTTGTTAAATTCTACTTTTTTTCTTTTTTTATACATATATAGAGTGGTTATGACTCAACGGGTCATTGTAAACATATACTTGTTAAATTCTTCTTTTTTTTATTTTTATACATATATAGAGTGGTTATGACTCAACGGGTCACTGAAACGTGTACTTGTTAAATTCTTCTTTTTTCTTTTTTTATACATATATAGAGTGGTTATGACTCAACGGGTCACTGTAAACGTGTACTTGTTAAATTATTCTTTTTTCTTTTTTTATACATATATAGAGTGGTTATGACTCAACGGGTCACTGTAAACGTGTACTTGTTAAATTTTTTTTTATTTCTTTTTTATACATATATAGAGTGGTTATGACTCAACGGGTCACTGTAAACGTGTTCTTGTTAAATTCTTCTTTTTTCTTTTTTATACATATATAGAGTGGTTATGACTCAACGGGTCACTGTAAACGTGTTCTTGTTAAATTCTTCATTTTTTTATTTTTTATACATATATAGAGTGGTTATGACTCAACGGGTCAGTGTAAACGTGTACTTGTTAAATTCTTCTTTTTTTCATTTTTTATACATATATAGAGTGGTTATGACTCAACGGGTCATTGTAAACGTGTACTTGTTAAATTCTTCTTTTTTTCTTTTTTTATACATATATAGAGTGGTTATGACTCAACGGGTCACTGAAACGTGTACTTGTTAAATTCTTCTTTTTTCTTTTTTTATACATATATAGAGTGGTTATGACTCAACGGGTCACTGTAAACGTGTACTTGTTAAATTATTCTTTTTTCTTTTTTTATACATATATAGAGTGGTTATGACTCAACGGGTCAGTGTAAACGTGTACTTGTTAAATTCTTCTTTTTTTCATTTTTTATACATATATAGAGTGGTTATGACTCAACGGGTCATTGTAAACGTGTACTTGTTAAATTCTTCTTTTTTTCTTTTTTATACATATATAGAGTGGTTATGACTCAACGGGTCACTGAAACGTGTACTTGTTAAATTCTTCTGTTTTCTTTTTTATACATATATAGAGTGGTTATGACTCAACGGGTCACTGTAAACGTGTACTTGTTAAATTCTTCATTTTTTTATTTTTTATACATATATAGAGTGGTTATGACTCAACGGGTCACTGTAAACGTGTACTTGTTAAATTCTTCATTTTTTTATTTTTTATACATATATAGAGTGGTTATGACTCAACGGGTCACTGTAAACGTGTACTTGTTAAAATCTTCTTTTTTTTATATACATATATAGAGTGGTTATGACTCAACGGGTCAGTGTAAACGTGTTCTTGTTAAATTATTCATTTTTTCTTTTTTTATACATATATAGAGTGGTTATGACTCAACGGGTCAGTGTAAACGTGTACTTGTTAAATTCTTCTTTTTTCTTTTGTATACATATATAGAGTGGTTATGACTCAACGGGTCACTGTAAACGTGTATATAAAAATATGTTGAAGTAAAATAAGTTTTGAAGAGAAAAAAATTTAAAAACCTATAACGATGACGTCATATACCTATTACTGTGACGTCACGTGCACAAGAATAAGTTGGTTGAAAACAAAATTATTATTACATAATTACATTGGCTGATTTCCAAATTACTACTGAATAACATTAGAAAAGTTTGAAAAAACCAGACCCGCTGCCGAAGACTGGCCCCGTTGACCCCCAGGAACATTTTTTTTTTTTGTAATTTTTAGATATTATGATCCCAGGATATGTACGGTGCTGAAGATATAAACTTTTTGACATGTCGTCGCGTAGTTTTTGAGGAGAAGCTTCACATACAGACATACATACATACATACATACATACATACATACATACATATAGACAACTGCCCTTTATATAAGAGACTAGCGGGGCTACCCGGCGTTGCTCGGGGTCATAAAAACATATAATTGAAGAAAAATCGCGTGTGTAACATCTTTATATTCAAACTTCTATTTCTCCCCCTCCTCTATAGCCGTCTCTTTATCTTTTTACCTTTCTCTTCCCTAGTCGCCCCATTTCAGTGCTACTTTCTAATTTTGCCTTTTGTGAAAGCTGCTTCTTCCCTACCATTTCTCCTACGTTGCCCAGGTCAATAGTATGACATATTTGTATAAAAAGTACTACATCTATATGCGCTTTCTATATAAGTACTTATCTCCGCCCCGCGTTCATACTATATACATATCTATCACCACCCCGGTGCACGTATACTATATGAGTACCTATTGCCGCCCCGGTATTCATACTACATAAGTACCTATCGCTGCCCCGGTGCAAATGCTACATATGTACGTATCGCCACCCCAGTGTGAATGCTGCATATGTACCTATCGCCGCCTCGTTGCTAATGCTACATATGTACCTATCGCCGCCCCGGTGTAAATGCTAAATACATACCTATCACCACCCTGGTGTGCGTGCTATATACGTACCGATCGCCGGCCCAGAGCGCATGCTAAATAAATACCTATCACTGCCCTGGTGCGCATTCTATATACATACTAACTGCATCCCTGTGCACATGCTATATAGTACCTATCGGCATCTCTATGCACCACTATACACGTACCTATTGCCACCCCGGTGCACATACTATATATGTACCTATCGCCGCCCCAGTGCGCATACTATATTCGTACCTATCGCCGCCCCGGTGTGCATACTATATACTTACCTACAAAATATTTTAAGTTCATAAAAACAAAAAAATTTCGCCCGACCCCCTAAAAAGTTTTTCCCGATCCCTACAATTTTCCCAGACCCCTAATATCTAAAGCCGCACCACCCAATTTTGTTTTACTCTCCCCCAACCCTGAGAAATATTTTGAGTTCAAAACAAAAAAATAACCAAAAAATTTGGCTTGACCCCTATAAAGTTCGGCCTGACCCGTAAAATTTTCCCCGACCCCTCAATCTCTCCAGCCCCCCATCCCAAATAAGTTTTCATTCTCCCCCAACCCTGAGAAATATTTTGAGTTCAGAAAAACAAAAAAAATTTAGCCTGACCCCTAAAAAGTTCGGCCTGACCCCTAAAATTTTCCCCGACCCCTCAATCTCTCCAGCCCCCTATCCCAACTAATTTTTCACTCTCCCCCAAGCCTGAGAATTATTTTGAGTTCAAAACAAAAAAAAACAAAAAAGTTTTGCCTGACCCCTAAAAAGTTCGGCCTGACCCCTAAAATTTTCCCCGACCCCTCAATCTCTCCAGCCCCTCATCTCAACTAATTTTTCACTCTCCCCACCCTGAGAAATATTTTTAGTTCAAAACAAAAAAAAAAAAAAAAATTTGGCTTGACCCCTAAGAAGTTCGGCCTGACCCCTAAAAAGTTCGGCCAACCCCCTAAATCTCTCCAGCCCTCGATCTCAACTACATTTTCACTCTCCCCCAACCTTGGGAAATATTTTGAGTTGAAAACAAAAAAAAACAAAAAAATTTGGCCTGACCCCTAAAAAGTTCGGCCTTACCCCTAAAAAGTTCGGCCTGACCCCTAAAATTTTCCACGACCCCTCAATCTCTCCAGCCCCTCATCCCAACTAATTTTTCACTCTCCCCACCCTGAGAAATATTTTGAGTTCAAAACAAAAAAAAAAGAAAAAAATTTGGCCTGACCCCTAAAAAGGTTGGGCTTGACCCTAAAAAGTTCGGCCTGACCCCTTAATCACTTTAAGCCCCCCCAACTTTTTTTTTTAAACGTGAGTTATCGCTCTTCCTTAGCTATCCTTTAACAACATTCCGGGGGGGACCGTTATACTTTAGAAGCACCAATATTTGTAGGGACCATTATAATTTAGAAGCACCAACATTCCTGGGGTGAGACCGTTATACTTCAGAAGCACCAATATTTCTAGGGACCGTTATACTATAGAATCACCAACATTCCTGACGGGCCGTGATACTTTAGAAGCACCACCCCTGGTCTCTATACTGGAGAAGCACCCATTGTCCCTATTCTGCAGTAGCTTCCGGGTCCTAAAATGTAGAAGCACCCCTGGTGCTGGGTTATATACTGTAGAAGCACCCCTGGTCCCTTTACTGAAGAAGCACCCATGGTCCTTTTTCTGCAGAGGCCTCTATGTTCTAATATTGTAGAATCACCTCCGCTACTGGGTCCTATACTGTAGAAGCACCTCTGGTCCCTATTCTGTAGAAGCACCTTTGTCCCTATTCTGTAGCAGCCTCTGGGTTCTATATGGTAGAAGCACCCCCAGTTCTGGGTCCTGTACTGTAGAAGAACCCATGGTCCCTATTCTGCAGAAGCCTCCGGGTCCTATATTGTTGAAGCACCCCCGGTTCTGGACCTTTTTTATACATATATAGAGTGGTTATGACCCAACGGGTCACTGGTAACATGTACTGGTTAAATTCTTTTTTTCTGTTTTTATACATATATAGAGTGATTATGACCCAACGCGTCACTGTAAACGTGTACTTGTTAAATTCTTCTTTTTTTTCTTTTTTTATACATATATAGAGTGGTTATGACTCAACGGGTCAGTGTAAACGTGTACTTGTTAAATTATTCTTTTTTATACATATATAGAGTGATTATGACCCAACGGGTCACTGTAAACGTGTACTTGTTAAATTCTTCTTTTTTTCTTTTTTTATACATATATAGAGTTGTTATAACTCAACGGGTCACTGTAAACGTGTACTTGTTAAATTCTTCTTTTTTTCTTTTTTATACATATATAGAGTGGTTGTGACCCAACGGGTCACTGTAAACGTGTACTTGTTTAATTCTTCTTTTTTTCTTTTTGTATACATACATAGAGTGGTTATGACTCAACGGTCACTGTAAACGTGTACTTGTTAAATTCTTCTTTTTTTCTTTTTTTATACATATATAGAGTGGTTATGACCCAACGGGTCACTTTAAACGTGTACTTGTTAAATTCTTCTTTTTTCTTTTTTTATACATATATAGAGTGGTTATGACACAACGGTCACTGTAAACGTGTACTTGTTAAATTCTTGTTTTTTTACTTTTTTTATACATATATAGAGTGGTTATGACCCAACGGGTCACTGTAAACGTGTACTTGTTAAATTCTTCTTTTTTTCTTTTTTTATACATATATAGAGTGGTTATGACCCAACGGGTCACTGTAAACGTGTACTTGTTTAATTATTCTTTTTTCTTTTTTTATACATATATAGAGTGGTTATGACTCAACGGGTCACTGTAAACGTGTACTTGTTAAATTCTTATTTTTTCTTTTTTTATACATATATAGAGTGGTTATGACCCAACGGGTCAGTGTAAACGTGTACTTGTTAAATTCTTCTTTTTTCTTTTTTATACATATATAGAGTGGTTATGACTCAACCGGTCACTGTAAACGTGTACTTGTTGAATTCTTTTTTGTTCTTTTTTATACATATATAGAATGGTTATGACTCAACGGGTCACTGTAAACGTGTACTTGTTAAATTCTTGATTTTTTCTTTTTTTATACATATATAGAGTGGTTATGACTCAACGGGTCAGTGTAAACGTGTACTTGTTAAATTTTTTTTTTCTTTTTTATACATATATAGAGTGGTTATGACTCAACGGGGCACTGTAAACGTGTTCTTGTTAAATTCTTTTTTTCTTTTTTATACATATATAGAGTGGTTATGACTCAACGGGTCATTGTAAACGTGTACTTGTTAAATTCTTCTTTTTTCTTTTTTATACATATATAGAGTGGTTATGACTCAACGGGTCACTGTAAACGTGTACGTGTTAAATTCTTCTTTTTTTTTTTTTATACATATATAGAGTGGTTATGACCCAACGGGTCACTGTAAACGTGTACTTGTTAAATTCTTCATTTTTTTTTATATACATATATAGAGTGGTTATGACTCAACGGGTCACTGGAAACGTGTACTTGTTAAATTCTTCTTTTTCTTTTTTATACATATATGGAGTGGTTATGACTCAACGGGTCAGTGTAAACGTGTACGTGTTAAATTCTTTTTTTTTTCTGTTTTTATACATATATAGAGTGGATATGACTCAACGGGTCACTGTAAACGTGTACTTGTTAAATTCTTCTTTTTTCTTTTTTTATACATATATAGAGTTGTTATGACTCAACGGGTCAGTGTAAACGTGTACTTGTTAAATTCTTCTTTTTTCTTTTTTATACATATATAGAGTGGTTATGACTCAACGGGGCACTGTAAACGTGTTCTTGTCAAATTCTTCTTTTTTCTTTTGTATACATATATAGAGTGGTTATGACTCAACGGGTCATTGTAAACGTGTACTTGTTAAATTCTTCTTTTTTCTTTTTTATACATATATAGAGTGGTTATGACTCAACGGGTCAGTGTAAACGTGTACTTGTTAAATTCTTCTTATTTCTTTTTTATACATATATAAAGTGGTTATGACTCAACGGGGCACTGTAAACGTGTTCTTGTTAAATTCTTCTTTTTTCTTTTGTATACATATATAGAGTGGTTATGACTCAACGGGTCAGTGTAAACGTGTACTTGTTAAATTCTTTTTTTTTCTTTTTTATACATATATAGAGTGGTTATGACTCAACGGGTCAGTGTAAACGTGTACTTGTTAAATTCTTCTTTTTTCTGTTTTTATACATATATAGAGTGGTTATGACTCAACGGGGCACTGTAAACGTGTTCTTGTTAAATTCTTCTTTTTACTTTTTTATACATATATAGAGTGGTTATGACTCAACGGGTCAGTGTAAACGTGTTCTTGTTAAATTCTTTTTTCTTTTTTTCTTTTTTAAACATATATAGAGTGGTTATGACTCAACGGGTCAGTGTAAACGTGTACTTGTTAAATTCTTCTTTTTTCTTTTTTATACATATATAGAGTGGTTATGACTCAACGGGGCACTGTAAACGTGTACTTGTTAAATTCTTCTTTTTTCTTTTTTATACATATATAGAGTGGTTATGACTCAACGGGTCAGTGTAAACGTGTTCTTGTTAAATTTTTTTTTTTCTTTTTGATACATATATAGAGTGGTTATGACTCAACGGGTCAGTGTAAACGTGTACTTGTTAAATTCTTCTTTTTTCTTTTTTATACATATATAGAGTGGTTATGACTCAACGGGTCAGTGTAAACGTGTACTTGTTAAATTCTTCTTTTTTCTTTTTTATACATATATAGAGTGGTTATGACTCAACGGGTCACTGTAAACGTGTACTTGTTAAATTCTTCTTTTTTCTTTTTTATACATATATAGAGTGGTTATGACAACGGGTCAGTGTAAACGTGTACTTGTTAAATTCTTCTTTTTTCTTTTTTATACATATATAGAGTGGTTATGACTCAACGGGTCAGTGTAAACGTGTACTTGTTAAATTCTTCTTTTTTCTTTTTTATACATATATAGAGTGGTTATGACTCAACGGGTCAGTGTAAACGTGTACTTGTTAAATTCTTTTTTTTTCTTTTTTATACATATATAGAGTGGTTATCACTCAACGGGGCACTGTAAACGTGTACTTGTTAAATTCTTTTTTTTTCTTTTTTATACATATATAGAGTGGTTATGACTCAACGGGGCACTGTAAACGTGTACTTGTTAAATTCTTCTTTTTTCTTTTTTTATACATATATAGAGTGGTTATGACTCAACGGGTCAGTGTAAACGTGTACTTGTAAAATTCTTCTTTTTTCTTTTTTATACATATATAGAGTGGTTATGACTCAACGGGTCAGTGTAAACGTGTACTTGTTAAATTCTTCTTTTTTCTTTTTTATACATATATAGAGTGGTTATGACTCAATGGGTCAGTGTAAACGTGTACTTGTTAAATTCTTCTTTTTTTCTTTTGTATATATATATAGAGTGGTTATGACTCAACGGGTCAGTGTAAACGTGTACTTGTTAAATTCTTCTTTTTTTCTTTTTTATACATATATAGAGTGGTTATGACTCAACGGGGCACTGTACAAGTGTTCTTGTTAAATTCTTCTTTTTTCTTTTTTATACATATATAGAGTGGTTATGACTCAACGGGGCACTGTAAACGTGTTCTTGTTAAATTCTTTTTTCTTTTTTTATACATATATAGAGTGGTTATGACTCAACGGGTCAGTGTAAACGTGTACTTGTTAAATTCTTCTTTTTTCTTTTTTATACATATATAGAGTGGTTATGACTCAACGGGTCAGTGTAAACGTGTACTTGTTAAATTCTTCTTTTTTCTTTTTTATACATATATAGAGTGGGTATGACTCAACGGGTCAGTGTAAACGTGTACTTGTTAAATTCTTCTTTTTTCTTTTTTATACATATATAGAGTGGTTATGACTCAACGGGGCACTGTAAACGTGTTCTTGTTAAATTCTTCTTTTTTCTTTTGTATACATATATAGAGTGGTTATGACTCAACGGGTCAGTGTAAACGTGTACTTGTTAAATTCTTCTTTTTTTCTTTTTTATACATATATAGAGTGGTTATGACTCAACGGGTCAGTGTAAACGTGTACTTGTTAAATTCTTCTTTTTTCTTTTTTATAACTATATAGAGTGGTTATTACTCAACGGGGCACTGTAAACGTGTTCTTGTTAAATTCTTTTTTCTTTTTTATACATATATAGAGTGGTTATGACTCAACGGGGCACTGTAAACGTGTTCTTGTTAAATTCTTTTTTCTTTTTTTATACATATATAGAGTGGTTATGACTCAACGGGTCAGTGTAAACGTGTACTTGTTAAATTCTTCTTTTTTCTTTTTTATACATATATAGAGTGGTTATGACTCAACGGGGCACTGTAAACGTGTACTTGTTAAATTCTTCTTTTCTCTTTTTTATACATATATAGAGTGGTTATGACTCAACGGGTCAGTGTAAACGTGTACTTGTTAAATTCTTCTTTTTTCTTTTTTATACATATATAGAGTGGTTATGACTCAACGGGTCAGTGTAAACGTGTACTTGTTAAATTCTTCTTTTTTCTTTTTTTATACATATATGGAGTGGTTATGACTCAACGGGTCAGTGTAAACGTGTACTTGTTAAATTCTTCTTTTTTCTTTTTTATACATATATAGAGTGGTTATGACTCAACGGGTCAGTGTAAACGTGTACTTGTTAAATTCTTCTTTTTTTCTTTTTTATACATATATAGAGTGGTTATGACTCAACGGGTCAGTGTAAACGTGTACGTGTTAAATTCTTCTTTTTTCTTTTTTATACATATATAGAGTGGTTATGACTAAACGGGTCAGTGTAAACGTGTACTTGTTAAATTCTTCTTTTTTCTTTTTTATACATATATAGAGTGGTTATGACTCAACGGGTCAGTGTAAACGTGTACTTGTTAAATTCTTCTTTTTTCTTTTTTATACATATATAGAGTGGTTATGACTCAACGGGGCACTGTAAACGTGTACTTGTTACATTCTTTTTTTTTCTTTTTTATACATATATAGAGTGGCTATGACTCAACGGGGCACTGTAAACGTGTACTTGTTAAATTCTTCTTTTTTCTTTTTTTATACATATATAGAGTGGTTATGACTCAACGGGGCACTGTAAACGTGTTCTTGTTAACTTCTTTTTTCTTTTTTATACATATATAGAGTGGTTATGACTCAACGGGGCACTGTAAACGTGTTCTTTTTAAATTCTTTTTTCTTTTTTTATACATATATAGAGTGGTTATGACTCAACGGGTCAGTGTAAACGTGTACTTGTTAAATTCTTCTTTTTTCTTTTTTATACATATATACAGTGGTTATGACTCAACGGGGCACTGTAAACGTGTACTTGTTAAATTCTTCTTTTTTCTTTTTTATACATATATAGAGTGGTTATGACTCAACGGGTCATTGTAAACGTTTTCTTGTTAAATTCTTTTTTTTTCTTTTTTATACATATATAGAGTTGTTATGACTCAACGGGTCAGTGTAAACGTGTACTTGTTAAATTCTTCTTTTTTCTTTTTTATACATATATAGAGTTGTTATGACTCAACGGGTCAGTGTAAACGTGTACTTGTTAAATTCTTCTTTTTTCTTTTTTATACATATATAGAGTGGTTATGACTCAACGGGGCACTGTAAACGTGTACTTGTTAAATTCTTCTTTTTTCTTTTTTATACATATATAGAGTGGTTATGACTCAACGGGGCACTGTAAACGTGTTCTCATTAAATTCTTATTTCTTTTTTTATACATATATAGAGTGGTTATGACTCAACGGGTCAGTGTAAACGTGTACTTGTTAAATTCTTCTTTTTTCTTTTTTATACATATATAGAGTGGTTATGACTCAACGGGTCAGTGTAAACGTGTACTTGTTAAATTCTTCTTTTTTCTTTTTTATACATATATAGAGTGGTTATGACTCAACGGGGCACTGTAAACGTGTTCTTGTTAAATTCTTCTATTTTCTTTTTTATACATATATAGAGTGGTTCTGACTCAACGGGTCAGTGTAAACGTGTACTTGTTAAATTCTTCTTTTTTCTTTTTTATACATATATAGAGTGGTTATGACTCAACGGGGCACTGTAAACGTGTACTTGTTAAATTCTTTTTTTTTCTTTTTTATACATATATAGAGTGGTTATGACTCAACGGGGCACTGTAAACGTGTACTTGTTAAATTCTTCTTTTTTCTTTTTTTATACATATATAGAGTGGTTATGACTCAACGGGTCAGTGTAAACGTGTACTTGTTAAATTCATCTTTTTTCTTTTTTATACATATATAGAGTGGTTATGACTCAACGGGGCACTGTAAACGTATACTTGTTAAATTCTTCTTTTTTCTTTTTTTATACATATATAGAGTGGTTATGACTAAACGGGTCAGTGTAAACGTGTTGTTAAATTCTTCTTTTTTCTTTTTTATACATATATAGAGTGGTTATGACTCAACGGGTCAGTGTAAACGTATACTTGTTAAATTCTTCTTTTTTCTTTTTTATACATATATAGAGTGGTTATGACTCAACGGGTCAGTGTAAACGTGTACTTGTTAAATTCTTCTTTTTTCTTTTTTATACATATATAGAGTGGTTATGACTCAACGGGGCACTGTAAACGTGTACTTGTTAAATTCTTCTTTTTTCTTTTTTATACATATATAGAGTGGTTATGACTCAACGGGTCAGTGTAAACGTGTTCTTGTTAAATTCTTCTTTTTTTCTTTTTTATACATATATAGAGTGGTTATGACTCAACGGGTCAGTGTAAACGTGTACTTGTTAAATTCTTCTTTTTTTCTTTTTATACATATATAGAGTGGTTATGACTCAACGGGTCAGTGTAAACGTGTACTTGTTAAATTCTTCTTTTTTCTTTTTTATACATATATAGAGTGGTTATGACTCAACGGGGTACTGTAAACGTGTACTTGTTAAATTCTTCTTTTTTCTTTTTTATACATATATAGAGTGGTTATGACTCAACGGGTCAGTGTAAACGTGTTCTTGTTAAATTCTTCTTTTTTCTTTTTTATACATATATAGAGTGGTTATGACTCAACGGGTCAGTGTAAACGTGTACTTGTTAAATTCTTCTTTTTTTCTTTTTTATACATATATAGAGTGGTTATGACTCAACGGGTCAGTGTAAACGTGTACGTGTTAAATTCTTCTTTTTTCTTTTTTATACATATATAGAGTGGTTATGACTAAACGGGTCAGTGTAAACGTGTACTTGTTAAATTCTTCTTTTTTCTTTTTTATACATATATAGAGTGGTTATGACTCAACGGGTCAGTGTAAACGTGTACTTGTTAAATTCTTCTTTTTTCTTTTTTATACATATATAGAGTGGTTATGACTCAACGGGGCACTGTAAACGTGTACTTGTTACATTCTTTTTTTTTCTTTTTTATACATATATAGAGTGGCTATGACTCAACGGGGCACTGTAAACGTGTACTTGTTAAATTCTTCTTTTTTCTTTTTTTATACATATATAGAGTGGTTATGACTCAACGGGGCACTGTAAACGTGTTCTTGTTAACTTCTTTTTTCTTTTTTATACATATATAGAGTGGTTATGACTCAACGGGGCACTGTAAACGTGTTCTTTTTAAATTCTTTTTTCTTTTTTTATACATATATAGAGTGGTTATGACTCAACGGGTCAGTGTAAACGTGTACTTGTTAAATTCTTCTTTTTTCTTTTTTATACATATATACAGTGGTTATGACTCAACGGGGCACTGTAAACGTGTACTTGTTAAATTCTTCTTTTTTCTTTTTTATACATATATAGAGTGGTTATGACTCAACGGGTCATTGTAAACGTTTTCTTGTTAAATTCTTTTTTTTTCTTTTTTATACATATATAGAGTGGTTATGACTCAACGGGTCAGTGTAAACGTGTTCTTGTTAAATTCTTTTTTTTTCTTTTTTATACATATATAGAGTTGTTATGACTCAACGGGTCAGTGTAAACGTGTACTTGTTAAATTCTTCTTTTTTCTTTTTTTATACATATATAGAGTGGTTATGACTCAACGGGTCAGTGTAAACGTGTACTTGTTAAATTCTTCTTTTTTCTTTTTTATACATATATAGAGTGGTTATGACTCAACGGGGCACTGTAAACGTGTTCTTGTTAAATTCTTCTTTTTTCTTTTTTATACATATATAGAGTGGTTATGACTCAACGGGGCACTGTAAACGTGTTCTCATTAAATTCTTATTTCTTTTTTTATACATATATAGAGTGGTTATGACTCAACGGGTCAGTGTAAACGTGTACTTGTTAAATTCTTCTTTTTTCTTTTTTATACATATATAGAGTGGTTATGACTCAACGGGTCAGTGTAAACGTGTACTTGTTAAATTCTTCTTTTTTCTTTTTTATACATATATAGAGTGGTTATGACTCAACGGGGCACTGTAAACGTGTTCTTGTTAAATTCTTCTATTTTCTTTTTTATACATATATAGAGTGGTTCTGACTCAACGGGTCAGTGTAAACGTGTACTTGTTAAATTCTTCTTTTTTCTTTTTTATACATATATAGAGTGGTTATGACTCAACGGGGCACTGTAAACGTGTACTTGTTAAATTCTTTTTTTTTCTTTTTTATACATATATAGAGTGGTTATGACTCAACGGGGCACTGTAAACGTGTACTTGTTAAATTCTTCTTTTTTCTTTTTTTATACATATATAGAGTGGTTATGACTCAACGGGTCAGTGTAAACGTGTACTTGTTAAATTCATCTTTTTTCTTTTTTATACATATATAGAGTGGTTATGACTCAACGGGGCACTGTAAACGTATACTTGTTAAATTCTTCTTTTTTCTTTTTTTATACATATATAGAGTGGTTATGACTAAACGGGTCAGTGTAAACGTGTTGTTAAATTCTTCTTTTTTCTTTTTTATACATATATAGAGTGGTTATGACTCAACGGGTCAGTGTAAACGTATACTTGTTAAATTCTTCTTTTTTCTTTTTTATACATATATAGAGTGGTTATGACTCAACGGGTCAGTGTAAACGTGTACTTGTTAAATTCTTCTTTTTTCTTTTTTATACATATATAGAGTGGTTATGACTCAACGGGGCACTGTAAACGTGTACTTGTTAAATTCTTCTTTTTTCTTTTTTATACATATATAGAGTGGTTATGACTCAACGGGTCAGTGTAAACGTGTTCTTGTTAAATTCTTCTTTTTTTCTTTTTTATACATATATAGAGTGGTTATGACTCAACGGGTCAGTGTAAACGTGTACTTGTTAAATTCTTCTTTTTTTCTTTTTATACATATATAGAGTGGTTATGACTCAACGGGTCAGTGTAAACGTGTACTTGTTAAATTCTTCTTTTTTCTTTTTTATACATATATAGAGTGGTTATGACTCAACGGGGTACTGTAAACGTGTACTTGTTAAATTCTTCTTTTTTCTTTTTTATACATATATAGAGTGGTTATGACTCAACGGGTCAGTGTAAACGTGTTCTTGTTAAATTCTTCTTTTTTCTTTTTTATACATATATAGAGTGGTTATGACTCAACGGGTCAGTGTAAACGTGTACTTGTTAAATTCTTCTTTTTTCTTTTTTATACATATATAGAGTGGTTATGACTCAACGGGTCAGTGTAAACGTGTTCTTGTTAAATTCTTCTTTTTTCTATTTTATACATATATAGAGTGGTTATGACTCAACGGGTCAGTGTAAACGTGTACTTGTTAAATTCTTCTTTTTTTCTTTTTATACATATATAGAGTGGTTATGACTCAACGGGTCAGTGTAAACGTGTACTTGTTAAATTCTTCTTTTTTCTTTTTTATACATATATAGAGTGGTTATGACTCAACGGGGTACTGTAAACGTGTACTTGTTAAATTCTTTTTTCTTTTTTATACATATATAGAGTGGTTATGACTCAACGGGTCAGTGTAAACGTGTTCTTGTTAAATTCTTCTTTTTTCTTTTTTATACATATATAGAGTGGTTATGACTCAACGGGTCAGTGTAAACGTGTACTTGTTAAATTCTTCTTTTTTTCTTTTTATACATATATAGAGTGGTTATGACTCAACGGGTCAGTGTAAACGTGTACTTGTTAAATTCTTCTTTTTTCTTTTTTATACATATATAGAGTGGTTATGACTCAACGGGTCAGTGTAAACGTGTACTTGTTAAATTCTTAAATTCTTAAATTTCGTCAGGTCGCCGGGTACCCACACATACTTCGTATGGTCGCAGGGTACCCACACATACTTCGTGCGGTCGCAGGGTACCTATACATACTTCGTGCGGTCGCAGGGTACCCACACATACTTCGTGCGGTCGCAGGGTACCCACACATACTTCGTGGGGTCGCAGGGTACCCACACATACTTCGTGGGGTCGCAGGGTACCCACACATACCCTACCTCTACACTGCTCAAAAAAAGAGGAGGTAATGCATGGGAATAGTGCATCATGACAACGGAACCGATACGACCCTACCTCAACACTTCTCAAAAAAGGAGGAGATAATACATGGGAATAGTGCATCATGACAACGGACCCGATACGACCCTACCTCAACACTTCTCAAAAAAGAAGGAGATAATGCATGGGAATAGTGCATCATGACAACGGAACCGATACGACCCTACCTCAACACTTCTAAAAAAAGGAGGAGATAAAGCATGGGATGAGGGCATCATGAAAACGGAACCGATACGACCCTACCTCAACATTTCTCAAAAAAGGAGGAGGTAATGCATGGGATCAGTGCATCATGACAAGGGATTATGGGACAGGTGCGGATGTGATTGAGCAACCCTTGTTTCACTACACACTCTTAACGTAGGATTCCTATGTTGTTATTGATGCATCCGGACAGAAGTTATTGGATGATCTGATAGAACCGGACACAATTTAGGGCAAGACCGGGTACATCCGGCAAGGGATTATGGGATGTTTACGGTGACTCTGCATTTTTATCGGATTAGTACATAAATACATTGGATTATTTCGAATTTAGTACATATTAACGTGTAAAATGTCGTGTAAAATACGAAAAAACTGCTACCTTTTGTCGGAAAGTGGTCCGGTTGACTGTCAGCGAGTGAATCGTTATTTGCGATTTTGAGATATTATGATCCCAGGATATGTACGGTGCTGAAGATATAAACTTTTTGACATGTCGTCGGGTAGTTTTTGAGGAGAAGCTTCACATACAGACATACATACATACATACATACATACATACATACATACATATAGACAAGTGCCTTTTATATAAGAGACTAGCGGGGCTACCCGGCGTTGCTCGGGGTCATTAAAACATATAATTGAAGAAAAATCGTGTGTGTAACATCTTTATATACAAACTTCTATTTCTCCCCCCCCCCCCCTTCTCTATAGCCGTCTCTTTATCTTTCTACCTTTCTCTTCCCTGGTCGCCGCATTTCACCGCTACTTTCTAATTTTGCCTTTTGCGAAAGCTGTTCTTTCCCCACCATTTCTCCTACGTTGCCCAGGGCAATAGTATGATATATTTCTATAAAAAGTAACACCTCTATCTGCGCCTTCTATATAGGTACTTATCTCCACCCCGGTGTTCATGCTATATACGTATCTATCATCACCCCGGTGTGCATACTATATACGTACCTATCGCCGCCCCAGTGCACATACTATATACGTACCTATCGCCGCCCCAGTTCAGATACTATTTAAGTACCTATTGCCGCCCCGGTGCGAATGCTAAATAGTACCTATCGCCGCCCCGGTGTGCATGCTACATAAGTACCTATCGCTGCCCTAGTGGGAATAATTAATATGTACATATTGCCGCATTGGTGCGAATTTCTAAATACGTACCTATCACCACTTTGGTGCGAATGCTAAATACGTACCTATCGCCGGCCCGATGCGAATGCTAAATACGTACCTATAGCCGCCCCGGTGCGAATGCTAAATACGTACCTATCACCACCCTGGTGCGAATGCGAAATACATACCTTTCGCCGTTCTGGTGCACGTGCTATATACGTACCTATTGCCGCCCCGGTGCACGTTATATATATGTACTGATCGCCGCCCCGGTGTGCATGCTATGTACGTACTTATTGCTGCCTATGTGTACATGCTATATATGTAGCTATCGCCACCCCTGAATTCTGAATATGTACCTATCGCCGCCCCGGTGTGGAAGCTAAATACGTACATATCGCCGCCCCGGTACGAATGCTAAATACATACATATCGCCGCCCCAGTGTGATTTCTAAATACGTACCTATCGCCGCTCTTGTGTGAATTCTAAATACGTACCTATCGCCGCCCCGGTGCGGAAGCTAAATACGTACATATCGCCACCCCGATGCGAATGCTAAATACATACCTATCGCCGCCCCGGTGCGAATGCTAAATACATACCTATCGCCGCCCCGGTGCGAATGCTAAATACATACCTATCGCCGCCCCGGTGCGAATGCTAAATACATACCTATCGCCGCCCCGGTGTGAATGCTAAATACATACCTATCGCCGCCCCGGTGTGAATGCTAAATACATACCTATCGCCGCCCCGGTGTGAATGCTAAATACATACATATCGCCGCCCCGGTGTGAATGCTAAATACGTACCTTTCGCCGCCCCGGTGCGCGTGCTATATACGTACCTATCGCTGCCCCGGTGCGCGTGCTATATATGAACCGATCGCTGCCCCAGTGCGTATGCATAATACATACCTATCACGTACTTATTGCCGCCCATGTGCACATGCTATATACGTACCTATCGCCACCGCTGAATGCTAAATAAGTACCTATCCCCGCCCAGGGATGAATGCTAAATACGTACATATTGCCGCCCAGGTGTTCATACACCATATGTACCTATCACTGCCCCAGTGCGAATACTAAATATGTACATATCGCCACCCCGGTGCGATTGCTGAATACATACCTATCGCAACCCCGGTGCGAATGCTAAATACGTAGCTATAGCCACCCCTATGCACTACTATATAGTACCTATTGCCACCCCGGTACACATACTATATATAAACCTATCGCCGGCCCGGTGTGCATACTATATTTGTACCTATCGCGGCTCTGGTGCGCATACTACATACTACCAATCTCTGCAAGGGTACACATACTATATATGTACCAATCTCCAGCCCAGTTCGCATACGTAAGAACTTATATTTATTCGGCCCTGTCGTGTTAGAAAAACAAAATAGTGTTCATTTATGTATTGTCACTATCATAAATATAAATATTTTTAGTTACAAACAGAAAAAAATACATTTTTTTGCCTCCCCACAAGAAAATTTTTTTTCTATCCTCCCATATACTTAGAAATATTTTTAATTTAAAGAAAAAAAAAAGAAAATTTTTTGACCACCCTTACACCCCAAAAATTTTATGTTCATAGAAATATTTTTATTTTAAAAAAGAAAAAAAAAAAATTTTTTAGCCCCCCCGAAAATTTTTTTTTTTCATTCTCCCCCATACACATAAATATTTTCAATGAAAAAGATAAAAGACAAAATAAATGTTTTGCCTTCCCCCCAATTTTTTTTATACTCCCGATGCGCATGCTATATACGTATTTATTGCCGCCCATGTGCACATGCTATATACTTCCTATCGCCACCGCTGAATGCTAAATACGTACCTATTGCTGTCGCGGTGCGAATGCTAAATAGGTTTTCAGCGTAGATGCTCTGAAAATATTATCCAAACCTATCACTACAGTAGCTCTATCTAGGACATTGAACAATTTTCTCCCGGACAACGCCGAGTACTTTAAAAATAAAAGAGGCCTCATGAGAACTACTGAAATAACTTAGGTATCCTCTCTCCTTCTGATCTGCCAAATAGTCCAAAGGGGAACGAAGATGGCATTAAAATATTTTCCAAACCTATCACTACAGTAGCTCTATCTAGGATATTGAGCACTTTTCTGCCGGACAACGCCGAGTACTTTGAAAATCAAGGAGGCCTCCTGAGCACTACTGAAATCACTCTTATCGATTCCCCCATCCTTTTCAGCGTAGATGCTGTTAAAATATTATCCAAACATATCACTACAGTAGCTCGATCAAGGACATTGAACACTTTTCTCCCGGACAACGCCAAATACTTTGAAAATCAAGGAGGCCTCCTGAGCACTACTGAAATCACTTAGGTATCCCTCCTTTTGATCTGCAAAATAGTCCAAAGGGGAACGAAGATGGCGTTAAAATATTTTCAAAACCTATCACTACAGTAGCTCTATCTAGGATATTGAGCACTTTTCTCCCGGACAACACCGAGTAATTTTTAAATCAAGGAGGCCTCATGAGCACTTCTTAAATAACTCTTATCGATTCCCCCATCCTTTTCAGCGTAGATGCTGTTAAAATATTATCCAAACCTATCACTACAGTAGCTCTATCTAGGACATTGAGCAATTTTCTCCCGGACAACGCCGAGTACTTTGAAAATCAAAGAGGCCTCCTGAGGACTACTGAAATCACTTAGGTATGCTCTCTCCTTCTGATCTGCCAAATAGTCCAAAGGGGAACGAAGATGGCGTTAAAATATTTTCAAAACCTATCACTACAGTATCTCTATCTAGGACATTCAGCACTTTTCTCTCGGACAACGCCGAGTATTTGAAAATCAAAGACGCCTCCTGAGCACTACTGAAATAACTCTTATCGATTCCCCCATCCTTTTCAGCGTAGATGCTGTTAAAATATTATTCAAACCTATCACTACAGTAGCTCTATCTAGGACATTGAGCACTTTTCTCCCGGACAATGCCGAGTACTTTGATAATCAAGGAGGCCTCCTGAGGACTACTGAAATCACATAGGTATCCTCTCTCCTTCTGATCTGCCAAATAGTCCAAAGGGGAACGAAGATAGCGTTAAAATATTTTCCAAACCTATCACTACAGTAGCTCTATCTAGGACATTGAGCGCTTTTCTCCCGGACAACGCCGAGTACTTTGATAACAAAGGAGGCCTCCTGAGGACTACTGAAATCACTTAGGTATCCCTCCTTTTGATCTGCCAAATAGTCCAAAGGGGAACGAAGATGGCTTTAAAATATTTTCCAAACCTATCACTACAGTAGCTCTATCTAGGACATTTAGCACTTTTCTCCCGGACAATGCCGAGTATTTGAAAATCAAAGAGGCCTCATGAGCACTACTGAAATTACTCTTATCGATCCCCCCATCCTTTTCAGCGTAGATGCTGTTAAGATATTATGCAAACCTATCTCTACAGTAGCTCTATCTAGGACATTGAGCACTTTTTTCCCGGACAACGCCGAGTACTATGACCTGATATAACCGGACACAATATAGGGCAAGACCAGGTACATCCAGCAAGGGATTATTGGACAGGTGCGGATGTGATTGAGCAACCCTTGTTTCACTACACACTTATAACGTAGGATTCTTATGTTGTTATTGATTTATCCGGACAGAAGTTATTGGATGATCTGATACAACCGGGCTGAATGTCGGGCAAGACCGGGTACATCCGGCAAGGGATTATGGGATGTTTACAGTGACTCTGCATTTTTATCGGATTAGTACATAAATACATTAGATTATTTCGAATTTACTACATATTAACGTTGAAAAAGTAGTGTAAAATACGAAAAAACTGCTACCTTTTGTCGGAAAGTGGTCCGGTTGACTGTCAGCGAGTGAATCGTTTTTCCATAGACCGGCGGAATGAAGCCAAGACGATTATGGAGTGCATAATCCAAACAGATACTACACTAAACAGAATTAGAGAAAAACGGCCTAGGGAGTCTAAAATTCATTGTTGATCATCAAAACTCATTAAAGAACTTGTTAAATAGTATTATAATACTATTTAACAAGTTCTTCAATGTTTGTTCAAAGAAAATCATAGTTATTATTACTCGTTAATTTATTAATGTAATTTGAACAGTGTCTAGTGGATAGACCGCTGTTCAGGTGTAGATTGGTTATAAATAGTCCCTTTAAATCACATTAAATTTTTGAATTTCGGATGTTTCTCGGCCATTTGGCTAAGATCAGAGTGTAGTATCTGTTCTCAGATAAAACATTCTCATTTTCCCAAAGACTAAGGATCCCGCTACCGAGCCCTTGCGGCTAGGTTCAAAGCGTTTTTCTTTGACCAAGCCCCCTTTTGGGGCTTTTGTCACCTTTTTGTCCCCTCTTGGGACTTTTTCTTTTCTTCTTTTCCCTGACTGTTGGGCTGACTTAAGCAGCTGGCAGGTTTCGGGGAGACTGACGAACCCGTAAAACGGTGAAGGTCTCCTCGTCTCCGAATCGGCGGGTCTAGTCCTGCAGTCAGGTTTGTTCGCCCCTCTTGGGCCATTAATTATTTTTACTTTGTTTCTTTTTCAGCGTCTGTCTGAGGTGCGCACTTAAGCAGCTGGCAGGTTTCGGGGAGACTGACGAACCCGTAAAACGGTGAAGGTCTCCTCGTCTCCGAATCGGCGGGTGTCGTGCCTCTTGCAGACCCGTTTATAGATGGAAGCCACCCGGGCTTCAAAAACCTGTGTTGTCGTTGACAACAGCGAGGGCGAGGAAGGTGTGACCGCGGAGGGCACCTTACTAGATTTGGTAAATCGTACCCCTGAGTACGACTTAATGATGTTGGGGATAACCGTGCCGAGCGGTTCTCCGACCTGGAAGGGGGGTTGCACACCCGAGTGCACCCCAGTTGAGACGGAGGGGGGTTGTACACCCGAGTACGCCCCAGTCGTATTGGAGGGGGGTTGCACACCCGAGTGCGCCCCAGTCGTATTGGAGGGGGATTGCACACCCGAGTGCGACCCAGTCGTATTGGAGGGGGGTTGCACACCCGAGTGCGCCCCAGTCGTATCGGAGGGGGGTTGCACACCCGAGTGCGCCCCAGTCGTATCGGAGGGGGGTTGCACACCCGAGTGCGCCCCAGTCGTATCGGAGGGGGGTTGCACACCCGAGTGCGCCCCAGTAGTATCGGAGGGGGGTTGCACACCCGAGTGCGCCCCAGTCGTATCGGAGGGGGGTGGCACACTCGAGTGCGCCCAAGGAGGTGTGGCCACGCCGGGCACCTCAAGTACGGGGAGGAACGCCGCATCAAGTGGCAACCCAGATGTGGATAGGGTTAGCACACCCGAGTGCGCCCAGATTGGCTCGTCAGCTAATGTCCCAGTTCCGCGTTCCAGGCCGAGGGTTAGGTCTGCTGAAAAGAAAGATCTGGTGTTTGGGGACTTCGTAACGCCAGTCAAAACTAGTCGAGGTATAATAACTAAGAAAGACCTCTTGGCGGTTATGGATGATGTTCCCTTCAATCACCCAAAAAGTCCAGAACCCTTAAGGAAATGCAATTCCCTGGATTTGGGGATAGCACAAAAAGAAGACCATAGCCCTAGTTTTATTTGGGGGTGCTCCTCATCGGGGTCAGATCGGGAGTCCTCGGAAGACCGTGCTAAACAGCAAAGGCAAGCAAGGCCTAAGTTGAAACGGGGGGCATCCAGAAAGCAAGTAGAGTCATGGCCAGTGTTGGGCAGCGCTCTAATCCCTGCGGGAAGAGAATCCATGGCTAAGGAAGTGACGCCAACCTCAGGAAGTTCTCAGAATGTGGCAGCGTGGGGACCTACAGCACAAAAATCCCCTGACGAGTATAAAAAGCTTTTCAAGGAAAAGTACGAAGCCTATACCCAGGGTAGTACATTAAAGCTTATCCCTGGCACCCTTGAAAGCTTACGGTTGAGGATTGTGTCATTGGTAACGACGGACGCAAAAGCAAAGGGGTTAACCAGAATTACGAAGGACAAAATGTACGAGATGTTGGGGGACTTGAACGTCCCAGCCACATACGTAGTTCAGCGATCGTATGCCATGTGGGATATCCTGCTTCCAACAACGAAGGATGCCGAGAAAGTGGCAAGACAGGACCTGATATGGAAGGGGTTAAGAGTTAAGCCTGAATATCAGGGGAAAAGAAGGACGACCATCACAATCCTCGGCGTCCCATGCTGTATTGACTCCGACCATCTAGGAGCAGTTATGTCACAGTATGGTGACGTCGAGGCAATCTTTCCTGTCCGTGGACCCAGGAACATTCAGACGGGGGAGTACAAACTAAAGATGAGAGTGAGTCATAAAGGTTTCTTGGACATCCCCGCGCAATTACAGTGCGAATCCTGGGCAATGTCACTCATTGTCGAGGGAAGGAGGCCGTATTGCTGGAGCTGTAAGACGCCGGGGCATATGGCAAAAGATTGCCCGAAAAGGATTCCAGCGAAGTCCCCGGCGTCTGTGCCTTCAACACAGAAAAAGACACCTGTGGTACCTCAAGCAAACACAGAGGAAGCCGGGACGGAGAACGATTCCCCCAAGTGGAGTACGGTAGTGGGAAAAAAAGCAAAGAAGATCGCTATTACCTCCAAATCAGCTCCGGTTAACAAATCCCCTATTCAGGAGACAAAAACTCCTGTTGAACCGGTAAACACACTCACTCCAGGGGTGAAACGAAAATTGCCGACCCACTCGTCAGAGGAGGATGAGAAAGCAAATGAGGACGAGACGGTAATGGTCGTTGAAGGAGTGGACGTAGAAAAGCCTAAAGAAAATAAAGCCAAAAAGATTAAAGAGACAAAGGAAGCAGCAGAGGAAGAGATGGTGGAAGAAGAAGAGCCAAAAGACAAAATAATAGAAAGCAGTGGCACTGAACTTGCTCAACCCCCCAAAACCCAATCCCCGTCCCCTTCAAATGAGGTTGTGCAAAACACCCCTCCCCTTTTGGATACCCCCTCAAATACGCCCAGAGATAAATCCCCGACTACCAGGACAGAGGAAGCAGAAAGAGCCCCTGTAGAGAAAGCTAAACCTCCGCCTCCACCGGTAGTAAAACATGGAAAAAACAAAAAGTACCCTTTTTTCCCTGATGAAAGGATTTGCGAGGCCAATGCTACGCAGACACAGACGGATTTGAATGGCCGACAGAAAAAGTACCTCAAAATGCTGGAGGCCTTCACCCATGTGAGGGGCAAACAGGTCCAGGATCCGCTGAATTTTATGGAAGCCCCAATGTTAACAACATTTATTCGTCCGGAAAATGGGAGCAGGGCAAAGGCTCTGTGGAGGATGGTGGAGGCGGGTAAAAAGGTGATTCAGGGTATGAAGCTAATAGATGAGGAGCACCCGTCATTACGTAAGCTGGCTGCCAGATGTACGGGGAGGGTCCCTGCTTATGTTCACCCCTCATTTTATCGGGCACTCAAACTGACTTTCCCCCTGGACGTGGGGGGCCTGTCTAGAGACGGACGGATTTCGTCCGAACTGCTGACCGGCAGTCTCGGTCAGGCCTTCGGCGTCCTCACTCCCGAGGACTTTAGTCCCGTTTGTAACACTGATTAGGAGTAATGATGGCTTTAAACTTGGCTACATTGAACGTGAGGGGCATGAGATCCCGAAGCAAGGCTGTTCGCGTGCTGAGGGATCTCGTGGCGCTTAAGGTAGATATTGCTGCGATCGAGGAGACCCACTTCTGTTCGTACGGGGATTGTGATGTGCTGACTGATGACTTTGAGTTGTTTTCAGCATATGGCAATGTTCGTAGTTGTGGTGTCTCTTTGCTAGTGAGACGCACTCTGTCCGCGACAGTGCGCGTTGTTCATACGGATGCGGAAGGACGGTTGGTCGTGGTCGATGTTGCCGTTGACAGCAGCAAGTTTCGGATCGTTGCGGTTTATGCGCCTAACGCTGTTGGTGAGAGGGTTTCCTTTTTTCGACGGTTGGAGACGTTTCTCGGGGGTCCGGAGCGTGTAGTATTAATGGGGGATTGGAATGCCGTCCTTGACCCCAAGATAGATAAGGTCGGGGGTAATAGAGGGTCGGATAGGTGTGATAGCAGTCTGTCTGACCTGATCGCCTCATGCGATCTTGTCGACAGATTTCGTGTTGATCACCCAGGGCGGGAGATGTGGACGTGGCATACTAGCGCGGCCTTCTGTTCGAGTACTTACTTGGACAGAATGTTAGTTAGAAGAGGCGACATAGATTTCTTATCTTGTCCCACGTTCACTTGGTTAGGTCACTCGGACCATAAATTGGTTATGGCCCGTTTGAGTTTAAGCGATAGGCCTAGGTTAGCTGGGTACTGGAAGTTGAATACCTCCTTACTGGAGATACCCGACTTCCGGGACAAGCTAACGTTACTACTTCAGCGGGCTTTAGTGGGGGCGGTTATCGGGAGTAGTTGGTGGGTGAAAACTAAGGTTTATGTTAGACGCTTTTGTGTCCGCTATAGCCAGCGCCTCGCTCAAGATAGGGCTAGGACACAGAAGCGTGTAGATGATAAGATGACCCGGGCGGTGGCTGGGGGGGATCCCCTAGAGATAGCCTTAATTAAGGGGGACCTCAATCGCTTGGCTAGCGAGCGATATGAAGGTCAAGTAGTTCGAGCTAGGTTAAAGAAAGTCTCTAACGAAGCTGTGAACGTTGACGCTGTTGAGCGTAAGGCTGCTTTACGTCGTGGCTCGGATGGGTACATTCGGAAGGTTAATAACCTGGAAGGACATACCCTGGTATCTACTCGTGAGATTTGCGAGGGGTTCCGCGAGCATTTGGAGGATCGCTTCACCCAACTACCCAGACTCCGCGGCCAGGAGTTTGACAGCTATTTGGCTGACTCGCCCCGCCTAGAGGCGGCCCGAGCAGCTAGCTGTGATGGGGATGTTACAGAGGGTGAGATCATTACTGCGTTGAAGCAGGTCGGCTACAACAAATCTCCAGGACTCGATGGTCTGCCATACGAAGTTTACTTGAGGCTGTCGCCCATGTTTGTTCCTCTTCTGAAGGATGTGTTTAACCACTGGTTTGCTCAGGGCTCGATCCCTGGGCAGGTTACCAAAGGAGTGGTCACATTGTTGAAGAAGGGGGGCCAACCTGGTGAGGGGAATTTAGATGATTACAGGCCCATAACTCTGCTAAACACAGAGTTAAAGATTTTGGCCCGTGTTCTTGCGAATCGTTTGCAGGTTGTTATCGCTGACTTGATCGAACCTGAGCAGAACTATGCTGTGAAGGGGAGGTCAATTCAAAACAATTTGCATCTGGTTCGCACGATCCTAGAGGGTATAGAAGACGACACTGAAGCCGCGCTGATCAATTTAGATCAGTCCAAGGCTTTCGATAGGGTCGACCATGGTTTCTTGGAATCTGTTCTAGAGGCTGCCGGTTTTAATCCGGACTTCCGCAAGTGGATCTCCATTCTGTATCGTCTGCCGACGGTAGCGGTGCAGGTAAACGGTAGGCTTTCGGAGTCGTTCGTGGTTTCTCGTTCGGTATGTCAGGGTTGTCCGCTGTCGCCCCTGCTTTATGTCCTGGCGTTGGAGCCCTTCCTTCGCAAATTAAGGGACGGGGCGGCTACACCAGTCCTACGCGGAATCGCTATCCCTCCTCACTATGCGCGAGCCAGGGTTTCCGCGTATGCCGATGATGTCACCGTTTTTGTGTCCAGCCGTGAAGACATAGAAGCGGTGATTAAGGCGCTCGCTCGTTACGAAGATGTTACAGGGGCCATTGTCAACCGCAGCAAGTCCAACGGCCTGCGGTTGGCTACCTGGAGCGGAGAGACCGCACTTCCAGGTGACTTCAGCTGGACCGATGGCCCGGTTCGGATCCTTGGCGTTTGGTTCGGACCGGGTCTCCAGCTGGAGAAGAATTGGTCGGAAGTACAGGCAAAGGTCGAATCGTCTGTGAGGGCTTGGACTCGAAGGAAACTTTCCTTGAAGGGGAGAGCGGAGGCGTGCGCCACTTACGTCTTTCCTCTCATCCTTTACCGACTGTCTGTACTCCCGCTGCCTGCGGACCGCCTTCTTGCTTTCACGCGCTTGCTCTTTTCACTTCTGTGGAAGGGGCGGAAAGCATACGTCCGCAGACAGGTCTGTACGCAACGTCCGTGTGATGGAGGCTTGGGGATGCCTGACTTGGCAAGTCATAGACATGCTGAGAGACTGGCTTTCCTGAGTCGTACTTTGACGGAAGACGCTCCGTGGGTCCCTGCGGTTGAGGACGCCTTTCCCAACCTCATACCCGACCACTCGGTCGAAGGTCGACGTAGGCCGAGAGGAGAGTCGCTGTTCGTCACCGAATGCCGAGCTGCGCTTAAGGCGTTGCCGGGGTCCAGTGACCTTGCCCGGTCTAGGAAGAGACTGTATCGGGATCTAGTGGAGGGGTCCGCTTCGGATCCGCTTGGGAGGCGGCTTGGATTGTCGACGGAGGAGGCTCGCTCCCAGTGGAGTTGGGCGCCAGGCCAGAGTTATCTCAACAATTCTGAGTACTCTCTGACCTGGCGACTTGTTCGGAACGCACTGCCCCTCTATGGCAGATTACGCAGGGATGGCATAAGGGACGTCCCCTTGTGCCCGCGCTGTGAGGACAATGAGGAAGAAACGGCCGAGCACGCCTTCTTCACTTGCAGAAAATTACGTCTTCTCTGGGAGTATGTCAGAGAGGTAACGGCTCGCATCGATGCCGAGCAGCCGATGGTCCTGGATGTAGCATTCGTCATCAACAACGTAGCGCCGCCGTGGTCTAGAGAGAAGCGAATGGTGTTTCTTGTGATCCTGGCCGTAGCTAGGTTAGTGACGTGGGTTACACGTCTAGATGAGGTTCATGGGGTTGGGTCTGTTTCGGATCGTGATCTGGTTGTTTACTTTAAGCATCAGCTTAAAGTAAAAGTCAGATGCGATTGGAAACGACTACATCGCATGGAGTTCAATAGAAGATGGGTGCGCAACACTAGTTTGTGCATCCGACGAGGAGCCAAGTTTGAATACGTTTTTCCTCCTTAGCATGGAGCAGGCGGTACTGGGTCCTACGGAACCCAGCCCAATGTAAAATTCAAAGTGTTAGCCTAGTTGAATCTTAGCTAGTAGGAATAAGTGATGTCCTGTCCTGATTTTGTTTTTGCCGGCACTAGAGAGCTTCCAAAGATGCCCACTCCACATATTTATTTTGTCCCCGGCTGATGAAACCCTTGGCAATATTATCTTGGAAGACGCCATCCATTCCCGTACCCAGATCCCGATTATTTATTTTCAGAACACCCCACTTAATTCCCACTCCCATTTAGGGGTCGACCTGCTTGTTTTCGGCCTCGAGCCGGAAAACAGTGGGCGGTCCAGACTTAGCAAGAGGGTAGGGAGGGTCCTACTAACCACCCCTTATCATTTTATTTGGTTCTTTATTTTTCTTTCTTTTTGGGTGTTTTTAATGTGTCATCCCACTCCCACGTTATTTCATGTTATTCATGTTTCATTCTGGGGATATTTTAAGTAGGGTTAAGCCATAGAGTGACTGTGAATTTTTTAGTGCAAATGTCTAGCTTAGGGTAGATTAGGTTTTTTCATTGTGCTTTTTTGTTTTTTGTGAAAAATAAAAAATGTCATTGTCTTTGTTTTTGCTAATGTGAAATAAAAAATGTTTTAAAATGTGTTATAAAAGTCACAATGACCCCCGACCCCCCTTTTCCCCCTTACACAGCGGGCTTTTATGCCTAAGGGTTAATACATCTGGCAGATGTAATTTTAACTCTAGGAGTTAATGTTTTGCGAGATGTATTTCTCTAAATACATTCTCGGCCATTTGGCTAAGATCAAAGTGTAGTATCTGTTCTCGGCATTATTGCCTTGAGATCAAGTGTATATCTAGTCCTATCCGATAGGTGTCGATCTTACACTGTCGAATCAAAAATCAGATTATCTTTTTATTTTTAATCCCTTTTCCTTTAGCTCACTTCCTCTCCCCTAAAGTACCGGTTGATATACCCCAAGGTCGGGATCTGTCTCACCGACGACTCCCCCCAATTTCGCCTGAGGCGCTGACACCGGTGAATACTGACACTCCCCCTCCCCCAAATTTCGCCTGCCTCACCGGCGTATGCCAATACGCCCCATCCCCAAATTTCGCCTGAGGCGCCCCACAGGCAATCGCTCATACCGCCGAATGCCGACATTTCCCTCCTCCCCTCCCCAGATTGGCCTGAGCCGCCGTATGCCGACATTCCCCCTCCCCAGATTTGGCCTGAGGCGCTCACACCGGCGAATGCCGACACTCCCCCTCCCCCAAATTTTCCCTTAGGCGTCCCACCGGTGTATGCTGATACCACCCCCCACCCCTCCCCCAAATTTCACTTGAAGCGCTCACACCGGCGAATGCCGACACCCCCCCGAAAGGAGGAGGGAATGCCTATCATGATAACAGAACGGCCATAGGGAGGGGGGGGGGAATATTAGCGTCTATTAATAATTAAGAAAGAAAGTGTGGGAGGGAGCGGGAAAAAAGAAAGAAAGAAAAAAATGGTTGTAGTGTGAGTGAATTTCTTCCTGCCACTCTCTGACGTCAAGGTACCAACACATACTTCGTCCGGTGGCAGGGTACCCACACATACTTCGTCCGGTTGCAGGGTACTCACACATACTTCGTCATGTCGAAGTGTACCCACACATACTTCGTCAGGTCGCACGGTACCCACACATACTTTTTCCGGTCGCAGGGTACCCACACATACTTCGTCAGGTCGCAGGGTACCCAAACATACTTCGTCAGGTCGCATGGTACCCAGACATACTTCGTCCGGTCGCAGGGTACCCACACATACTTCGTCCGGTCGCAGGGTACCAACACATACTTTGTTAGGTCGCAGGGTACCCACACATACTTTGTCCGGTCGCAGGGTACCCACACATACTTCGTCTGGTCGCAGGGTACCAACACATACTTCGTCCGGTCGCAGGGTACCCACACATACTTCGTCCGGTCGCAGGGTACCCACACATAGTTCGTGCGGTCGCAGGGTACCCACACATACTTCGTGCGGTCGCAGGGTACCCACACATACTTCGTGCGGTCGCAGGGTACCCACACATATTCGTGCGGTCGCAGGGTACCCACAAATATTTCGTGCGGTCGCAGGGTACCTATACATCCTACGTGCGGTCGCAGGGTACCCACACATACTTCGTTCGGTCGCAGGGTACCCACACATACTTCGTGCGGTCGCAGGGTACCCACACATACTTCGTCAGGTCGCAGGGTACCCACACATACTTCGTCTGGTCGCAGGGTACCCACACATACTTCGTCTGGTCGCAGGGTACCTACACATAGTTCGTGCCGTCGCAGGGTACTCACACATACTTCGTATGGTCGCAGGGTACCCACACATACTTAGTGCGGTCGCAGGGTACCAACACATACTTCGTCCGGTCGCAGGGTACCCACACATACTTCGTCCGGTCGCAGGGTACCCACAAATACTTCGTCCAGTCGCAGGGTACCCACACATACTTCGTGCGGTCGCAGGGTACCCACACATATTTCGTTCGGTCACAGGGTACCAACACATACTTCGTGCGGTCGCAGGGTACCTATAAATACTTCTTGTCGTAGGGTACCCACACATACATTGTCCGGTCGCAGGGTACCCACAAATACTTTATCCGGTCGAAGGGTAACCACACATATTCGTGTGGTCGCAGGGTACCCACACATACTTCGTCAGGTCGCAGGGTACCCACACATATTTCGTCAGGCAGCAGGGTACCCACACATACTTCGTGCGGTCGCAGGGTACCCACACATACTTCGTGCGGTCGCAGGGTACCTATACATACTTCGTGCGGTCGCAGGGTACCCACACAAACTTCGTCCGGTCGCAGGGTACCCACACATACTTCGTCAGGCAGCAGGGTACCCACACATACTTCGTGCGGTCGCAGGGTACCCACACATATTTCGTTCGGTCACAGGGTACCAACACATACTTCGTGCGGTCGCAGGGTACCTATAAATACTTCTTGTCGTAGGGTACCCAAACATACATTGTCCGGTCGCAGGGTACCCACAAATACTTTATCCGGTCGAAGGGTACCCACACATATTCGTGTGGTCGCAGGGTACCCACACATACTTCGTCAGGTCGCAGGGTACCCACACATATTTCGTGCGGTCGCAGGGTACCTATACATACTACGTGCGGTCGCAGGGTACCCACACAAACTTCGTCCGGTCGCAGGGTACTCACACATACTTCGTCAGGCAGCAGGGTACCCACACATACTTCGTGCGGTCGCAGGGTACCCACACATACTTCGTGCGGTCGCAGGGTACCTATACATACTTCGTGCGGTCGCAGGGTACCCACACAAACTTCGTCCGGTCGCAGGGTACCCACACATACTTCGTCAGGCAGCAGGGTACCCACACATACTTCGTGCGGTCGCAGGGTACCCACAAATACTTCGTTCGGTCGCAAGGTACCCACACATACTTCGTCGGTCGCAGGGTACCCACACATTCTTCATCCGGTCGCAGGGTACCCACACATACTTTGTCCGGTCGCAGGGTACCAACACATACTTCGTCCGGTCGCAGGGTTCCCACAAATAATTCGTCTACTCGCAGGGTACCCACACATACTTCGTCCAGTCGCAGGGTACCCACACATACTTCGTCTGGTCGCAAGGTACCCACACATAGTTCGTGCGGTCGCAGGGTACCCACACATACTTTGTCCGGTCGCAGGGTACACACACATACTTCGTGGTTATGACTCAACAGGGCACTGTAAACGTGTACTTGTTAAATTCTTCTTTTTTCTTTTTTTATACATATATAGAGTGGTTATGACTCAACGGGTCACTGTAAACGTGTACTTGTTAAATTCTTCTTTTTTCTTTTTTTATACATATATAGAGTGGTTATGACTCAACGGGTCACTGTAAACGTTTACTTGTTGAATTCTTCTTTTTTTCTTTTTTTATACATATATAGAGTGGTTAGGACTCAACGGGTCATTGTAAACGTGTACTTGTTAAACTCTTCTTTTTTCTTTTTTTATACATATATAGAGTGGTTATGACTCAACGGGTCACTGTAAACGTGTACTTGTTAAATTCTTCTTTTTTCTGTTTTTATACATATATAGAGTGGTTATGACTCAACGGGTCACTATAAACGTGTTCGTGTTAAATTCTTCTTTTTTTCTTTTTTCTATACATATATAGAGTGGTTATGACTCAACGGGTCACTGTAAACGTTTACTTGTTAAATTCTTCTTTTTTTATACATATATAGAGTGGTTATGACTCAACGGGTCATTGTAAACGTGTACTTGTTAAATTCTTTTTTTTTCTTTTTTTATACATATATAGAGTGGTTATGACTCAACGGGTCACTGTAAACGTGTACTTGTTAAATTCTTCTTTTTTCTTTTTTTATACATATATAGAGTGGTTATGACTCAACGGGTCACTGTAAACGTTTACTTGTTAAATTCTTCTTTTTTTCTTTTTTTATACATATATAGAGTGGTTATGACTCAACGGGTCATTGTAAACGTGTACTTGTTAAACTCTTCTTTTTTCTTTTTTTATACATATATAGAGTGGTTTTGACTCAACGGGTCACTGTAAACGTTTACTTGTTAAATTCTTCTGTTTTTATACATATATAGAGTGGTTATGACTCAACGGCTCATTGTAAACGTGTACTTGTTAAATTCTTCTTTTTTCTTTTTTTATACATATATAGAGTGGTTATGACTCAACGGGTCACTGTAAACGTGTACTTGTTAAATTCTTTTTCTTTTTTTATACATATATAGAGTGGTTATGACTCAACGGGTCACTGTAAACGTTTACTTGGTAAATTCTTCTTTTTTTCTTTTTTTATACATATATAGAGTGGTTATGACTCAACGGGTCATTGTAAACGTGTACTTGTTAAATTCTTTTTTCTTTTTTTATACATATATAGACTGGTTATGACTCAACGGGTCACTGTAAACGTGTACTTGTTAAATTCTTCTTTTTTCTGTTTTAATACATATATAGAGTGGTTATGACTCAACGGGTCACTGTAAACGTGTACTTGTTAAATTCTTCTTTTTTCTTTTTTATACATATATAGAGTGGTTATGACTCAACGGGTCACTATAAACATGTTCTTGTTAAATTCTTCTTTTTTTCTTTTTTCTATACATATATAGAGTGGTTATGACTCAACGGGTCACTGTATACGTTTACTTGGTAAATTCTTCCCTTTTTATACATATATAGAGTGGTTATGACTCAACGGGTCATTGTAAACGTGTACTTGTTAAATTCTTCTTTTTTCTTTTTTTATACATATATAGAGTGGTTATGACTCAACGGGTCACTGTAAACGTGTACTTGTTAAATTCTTCTTTTTTCTTTTTTTATACATATATAGAGTGGTTATGACTCAACGGGTCACTGTAAACGTTTACTTGTAAAATTCTTCTTTTTTTCTTTTTTTATACATATATAGAGTGGTTATGACTCAACGGGTCATTGTAAACGTGTACTTGTTAAACTCTTCTTTTTTCTTTTTTTATACATATATAGAGTGGTTATGACTCAACGGGTCACTGTAAACGTGTACTTGTTAAATTCTTCTTTTTTCTGTTTTTATACATATATAGAGTGGTTATGACTCAACGGGTCACTGTAAACGTGTTCTTGTTAAATTCTTCTTTTTTTCTTTTTTCTATACATATATAGAGTGGTTATGACTCAACGGGTCACTGTAAACGTTTACTTGTTAAATTCTTTTTCTTTTTTTATACATATATAGAGTGGTTATGACTCAACGGGTCACTGTAAACGTTTACTTGGTAAATTCTTCTTTTTTTCTTTTTTTATACATATATAGAGTGGTTATGACTCAACGGGTCATTGTAAACGTGTACTTGTTAAATTCTTTTTTCTTTTTTTATACATATATAGAGTGGTTATGACTCAACGGGTCACTGTAAACGTGTACTTGTTAAATTCTTCTTTTTTCTGTTTTAATACATATATAGAGTGGTTATGACTCAACGGGTCACTGTAAACGTGTACTTGTTAAATTCTTCTTTTTTCTTTTTTATACATATATAGAGTGGTTATGACTCAACGGGTCACTATAAACATGTTCTTGTTAAATTCTTCTTTTTTTCTTTTTTCTATACATATATAGAGTGGTTATGACTCAACGGGTCACTGTATACGTTTACTTGGTAAATTCTTCCTTTTTTATACATATATAGAGTGGTTATGACTCAACGGGTCATTGTAAACGTGTACTTGTTAAATTCTTCTTTTTTCTTTTTTTATACATATATAGAGTGGTTATGACTCAACGGGTCACTGTAAACGTGTACTTGTTAAATTCTTCTTTTTTCTTTTTTTATACATATATAGAGTGGTTATGACTCAACGGGTCACTGTAAACGTTTACTTGTAAAATTCTTCTTTTTTTCTTTTTTATACATATATAGAGTGGTTATGACTCAACGGGTCATTGTAAACGTGTACTTGTTAAACTCTTCTTTTTTCTTTTTTTATACATATATAGAGTGGTTATGACTCAACGGGTCACTGTAAACGTGTACTTGTTAAATTCTTCTTTTTTCTGTTTTTATACATATATAGAGTGGTTATGACTCAACGGGTCACTGTAAACGTGTACTTGTTAAATTCTTCTTTTTTCTTTCTTTATACATATATAGAGTGGTTATGACTCAACGGGTCACTATAAACATGTTCTTGTTAAATTCTTCTTTTTTTCTTTTTTCTATACATATATAGAGTGGTTATGACTCAACGGGTCACTGTAAACGTTTACTTGTTAAATTCTTCTTTTTTTATACATATATAGAGTGGTTATGACTCAACGGGTCATTGTAAACGTGTACTTGTTAAATTCTACTTTTTTCTTTTTTTATACATATATAGAGTGGTTATGACTCAACGGGTCACTGTAAACGTGTACTTGTTAAATTCTTCTTTTTTCTTTTTTTATACATATATAGAGTGGTTATGACTCAACGGGTCACTGTAAACGTTTACTTGTTAAATTCTTCTTTTTTTCTTTTTTTATACATATATAGAGTGGTTATGACTCAACGGGTCATTGTAAACGTGTACTTGTTAAATTCTTCTTTTTTCTTTTTTTATACATATATAGAGTGGTCATGACTCAACGGGTCACTGTAAACGTGTACTTGTTAAATTCTTCTTTTTTCTGTTTTTATACATATATAGAGTGGTTATGACTCAACGGGTCACTATAAACATGTTCTTGTTAAATTCTTCTTTTTTTCTTTTTTCTATACATATATAGAGTGGTTATGACTCAACGGGTCACTGTAAACGTTTACTTGTTAAATTCTTCTTTTTTTATACATATATAGAGTGGTTATGACTCAACGGGTCATTGTAAACGTGTACTTGTTAAATTCGTCTTTTTTCTATTTTTTATACATATATAGAGTGGTTATGACTCAACGGGTCACTGTAAACGTGTACTTGTTAAATTCTTCTTTTTTCTTTTTTTATACATATATAGAGTGGTTATGACTCAACGGGTCACTGTAAACGTTTACTTGTTAAATTCTTCTTTTTTTCTTTTTTTATACATATATAGAGTGGTTATGACTCAACGGGTCATTGTAAACGTGTACTTGTTAAACTCTTCTTTTTTCTTTTTTTATACATATATAGAGTGGTTATGACTCACGTGGTCACTGTAAACGTGTACTTGTTAAATTCTTCTTTTGTCTGTTTTTATACATATATAGAGTGGTTATGACTCAACGGGTCACTGTAAACGTGTACTTGTTAAATTCTTCTTTTTTCTTTTTTTATACATATATAGAGTGGTTATGACTCAACGGGTCACTATAAACATGTTCTTGTTAAATTCTTCTTTTTTTCTTTTTTCTATACATATATAGAGTGGTCATGACTCAACGGGTCACTGTAAACGTTTACTTGTTAAATTCTTCTTTTTTTATACATATATAGAGTGGTTATGACTCAACGGGTCACTATAAACATGTTCTTGTTAAATTCTTCTTTTTTTCTTTTTTCTATACATATATAGAGTGGTTATGACTCAACGGGTCACTGTAAACGTTTACTTGTTAAATTCTTCTTTTTTTCTTTTTTTATACATATATAGAGTGGTTAGGACTCAACGGGTCATTGTAAACGTGTACTTGTTAAACTCTTCTTTTTTCTTTTTTTATACATATATAGAGTGGTTATGACTCAACGGGTCACTGTAAACGTGTACTTGTTAAATTCTTCTTTTTTCTGTTTTTATACATATATAGAGTGGTTATGACTCAACGGGTCACTATAAACGTGTTCGTGTTAAATTCTTCTTTTTTTCTTTTTTCTATACATATATAGAGTGGTTATGACTCAACGGGTCACTGTAAACGTTTACTTGTTAAATTCTTCTTTTTTTATACATATATAGAGTGGTTATGACTCAACGGGTCATTGTAAACGTGTACTTGTTAAATTCTTTTTTTTTCTTTTTTTATACATATATAGAGTGGTTATGACTCAACGGGTCACTGTAAACGTGTACTTGTTAAATTCTTCTTTTTTCTTTTTTTATACATATATAGAGTGGTTATGACTCAACGGGTCACTGTAAACGTTTACTTGTTAAATTCTTCTTTTTTTCTTTTTTTATACATATATAGAGTGGTTATGACTCAACGGGTCATTGTAAACGTGTACTTGTTAAACTCTTCTTTTTTCTTTTTTTTATACATATATAGAGTGGTTTTGACTCAACGGGTCACTGTAAACGTTTACTTGTTAAATTCTTCTGTTTTTATACATATATAGAGTGGTTATGACTCAACGGCTCATTGTAAACGTGTACTTGTTAAATTCTTCTTTTTTCTTTTTTTATACATATATAGAGTGGTTATGACTCAACGGGTCACTGTAAACGTGTACTTGTTAAATTCTTTTTCTTTTTTTATACATATATAGAGTGGTTATGACTCAACGGGTCACTGTAAACGTTTACTTGGTAAATTCTTCTTTTTTTCTTTTTTTATACATATATAGAGTGGTTATGACTCAACGGGTCATTGTAAACGTGTACTTGTTAAATTCTTTTTTCTTTTTTTATACATATATAGACTGGTTATGACTCAACGGGTCACTGTAAACGTGTACTTGTTAAATTCTTCTTTTTTCTGTTTTAATACATATATAGAGTGGTTATGACTCAACGGGTCACTGTAAACGTGTACTTGTTAAATTCTTCTTTTTTCTTTTTTATACATATATAGAGTGGTTATGACTCAACGGGTCACTATAAACATGTTCTTGTTAAATTCTTCTTTTTTTCTTTTTTCTATACATATATAGAGTGGTTATGACTCAACGGGTCACTGTATACGTTTACTTGGTAAATTCTTCCCTTTTTATACATATATAGAGTGGTTATGACTCAACGGGTCATTGTAAACGTGTACTTGTTAAATTCTTCTTTTTTCTTTTTTTATACATATATAGAGTGGTTATGACTCAACGGGTCACTGTAAACGTGTACTTGTTAAATTCTTCTTTTTTCTTTTTTTATACATATATAGAGTGGTTATGACTCAACGGGTCACTGTAAACGTTTACTTGTAAAATTCTTCTTTTTTTCTTTTTTTATACATATATAGAGTGGTTATGACTCAACGGGTCATTGTAAACGTGTACTTGTTAAACTCTTCTTTTTTCTTTTTTTATACATATATAGAGTGGTTATGACTCAACGGGTCACTGTAAACGTGTACTTGTTAAATTCTTCTTTTTTCTGTTTTTATACATATATAGAGTGGTTATGACTCAACGGGTCACTGTAAACGTGTTCTTGTTAAATTCTTCTTTTTTTCTTTTTTCTATACATATATAGAGTGGTTATGACTCAACGGGTCACTGTAAACGTTTACTTGTTAAATTCTTTTTCTTTTTTTATACATATATAGAGTGGTTATGACTCAACGGGTCACTGTAAACGTTTACTTGGTAAATTCTTCTTTTTTTCTTTTTTTATACATATATAGAGTGGTTATGACTCAACGGGTCATTGTAAACGTGTACTTGTTAAATTCTTTTTTCTTTTTTTATACATATATAGAGTGGTTATGACTCAACGGGTCACTGTAAACGTGTACTTGTTAAATTCTTCTTTTTTCTGTTTTAATACATATATAGAGTGGTTATGACTCAACGGGTCACTGTAAACGTGTACTTGTTAAATTCTTCTTTTTTCTTTTTTATACATATATAGAGTGGTTATGACTCAACGGGTCACTATAAACATGTTCTTGTTAAATTCTTCTTTTTTTCTTTTTTCTATACATATATAGAGTGGTTATGACTCAACGGGTCACTGTATACGTTTACTTGGTAAATTCTTCCTTTTTTATACATATATAGAGTGGTTATGACTCAACGGGTCATTGTAAACGTGTACTTGTTAAATTCTTCTTTTTTCTTTTTTTATACATATATAGAGTGGTTATGACTCAACGGGTCACTGTAAACGTGTACTTGTTAAATTCTTCTTTTTTCTTTTTTTATACATATATAGAGTGGTTATGACTCAACGGGTCACTGTAAACGTTTACTTGTAAAATTCTTCTTTTTTTCTTTTTTATACATATATAGAGTGGTTATGACTCAACGGGTCATTGTAAACGTGTACTTGTTAAACTCTTCTTTTTTCTTTTTTTATACATATATAGAGTGGTTATGACTCAACGGGTCACTGTAAACGTGTACTTGTTAAATTCTTCTTTTTTCTGTTTTTATACATATATAGAGTGGTTATGACTCAACGGGTCACTGTAAACGTGTACTTGTTAAATTCTTCTTTTTTCTTTCTTTATACATATATAGAGTGGTTATGACTCAACGGGTCACTATAAACATGTTCTTGTTAAATTCTTCTTTTTTTCTTTTTTCTATACATATATAGAGTGGTTATGACTCAACGGGTCACTGTAAACGTTTACTTGTTAAATTCTTCTTTTTTTATACATATATAGAGTGGTTATGACTCAACGGGTCATTGTAAACGTGTACTTGTTAAATTCTACTTTTTTCTTTTTTTATACATATATAGAGTGGTTATGACTCAACGGGTCACTGTAAACGTGTACTTGTTAAATTCTTCTTTTTTCTTTTTTTATACATATATAGAGTGGTTATGACTCAACGGGTCACTGTAAACGTTTACTTGTTAAATTCTTCTTTTTTTCTTTTTTTATACATATATAGAGTGGTTATGACTCAACGGGTCATTGTAAACGTGTACTTGTTAAATTCTTCTTTTTTCTTTTTTTATACATATATAGAGTGGTTATGACTCAACGGGTCACTGTAAACGTGTACTTGTTAAATTCTTCTTTTTTCTGTTTTTATACATATATAGAGTGGTTATGACTCAACGGGTCACTATAAACATGTTCTTGTTAAATTCTTCTTTTTTTCTTTTTTCTATACATATATAGAGTGGTTATGACTCAACGGGTCACTGTAAACGTTTACTTGTTAAATTCTTCTTTTTTTATACATATATAGAGTGGTTATGACTCAACGGGTCATTGTAAACGTGTACTTGTTAAATTCGTCTTTTTTCTATTTTTTATACATATATAGAGTGGTTATGACTCAACGGGTCACTGTAAACGTGTACTTGTTAAATTCTTCTTTTTTCTTTTTTTATACATATATAGAGTGGTTATGACTCAACGGGTCACTGTAAACGTTTACTTGTTAAATTCTTCTTTTTTTCTTTTTTTATACATATATAGAGTGGTTATGACTCAACGGGTCATTGTAAACGTGTACTTGTTAAACTCTTCTTTTTTCTTTTTTTATACATATATAGAGTGGTTATGACTCACGTGGTCACTGTAAACGTGTACTTGTTAAATTCTTCTTTTGTCTGTTTTTATACATATATAGAGTGGTTATGACTCAACGGGTCACTGTAAACGTGTACTTGTTAAATTCTTCTTTTTTCTTTTTTTATACATATATAGAGTGGTTATGACTCAACGGGTCACTATAAACATGTTCTTGTTAAATTCTTCTTTTTTTCTTTTTTCTATACATATATAGAGTGGTCATGACTCAACGGGTCACTGTAAACGTTTACTTGTTAAATTCTTCTTTTTTTATACATATATAGAGTGGTTATGACTCAACGGGTCACTATAAACATGTTCTTGTTAAATTCTTCTTTTTTTCTTTTTTCTATACATATATAGAGTGGTTATGACTCAACGGGTCACTGTAAACGTTTACTTGTTAAATTCTTCTTTTTTTATACATATATAGAGTGGTTATGACTCAACGGGTCATTGTAAACGTGTACTTGTTAAATTCTTCTTTTTTCTTTTTTTATACATATATAGAGTGGTTATGACTCAACGGGTCACTGTAAACGTGTACTTGTTAAATTCTTCTTTTTTCTTTTTTTATACATATATAGAGTGGTTATGACTCAACGGGTCACTGTAAACGTTTACTTGTTAAATTCTTCTTTTTTTCTTTTTTTATACATATATAGAGTGGTTATGACTCAACGGGTCATTGTAAACGTGTACTTGTTAAATTCTTCTTTTTTCTTTTTTCATACATATATAGAGTGGTTATGACTCAACGGGTCACTGTGAACGTGTACTTGTTAAATTCTTCTGTTTTCTGTTTTTATACATATATAGAGTGGTTATGACTCAACGGGTCACAGTAAACGTGTACTTGTTAAATTCTTCTTTTTTCTTTTTTTATACATATATAGAGTGGTTATGACTCAACGGGTCACTATAAACATGTTCTTGTTAAATTCTTCTTTTTTTCTTTTTTCTATACATATATAGAGTGGTTATGACTCAACGGGTCACTGTAAACGTTTACTTGTTAAATTCTTCTTTTTTTATACATATATAGAGTGGTTATGACTCAACGGGTCATTGTAAACGTGTACTTGTTAAATTCTACTTTTTTCTTTTTTTATACATATATAGAGTGGTTATGACTCAACGGGTCACTGTAAACGTGTACTTGTTAAATTCTTCTTTTTTCTTTTTTTATACATATATAGAGTGGTTATGACTCAACGGGTCACTGTAAACGTTTACTTGTTAAATTCTTCTTTTTTTCTTTTTTTATACATATATAGAGTGGTTATGACTCAACGGGTCATTGTAAACGTGTACTTGTTAAATTCTTCTTTTTTCTTTTTTTATACATATATAGAGTGGTTATGACTCAACGGGTCACTGTAAACGTGTACTTGTTAAATTCTTCTTTTTTCTGTTTTTATACATATATAGAGTGGTTATGACTCAACGGGTCACTATAAACATGTTCTTGTTAAATTCTTCTTTTTTTCTTTTTTCTATACATATATAGAGTGGTTATGACTCAACGGGTCACTGTAAACGTTTACTTGTTAAATTCTTCTTTTTTTATACATATATAGAGTGGTTATGACTCAACGGGTCATTGTAAACGTGTACTTGTTAAATTCGTCTTTTTTCTTTTTTTATACATATATAGAGTGGTTATGACTCAACGGGTCACTGTAAACGTGTACTTGTTAAATTCTTCTTTTTTCTTTTTTTATACATATATAGAGTGGTTATGACTCAACGGGTCACTGTAAACGTTTACTTGTTAAATTCTTCTTTTTTTCTTTTTTTATACATATATAGAGTGGTTATGACTCAACGGGTCATTGTAAACGTGTACTTGTTAAACTCTTCTTTTTTCTTTTTTTATACATATATAGAGTGGTTATGACTCACGTGGTCACTGTAAACGTGTACTTGTTAAATTCTTCTTTTGTCTGTTTTTATACATATATAGAGTGGTTATGACTCAACGGGTCACTGTAAACGTGTACTTGTTAAATTCTTCTTTTTTCTTTTTTTATACATATATAGAGTGGTTATGACTCAACGGGTCACTATAAACATGTTCTTGTTAAATTCTTCTTTTTTTCTTTTTTCTATACATATATAGAGTGGTCATGACTCAACGGGTCACTGTAAACGTTTACTTGTTAAATTCTTCTTTTTTTATACATATATAGAGTGGTTATGACTCAACGGGTCACTATAAACATGTTCTTGTTAAATTCTTCTTTTTTTCTTTTTTCTATACATATATAGAGTGGTTATGACTCAACGGGTCACTGTAAACGTTTACTTGTTAAATTCTTCTTTTTTTATACATATATAGAGTGGTTATGACTCAACGGGTCATTGTAAACGTGTACTTGTTAAATTCTTCTTTTTTCTTTTTTTATACATATATAGAGTGGTTATGACTCAACGGGTCACTGTAAACGTGTACTTGTTAAATTCTTCTTTTTTCTTTTTTTATACATATATAGAGTGGTTATGACTCAACGGGTCACTGTAAACGTTTACTTGTTAAATTCTTCTTTTTTTCTTTTTTTATACATATATAGAGTGGTTATGACTCAACGGGTCATTGTAAACGTGTACTTGTTAAATTCTTCTTTTTTCTTTTTTCATACATATATAGAGTGGTTATGACTCAACGGGTCACTGTAAACGTGTACTTGTTAAATTCTTCTGTTTTCTGTTTTTATACATATATAGAGTGGTTATGACTCAACGGGTCACAGTAAACGTGTACTTGTTAAATTCTTCTTTTTTCTTTTTTTATACATATATAGAGTGGTTATGACTCAACGGGTCACTATAAACATGTTCTTGTTAAATTCTTCTTTTTTTCTTTTTTCTATACATATATAGAGTGGTTATGACTCAACGGGTCACTGTAAACGTGAGTGGTTATGACTCAACGGGTCACTGTAAGTAAAATAAGTTTTGAAGAAAAAAAATGTAAAAACCTGTAACGATGACGTCATATACCTATTACTGTGACGTCACGTGCACAAGAATAAGTTGGTTGAAAATAAAATTATTATTACATAATTACATTGGCTGATTTCCAAATTACTACTGAATAACATTAGAAAAGTTTGAAAAAACCAGACCCGCTGCCGAAGACTGGCCCTGTTGACCCCCAGCAACATTTTTTTTTGTTGTAATTTTGAGATATTATGATCCCAGGTGTTGTACGGTGCTGAAGATATAAACTTTTTGACATGTCGTCGCGTAGTTTTTGAGGAGAAGCTTCACATACAGACATACATACATACATACATACATACATACATACATACATACATATAGACAAGTGCCCTTTATATAAGAGATATTGCACATACGCAAACTCTGTTCTGAAGATAGTCTTGTGTTTTAAAAAATATGCTTCATTGTATTTTTAAACATAAACACTGCCTTGAAACAGCTGTGTAACAACTATACTACCTTTGTCTATGTTCTTTATCTGAAACTTAATTTGGAAAAATGATTTAAATCGATATATATATATATATATATATATATATATATATATATATATATATATATATATATATGCTTAAGTATTTGTTGTTGCTTTTGACGATAAATAGCTGTGTTTAAGCTACTGGTACATTTGGCTTTCCTAAGCCGTGTAGAGTTTATTCTCCGTATGTTTTCATAAGTTCGCCCGATCGTTAGGGACACACATATATATATGTATATATATATATATATATATATATATATATTATAGATAAAATAGTTATTCGTTGACACGTGTTTTTACGTACCGCGACTCTTCATTTCACTGATTCGTTAGCTACAGGTATATATATATATATATATATATATATATATATATATATATATATATATATATATACATATATATATATATATATATATATACATATATATATATATATATATATATACATATATATATATATATATATATATATATATATATACGGATATCCTAGCACTAAGTTAAACGAACTTTCAATCCTCAAGCTCTACTAACCATTTGATCATGACTGATTACCTCCCTTTCTACCGTAAAGACTCTAACAAAAATATGCACGGGCTATGAGTTTATATTTAGAACACACTCCCCCTGACTAGAGAACATAGGTGAGAATCAGATGTCCAAATCTACATGTGCTTTATATTGACTCTACATCACAGCGCTAGTTACTCATACTTCTGATAGCTTTCACCTCTGACTAAGAACTATACTCTGCTAAACTGTGTTTCTAAAAGCATAGATTGAGCACTCTTACTCGACTCAAATGCCCAATTACATGTATTTGGGGATTTTAATGCCTACCACCGTGACTGGCTGAGATTCTCCAGCCTTAGTGACGCAGCCGGTAGATCTACGTATAATTTCTCTTTAGCTAATTCCATGTCACACACTGTCGCTTTCCCGACCCGCCTCCATGGTAGAGTAGACCAGCAAGCCTAACTTCCTGACCTGGTCTTGAACTCACTGTCCGAGGCTTATGTTACTGAAGCCCATAGCCCGCTCAGGAACGCTGATGACGTTGTGGTTATGATTGCTATCACCCTAAAAACTCGTTCGAAAGCTGATGATCCGTTGCAAAAAATTAACGAGATACTACGTGCAGGCTAATTTTGAATCTATCAGAGAATAGATCAGCGACGCCCAAGTGACTGAAACCTTCTCACTACTTGCTGATCAGTGTGCAATATAGTTAACCGAATGGGTCGAAGCAAGCATTGAAGCCTATGTGCCCATGCGAAAATTCTTCAGCAAACACCACTCCTCTCAATGGTTCACTTGGAAATGTGCAGCTGCCATTGCTGAGAGGCAGCAAGCATTCCGACAGTTCGTCTGCCATAAGTAAACTTCGAATAGACAGACATTCATAGAGGCAAGAAATGATGGTAAGGCAGTGGTAGGTGAAGAAAAGAAAAAGTATACAGAGATGCCCAAAACACGCATTCAGTCACAGAAACTAGGCACTCGCGATTTCTGGAAAATCTATAATAGTGTGATGAACAATAGACAATCAATAATCCCCCCGGTATAAAACCACAATAATGCCGTTTGCACCGCAGCGTATAAGACTGAACTACTTGCCCAGCGTTCCGCCGTAAACTCCACTTTAGACTCAGCAAACCACCTCTCTCTGAATTCCCACTGCAGGGTTAAGCCACATTTGAAATCCTGGTCATCACGCCATCTCAGGTCAGGGTTTTTATAAAAAACCTGGACACCTCCAAAGCTTGTAGGCCTGATCTTATACCGGTAATAGTAATAAAAAAATGCTCTGCAAAACAAGCCCATGTCCTCTCCAAACACTACAACAAATGCCTTGCTGAATATTGCTTTCCTGATAGCTGAACATTTGCCTCTGTGGTACCTATTTTTAAAAATTCTGGGGATAGAACAAGTCATTAGAACTACCGCCTAATCATTCTACGCCCGATCTTTGTTAAACTCTTTGAATCCTTAATCTATCTAGCGATAGTCCGGCACCTAGTTAATGCTAAACTTTTTTCTGACCGCCAGTATGGATTTAGACAAGCACGATCTACTGCAGTATCTTAACGGTCATGTCCGAACGCGTATATCATACACTGGACAAAGCAAGTGAAGCTAAGGTAGTAGAGCTTGATGTATCCAAGGCCTTTGACAAGGTATCGTATAAGGGGCTCCTCCTAAAGATTCACTCACATGGTATTACTGGACGAATATTTAATATAATTAGATCCTTCCTAACCAAAAAAAAAGATCCAGGTTGTCGTCGATGGCCGGTCATCTAAGCAACATGATATAAATGCAGGTGTACCCCAGGGATCCATCTTTGGGCCGTTATTGTTTTTGATTTTCATAAACGACCTCCCTGATGACATCAAGTCTGAAATATGTATATCTGCTGACGATCCCACGCTCTACTCCCATCATGTGGGCAAAACGGACACAAACATATCCTAGGCAATGGTTGAATCCTTAGAAAGTGACCTCCAGGCTGTAGTGGATTGGGGACATAAATTGTGGTAACGTTTAATGTCGCAAAGACAAAGTTTCTTTCCTTAAATAACTACAAGAGACCTCTGTAAACACCGATTGTCATGGCAAGTAACACCCTACATGAAAGGTCAACATTCAAACTTCTCGGCCTAACTTTCACATGTAACATGAATTGGAACAAATACATTGAGGACATTGCCAAAGCTGCTGCAAAGAAGATGGGCTCCCTCTACTGTGCTAGTAAACTCCTTACACCTGACATTATCCTGGGGCATCATCATCTAGTCTATCCATCTTCGACAAAGTCCTAAAAAGAGTCGCCAACTTAATAGGTCCCTCACTATCCACCAAGCTCCAGCCCCTGTGTTATCGCCGTAATGTTGCATCATTGTGCCTGTTTTACAAATATTTCAATGGATTGTGCTCCGATGAACTAGATCCCCTAGTGCCCCTACGACGCAAATACACTATAACAGCCCGACAATCAGCTAGGTCCCATCTATTCACTGTGGAGGTCCCCTGATGCCAGATAGCCTTTTACTCTAGCAGCTTCTTTCCTCGTGCTGCCGGCCTTTGGAACTTTCTCAATTATTGCTAATTAGAACAATTAAAATTTATTTCATACATAACTGAATCCTAAATCTAAGGAATATCTCATCATGTATTTTTTCTTATTAATATACTAGGGGTAAGAGCCGACGTTTCTCGAGATTCGAATGAGGACCACTATTGTATACCTTTTCACTATGCTCATAACACTATATTACATAATTTGTATTATACTGCCCGTCTTCCCATTTCGCCCCTAATATAGTAGGATTAAGTTGAAATCTTTGACACCTCTCTGAATTAGTGTCATATACATGTGGTTTAATATCATTCAAATCGGATAAATCTATTTGAAGTTTGAAGCGGTTCTGTCATTATGGGTCGTTTAGACGTAGGGTCACGTAGCTATTCACAACATACAGGGTAACGTAAAGATTCGAGACCACTTGCATTGTCTTCCCTGGACAATTTTATACCCATTATACAAATTACATCAAAATAGTTTTAAAAGAGGGTCCGACCTCATAATCCCTTACGTTAGGCGGACACTTAGCGATCCGGGGCCAGTTCTATTATCTTCCCCAGAATATCTAATTACATACGATTCAAATTTCATAAAAAAAGGATATATTTGACATTTGAATGGGTTATGTCTTTATAGTCATTTAAAGTTGCTCTTAGACATTCGTGAATACTTCCATTGTATTACCCGGTAGATTTGACGTGAGAATACATTTTTAGATTTTATGTGAAGTGTCTACCTTTCTTTGTATAAGGAGTCACAAACATAACACAAACGTACACATACACACATACATTAAGTTTTTTATATATACATATAGGTACACAAAACTTAGACAAACACACTTTAATTACTCAGCTTCAATATAATAATAGATTATGTACCTTTTGTTTAAAGTTATTACAGACTTTCGGATAAAGTGTCCGTGACTATTGTTGTAATTGCATAATATAGCGACAAAGTGTTAACTCGAGGAAACGCTTAAATAAATTAAACACGTTACAATCTATATTTTATTTGATCTAATCAAAATATAACCTTGAAGAAGTAAATTAGATTATGTTTATGCGTTTAAAACTGAGCAGTCTTAATACATCTAAATGATACAGAGCAGGTCTATTGTGTGCGGGTCACGTGGAGCAGACACGCTTCTGTGGACCCGTCCTCCTGTGTCTCGATGCATACAAATCTAAAAGGACGCAGTGAACTCCCTATCTGTGCGGCCCCATGAAAAACTATACAGTGCACAAAACCAACCGTTACACTCACCGTTGGTTTGTATTAAATTAAACAGTTTCTTTTCAAAAGAAGCCGATTTCTAATCTTTTATGATCAGCTATCTCCCGGGAAACAAAATAATATACACGCGTCCCCTATCATATTTCCTGTTTCTCTTATCTTCACCGCTATTTGTTTGAGATACCGAGAGTTATCGGAATAAATTATTTTCATTTATTTGATAAACGCTGAACCATTTTGTTAACATCCTCCATGTATAATAAAACGTTCTTACAATATTTACTGAATACTTTTCAGGGGAGGTAATTTAAATTAAACTATCTACAAAGAAAAATATACACGGCATGAGCAAGTGTTCAGAAAAAAGAAAAGGTAACTCTCTCTCTCTCTTTCCCTTACCCTCAAGTTAGCGACGTCACATAGAGTAAGGGGAGAGGGTGACTGCTGCTCTATCTCGTTAGCGACCAACGACACATTTTTTATTGTTTCTGTAAAATTCAATGAACAATTTGTAAGTTATATGAAAAGGGCACATATCATCGCTCAGGCTAATAGAGTTCCCATTTCTTTTTATTTCTTGACGGTATCTTATTAATGATTAAGTTAAAAATATGTATATTTATTAATTTATATGAATTAATTGTAAAGTCTGGTCTTGTGTTTACAGCAAACCTATGAATAAAATGTTTATTATTTAACATTTTTCTTTTCAAGTAGTTCAAGTAGCGAATGTAGCGAGCTTTCAAAACCAGCTAGTATATATTAAAGCAGCACACAATCATCTTCGTTGCCTTTTGGTCACTTAAAAGATTATTCGATATAATTCTAATTTGGCATAAAGAAACCTTGCTATATATTATCAAATAAAAAAATAATGATAGGTATGTTTAAATAAACGGTAAACAACCCTAGACAGGTTTTTTTTTAATATAGAGAGCGAGTAGCCACTTACCAAAGCCAAAGGTCACTCGAGGATAAAGGTCAATGAAAACGATTGATGTAATGGGCAAAATTTGATTATTTCAGAGGACATCTAAAAATGTATTTGTTGACATTTGATTGGATATGACCATGTTGTAGTCAGCTGTGAAGCAGCTCCACGTTACTGTGTTCAACAGATAAGGCAAGAAAAGACTAGACTAAAATCGCCTTTTAGTCAATTTTATTAACAACTAGCAGAAAGACACGACGTTTCTCGAGATTTAATGACGATCACTATTATGTACCTTTTCACTATTAATTATGTACCTTTTCACTATTCACTATTAATAACGATCACTATTATGTACTTTTCACTATTAATTATGTACCTTTTCACTATTCACTATTAATAACGATCACTATTATGTACTTTTCACTATTAATTATGTACCTTTCCACTATTCACTATTAATAACGATCACTATTATGTACCTTTTAACTATTAATTATGTACCTTTTCACTATTCACTACTAATAACGATCACTATTTTGTACTTTTCACTATTAATTATGTACCTTTTCACTATTCACTATTAATAACGATCACTATTATGTACCTTTTCACTATTAATTATGTACCTTTTCACTATTCACTATTAATAACGATCACTATTATGTACCTTTTCACTATGCTCATAACATCATATTACTTTATTGTGTTTACTTCCCCCTAATTCTCTTTCGCCTCCTTATATATTTAGAATAAGTTGAAATGTGGGAAAACTCTCTAAAATACAATAAAAGCATTGCCACTTTTAAGGGATTTCAATTTCATTAAAATAGGATATATTTGAAGTTTGTAAGAAGGTTAAGCCCTCCATAGAAACCTCAACTTAAGAGGGCACTTAGAGATTAGGAGCCACTACTATTGTCGTTCCCAGAAAATGTCATACATATGATTTAATATTCATAAAAATAGGATATATTTGAAGTTTTAAGTCCCTTATATTCGGGAACACTTCCATTGTCTTTCCCGGTAAATTTTACATAAAAATATATATTTATATTTTATGTAGATTCTTTAAACTTTCTTTTTATAGGGAACACACTAATATCACATACATATATTAAGTTTTATATACAGAGATTTATTTAATCAACTATTTTGACAAACATATTCAAGCAATTTTTACAAAACTACCGCGACTATTTCCGTTGTACCAACCTATGTTAGAGCAACCACACATGATATCTATCCGGTAAAAACACGTGGTTATTTCCTTGGAATCTGAGTAACAACAAGTCTCCTAATATTTCCAGCACCCTCCGCTTCTTTTTATCAACATTACAATTCATTTTGCGTTCACCTGAAAATTCCGATTTACTTGCCTTCTCACGACGGAAAGTGTTATACGCAATGTCGGTTCTAATGCGATCAAAATGTAGCTCAGCAAAAAGGAACACTCTAGATTGAGAGAAAAATAAAAATTGCCTCACCACATAAGGATTTCATTTGATGACAGAAAAGGGTACGCGTAGTATCACAACATACTATACTTTTCTCTAGCCAAAAGGCCAAGGTGTCCGCACTAAAGTCGCTCATCACCTCGTTCTTCAGTTTCAGGTCTCTTGTTTTTGTGTAATGTTCTTTCAATACTTCTAGTTGTTTTTACTCACCGTTATTCTATTTCATTTTATCTGCTATTGGTTGGTGTCATCGGGTTATGTAGACAGAATGTTCTGAATAGTGTAGCTGTTCTCATCAGTGCCGAGCTTTTTATGGTGTTAATTCTTTCTTTTCATAGTTACCTCCACAAATGACAACAACTTGTTTGCCATTACAAATATATACTTTCTTATACTTAATAAACACTGTGACTCTATAAGAGTAGTCTGATTCCAATTTATACAAGTCTTTTTGCCAGGTTTTCAAAACTATTTCTAGTGCGCATACTATTATTGTTCTTCGCGTTTCATATTCCCTTCAGCTCTGTTGTGAGCTTAGTATATATTCGCTTAGTTTTTCTGTCTCCTGGATCTTCACCCGATAAACTTCTGAGGCGGCGAACTCTACTATTTTCCAGTTTTTGTTTTACTTTATTTTTTTACTATTATAACGTCCGGTGTTCTTGCTTTCATGAATGTGTCCGTTTATATTTCCATATCCCAGATGATGTAATTATCTTCTTTTCAATGCTGGCATCGATTTGCGCTTGTCCTATATGTGTGCATGTTCAAATTCAGCAGTTTGCACTGTTTCTAGTAGACTACCTTCCTGACTCAGAAACCATTTTTTAGAAATTCACCAGTTGCAATGTATGTTCTAAATTTATACAGTTTTAAATAGACGATCAACTTCACGTACTTAATTTACCATTGGCTCGGGGTACATCGTGTGGAAGAAATCAAGAGGAAGGCTAAACATCCGATGGGGAGACGACCTCGACAGCAAACTGGGTTATAGGTGGCCGTGTCTAGCTAGGGATAAAACAACGTTGAAGGAAACTATGAAGGGGTTCCTCCTCCAGGAGTGATACAAAAACCATGATTATTACGATGAGGATAATGATGATGATGATGATGATGAAGACTTAATTTTCTCACATAAAACTTTGAGTGGAAAATCGTAACTATATTCTCTCAACCTGCTGGCATACTCATACGGATATATTGATGGGCAATTGCTACTAAAATATCTCAATATTATAGCGTACGCATATACATATTCGTGTAAACAATTACTACTCTACTGTTACTACTACTACTATTACTACTGCTACTAAGGCTACTATTTTATAGCCTACGCATACAAATATAAATGCCAATTACATTTGCATACCTTACTTTGCCATATATAAATATATTTTAAAATGTCAACTAAAATTGAGAGGAAGTAAGAAAGAAAAATAGCAAGTCAGACAACCACATCAGACTTACACCGCGACATGAAATGAATTAGGAAAGTAGTCATCTACTCTGTAATAAAATGTTTACGGTGTTCTTTTTAAGTCATCAGAAATTATAATAATAATTTATATATGAAAATTTAAATTACTAACGTTTTTAGTTGCTTTTTTAAAAAGTTCAATTCACCCCAAACAATTCACACTGCCACTGTGAATTTCGGAAAGATTTATAGAGGCATTATACATGGGAAGTTGTGCAGCGAGATGTTTGTATAAATTACATTTAAATCTCTGCATTTTGGTACATTTGGTGAAACGGGGAGCAGGGAAAGAATTCCAAATGGAAGCGGTTTGAGCAAAGAAGCCATTTGAGTAAAAAACCTACCGGCATCTGGGGAGCTCTGTTTGTTGGGTGTATTACGTTGACGGGGAATACGTGCAGCAAGTTCGTCTACTGAAGGACTTGTCAAACAAGTACAAGGATGCAACATTACGGCGATGAGACAATGGTTTGAGCTGGTTGGAAAGTGTAGAACATATTAATTCTATGATTTCATATGAAGTTTTTAGTAATATATCTAGATAAATAGCGAGTGCGAACACTTGGAAAGCATACTTTTCGGTCATTTTTTATTTCTGTTTGCTGTGGAAGCTCTTCCCACACATACCGAGTCTACAACTCAAAACTCTGGCAGTTCGAGGATACGTCAAGCGGTCGACACCAAACTCCTACAGGGCGATGTTTCGGCCGCCGTAAGAATCATAACCTCCGACGACACGGTCGTTCGTCCATCGGATGAAGTACTAGTCGCTCTTCGACTGAAACACCCACCGGCCCCAACGGACACAGACACCCCTTTTAGTTTCGAAGAGATTGACTACCAGGACATTTCGGTAGAACAGGTTATGTGCGCACTCAAGTCTGTTCGGCCAATCAGCAGCGGCGGCATTGACCGTCTCCGACCCGGCCACTTGAAAGACCTCACAGCTCCCCTAACAGCTGAAGCAGGTCTTCGCCTTCGCTCTGCTATTACCCGTCTCTGCAACTCATTGATTAACGGCCAACTTCCGAAGTTTGCACGTGATCTCTTTTTCTCCTCTAACTTGACTGCTCTTCGCAAAAAATGCGGCGGAATACGCCTGATAGCTGTCGGTAACACCTTCCGCAGACTCGCTTCCAAAGTTGTCTGTTTTGAGGCGTCAAAACATCTATCGCCCGAATTTCAACCAGTTCAACTGGGCGTCGGTGTCCCAATGGGTTGCGAGGCTGCAGCTCATGCCATCAGAGCAGCATTCAATTTCAGCAAGAAAGACACCATACTAGTTAAGTTAGATATGACAAATGCCTTCAACACGGTACGCAGAGATCATTTCCTTAACGTGTGCCATCGTCGGGTCCCTAACATCTACCGTCTTGCCCACACAACTTACGCTGAACCCAGTCTCTTATTGTGTGGAAACAACTCTATCACGTCGGCTACAGGCGTCCAGCAAGGCGACCCAATGGGCCCCCTCCTTTTTTCTCTGGCCGTCGACGACATTGCCCAATCTTCCTCGACACCGATCAACATTTGGTATCTTGACGACGCCACTTTAGGCGGCTCTATCGATTCGGTGCTCCACAACATAGAACGGATCGTCCCAGCTCTGGCTGAAATTGGTTTGTTAGTTAACCATAACAAATCCGAAATAATCAACTTGAACTATTCCACCGCCCTGAGATCCGTCTCAATAACTGAACGGGACAACACAATAATTCTTGGGTCGCCTATCTGCTCTAAAGGTATAGCTGCATCCGTACAAGACAAGTCTACTAAGCTAGAGTCTATGGCAGAGCGCCTCAACATGATCGACGCTCATGCGGCACTGTTCCTGCTGCAAAACTGTTTTGCAATGCCCAGACTTCTATTCACACGTGCTCCATGTTACAACAAAGTCGATCTTCTGGAAAATGTTGACAAAATTTTACGTCGCTCGGCCAGTGAAATTTGTAATGGTTATTTTGACGACACCGGTTGGCGCCAGGCCACTTTACCGTTTCGGTTCGGTGGCCTTGGTTTGCGCTCTGCAACCGATACTGCGCTGCCGGCTTATGCTTCCTCGACTCACGCTTCGGCAGGTCTCGTTGACGAGATTCTCTCCTCATATCTCGAATCCCCGTCTTCAGATCTTTTGACAGCCGTTTTGTCAACATGGACGTCAACAAACATTCAGCAACCTCTCGATCTCATACATCAGTCGTCCTGGGACGACATTCAATGTCAATCCATGTTTGCCGAACTCGTCCGTAGCAGTAACCAGCATAGAGTTGCCTGTCTGAGAGCGTCGGCTTCACCTTACAGCGGTGCTTGGCTCAGTGCCATCCCTTCAGCGACACTTGGAACCCTCTTTGACAATGACACTATCCGGATCACCGTTTCACAACGGCTGGGACTCCGTTTGTGCCACCCACACCGGTGTCGCTGTGGGCAGGTCGTTGACGAGTTTGCCCTGCATCCTCTCTCTAGTCGATTTAGTGCCTGCCGCCTGCCTCGCCAATCCGCCCTTAACGACGTAGTTAGGCGAGGTCTTGACTCGGCAGGTTTTGCATCAGTCCTTGAACCAGTCGGCCTGGACAGGGTCGATGGTCGCAGGCCTGACGGGATGACTGTGTTTGCTTTCCGAGCCGGAAAGCCGCTGATCTGTGACGCCACTTGTTCTGACTCCTTTTTACCAGCAAGGATTGCGGAATCCGCGGTGAAGCCCGACACGGCGGCTCTGCTCGCCGAAACAAGGAAGCGCGGAAAATATAACTCGCTCACTGACCGTTTCGTCTTCCAACCAATTTCAGTGGAAACGTCGAGTGTGCTTGGCCCCGAGACTGTTAACTTTTTCAGGATATTGGACAGAGGATTTCAACGTCTAGGCACGATCCCCGTGAGTCAGCCTGGTTGTTCCAACGCATTTCCCTGGCTATCGTCTGTGGCAACGCTATGTCAGTAACGGCGGCGTCACTTCCGTTCTAATCGTCATCTGTTGACTCTCTCCTTCTTTCTCTGACAATTGTTTCAAGCCTTATTGTTTGTTTTTTCTTCTCTTTATGGTATATAAGTATGATTTAGTCTTCGCGTCGAATAAATACATTTCAAAAAGTGAAAGTTACACGCAGGGATGACAGCGTTTACTAAAACAGGTAGAATACACCAACAAGATCCGTTATGACGTCATAAAGGATTTAGTAACATAAGGATAACGTCATCAACAAAAATAAAGATCACAAACTACGCATGACACAAAACGTTGTCAGTGTCTCTTTGCGCCCTCTCCACTGCAGGATTTCACTAAATCTTGATATTGGGCCACAGTTATCTTGGCCCATTCATGTTTCAGTTTCAGCCACAAGTCTTCGATGTTTTCCGGATTCTTTGGCATAACATTCTGTCCTAGAGTCTTCCATACGGTTTCTATAGGGTTCGTGTCAGAACTCTGTGAAGGCCAGCCCATTACCTCTACTTCTTGATCAGCCAGATAATTCATGACCAGCTTTGCCTTATGGCAGGGAGTATTATCCTGCATAAAAACAGGATTTTCGATACCAGAATTGTGCAACACGAGCAACCCATACTCTTCTAAAACATTCTTGTATACAGTGACATTTACTCTAGTATTCAATCGTACAAGTAGTGATGTACCCTGCCATGATATCATGCCGAAAACCATCACGCTACCTCCACCAAATTTCACAGTTTTTTTATGCAGCTAGGATCCAAACTTTCGCCTTTTCTTCTTCTTACAAATTGTTTTCCATCACTGTTAAATACATTACATTTCGATTCGTCACTGAAATAAACTTTTTTCTAATTTTCTTCTGATCATATAACACGCTTTTGGGCGAACGCCAATCTAGCTGCTGTTTTTTTTACTTATTAGCGACTTTCTTCGAGATTATATATATTATATATATATATATATATATATATATATATATATATATATATATATATATATATATATACACTAACAAATACATGCTCTCCCAGTGGCATACTTTTGCTAGCCTAGGAAGATATCATGGTAAACAAACATATACTACACTGACCCCCCAAAGGAGGAGGCAATGACTAAGAAGATAATATAATGATAAACACCAACCACAAAAAGGAGGAGTTAATGCCAGAGAGGATGATACTATGAGCACAGATAGTACACTACCTCCCCGAAACGGAGAAGATTATCATGGAAGGATAGTATCATGAGAAACGATCATATACTATATTGTTTCCCTTCCCCAAAATAGGGTAATACCTGGGATGATCTCCCCATTAAAAAAGTTAATGTTTGTGAGTATTGTATCATGGCAACAGAACCGATACTTAATTACCCCCACCCTCACCCGTAAAAGGAGAAGGTAGTCCCTAGGAAGATTGTATCATGGCAACATAACACTTGTCTTCCTAAAGAAGATGTAATACACGGGAGCATTATCCCCACCTCCTTAAAAAAGGAGGCAGTAATTCTTGTGACGACGGTTTTATGACCCCAGAACCGATACTACACTACCCACCACCTATTTAAAAATAGTACATCATAGATTAAATCCTTTTTTTTCATTCATTGAGAAATGTCTAGTCATAAAAAACATTATTTTTATGGTCCATTGGATTTTAGGCTAAAATCAACGTATAGTATATCTATCTTGGCATACAGCGACATCAGACGTGTTACGGAAATATGACAATGCAAAATTACATTTATAAATTACGGAATATTAATTTATTATATTCAATATGACAATTAAGAAGGCCTAAATGTGTTTGCGGTTGTTTGCAGTGTACTTTATATGCAGTATTACAAAATAACATGTTGTATCATATATTTAAATAAGCAGAACTTGTTTCGATATTAATATAGTGAAGATGGATGGAAAAAAGGTTTTACACTTGTTCATTTAGATATATAAATTTAGACTTTACATGTTTTAAAAGGAATTGTTCCCAAATCAAATTATAGCGCTCCGTCGACTAAAACAGGACAATTTTAAATAAATACATTCTAGAAAGTGGCATTCGTTTTATTTATTTCAAGAATTTTTAACCGACAAATATGTTTATGACAAGAAACAGATACTATTTATTGTTTTAAAATTAATTAAATTAATGCCATCTTAACTAAAAAAAATAATAAAATATAACAGTGAAATATTCGTTTTTTAAGAATATTTAGCTGACAATGATAATTATTTTTACTGGAGGAGAACGGGTAATATTTTAAATAATATTGACCCTGGCAAACATTTACTATTCGAAAAGGATTAATATTATTTACAGTAAATTATAGAAATTGGTGTAGAAAGCACCATGGAATTTCTACGAATCTCGCTAGTATAATATAATATATATGCGATTGAATTAATTGGTTACTATATTTAAATACGCTATGAATTCATTTATAACTCGAAAATTATAGGAATTAAAAATAAGAATAGAAATGGTAATGCAGGCTTAATGGGTTTCTATATGAGTACCCAGGGGTCCTCGTTTATTCCCTGGCAACACCTGGATGTCTGTTATTATATACTATGATGTATACAACATTAAACTAATTGGGTATTATATAAAAATACGTTGTTTGGGCGTCCCGTTTCTCTTTTACTAGTAAAATCTAAGGCTAAGCCATGATACCTTTCGTGAAACGTACCTGTTGGCAAACGTACAAATTGTGATAAATGAGTGTCGAGAATGTGATCGATTCATCAATAAATGATCAGTTTATAAATAAAGATTGCACGTAGTTATTGAATTTACACAGGAAATGAAGTTCTCGTCGGTTAGTGGGAGAATGATAACCGAATTGACTTAGAAACAACTACGTACAGCCGGGAAATAAAAGATTTGCATTTAGGGTTATACGGACCCTGAGTTATACGTTCCGGTTAGAATTCTTTCAAACCGAAAGCGGTCCATTGTATTGCAGAAATATAAAATTTTGAAATAGGGTACAATTTCTTTTTATGTTTTGATTAACACAAGAGTGTTAGATTTTTATTTGAAAAAATAATTCAAGAACGGAATTTTTCAACTATCTCCATTCCAGCTGCCCGTAAAACAACGTATATATATATATATATATATATATATATATATATATATATATATATATATATATATATATATATATATATATGTGTATACATATGTAAATTAATAGATATATAATCAATAATAAAACTACATATAACGACTCTTAGTAACGATAAGACACAGCCTCCTGAAGACAGTCGAGAGACCGAAAGCGCTAGAGGAATGCCCCACAACACAACGCTTGGTGCCATACTCCACCTGTTAACGTCTGAGAACCGGACAATTGCTCGCCGTGTTGAGAGATTGACACAAAAGATTGTTAAAAGAGAGATCTCCGTGGTCTTCAATGAAACTTGCATAAACAATGACTTGCTGCAGAACTATATATATATATATATATATATATATATATATATATATATATATGTATGTATATATTCTTCCAGGTATATTTTTCATGACGCCATTTTTAAAACTGCATTATTCATATTATTATCTATATTTTTCGTTTTAAATATGAATTATTATAGGTATACACTTTCTTATTTGATTTTCAAAACAATAAGATAATTATTAAACATTCAGTTTGTAACATTCTTTCAGAAGTTAAAGAGAAGTCAAGTTCAATAACTATAACTTTAATTATATCACAAATAAAACTCATTTTTAAATACAAAAACTGAAATATTAAAAATCTCCGGGATACAAATTAATACTGCCTGTGAAATTTAGCTCAATGGTTAATATTTTAAGTTAAACATATCTTACATATTATAACTCAGTAGAATGGAAAATTCATGACATAATTAATATTTTCCAATCATGTTCCGAATAATTCAACACCAACAATATTTATCCTTTTTACATATGTTTTAGAAATGTGTTATCAGTTCAACCGCAAGATATAAGTTGCTAATAAGAAGCCTCACATTTCCAGCAGAACATTACTTTAGCAATTTTTGCTTTGGGGGAAACTTACAATTCACTTTATAACAAGGAGTTCAGTTTGTTATGGAACTTTTAAATAAAACGATTTTTCTGGAATTTATATTGATTTCCCGAGTTTACATATAGATTCACAAGTTCGACAAGACAAATTTGAAGACAGTCAGAGGTTACATCGGCCGAAACGTTGTAAAAATAACATACAAGATCAGAAGAGTAGTTCGAATAATCCGAATAATGCAAATTATCAATCCTCATCTAAAAAATTCTGAAAAAGTCAGTAGTTAAGTTAATTAGTTGGTAAAATGCAGTTTAGGCATACGTTTGCAAGTTAATTGGTGAGTGAAAGAGTCTAGGAAGCTATGATGCAACTAAATTGGCCGGTTTTAATGGTACAGAGAATTTAATAAATTCAATTTATGAACATTTGACATTGTATTTATCAATTAATTCTAAGACACACCAGTTACTTAGAAAAACAACTAAAGTTGGTGGTCAATACCTTCGCACATATACTCCAATCAAATAGGACGGCTCATAGCTAAGTAAAAAGATTAATTGAGACATTGGTATGAAAGTAGATGGCTAGATTAATACATGGGTGGCAAGGTTAGTTTGAGACATATAGGGGGTAGGTAGGCAATTAGACGAAGGCGTATATCGGTAGGGTTAAAGGTGAATGTATTGGAACATAGGTCAATGGGTTGATAAGTAAATAGGTACACAGATAGGTAAGTATGTATGTAGGTATTTGGAAGATTACAACATAGGTAGGTAAGGTGTGCAATCAGGCAAGACTACGTAGGGAGGTAGGTCGATTAAGGCATATATAGGTAATTGTTTGAGGATTGGATTTTGGTACATCTGGGTAGCTGGGAACGTGAGTTGATAGGGGGCTAGATGTGGGTAGGTAAGAAAATTTGTCGGATGAGCTAGAGAAGTATAACACTATACATTCTTTCGTCGGTTGATGTTAATTTCCTCTTGTCATTTAGTTGAACCGTGCAGTTTTAGTGGGCAGGCCAACGTGGCAGTTGTACGGTCCAATTTCCGGTGGTAAGACAGCTTCGCGATACAGACAAATTTCGGTCGGTGGGGGGAGAAGCACAAGGGGTGCGGTCGTTGTGTGTGTGCAACGATATATATATATATATATATATATATATATATATAAAGAGAGAGAGAGAGAGAGAGAGAGAGTGGTAACTCGTGCTAGAACAAATGTTGTCATATGAGAAAAATCTTTAAATAACATTGGGTGATTACCTCCCTTATCATTTTAGACCGTCCACGCCAGAAAAATACGACTGCTCTCATGGACCTGAAGTATTTAAAATAATATTTTTTATATTACCGCACACACACACCTATATACACCCCCACACACACACACATATATATATATATATATATATATATATATATATATATATATATATATATATATATATATATATATATGTGTGTGTGTGTGTGTGTGTGCGGGTGAGGTGTGTGTGTGCGTGCCGTAATATGAACATTTTTTATATAGTTCAGATCGATTCTTATAATAGATTAATTCATAAAGAAAAAATAAGATCAATATTTAATATTTAAACTTTAAATAAATATTTGAAAAGTCTGCCGAAATGGAAACAAATTTCGGTTCTACAGACCCTATGTAAGGATTCTTTTGGATATTTTAAAAAGTTATTCTGACTGAGTTTGCCATCATTCCCGAGGAACTTGTTTGGAAAGACTTTTCAGTATCCATCCGAGTTTTTTTTTCGGAACATTTGTCTTTTTCTAGCAAGTTTTGGTTTATATCACCTTCATATTGCCATTTTACGTTTTCTGGTATTTTTCTGGATACTTTTTAAAAAGCTTCTTTGCCTGGATTTTCATCTGGAAATAAACCCTGAAGACGATGTGTTTATGTGGCAACCTGGTTTGTTCAACTATCCTTTTAATTTATTCTAGAAACAGTTGTAATATTTATTTTGCTCCGAAATTTACATTAAATCATAATACAATATAACTGATATATATATATATATATATATATATATATATATATATATATATATATATATAACTTAATTATTTTTAATATTTTACCTATGTCATTAAGGGTATGACTACATATCAACCAAACCATTTCATTATAAAATCACTACAGTATAAATCTCTATGCATGAGTGGATGAAGTGTGTGAGGTCCGCTGAAGAAAAATTCCTACCAGTAAAATACATAGGCCTGTTGTGCTCGCATAGCCTTAATGGCAATAAAGATGTAAAAAATTGGGAATTTCCTTGCTTTTGTACATTTAGTGTATATGAATTTTCATCTTAACCCTATTAACGGCATATGATTTCAGTATACTGCCATTTTTTATGGAATGTCACTACTTTTGTAAAAGCTATGCCTCAATACAATGGTCACTTTTAAGGTTTTTTGGAATTTTCTGGAAAACAAAGGTATATGGTAAACTGAAATTAAAATGCCATCAACTAGACCCTAGAACCTCTATCTCTGCCAAAAATCAGCTGAATCGATCGAATAGTTGATGAGATACAGGGTGGCACATACGTACGTACGTACACACAGATAACATGATTTCATGATTGAACTTTCCGGATCTCTGGGTTGCCTTGACTAATGATGCTGAAATTCTACACACTTATAGAACCTATCAAATAAACATTTCGTGCAAAGTTTTAACTAATTTGGTTTATTGGTTTTTGAGTTATGATTGATCAAAGAAATGAGATGTCCAGCATAGGCCATTCGTATAGTCTATTAAGGGATAGAGCGCTCTCGCGCCTCCCTTGATTTACATTCACTGTAACTAACGATAATACCTTTCTAACTAAATAGTTATTTGTCAATTTTAATGACTCAATTTCAGAATTGTTTTCACAGGAAATCTAGCCCTCTGTTATAAAGTTGTTGCTAAAAATAAGCATAAACTCATAACTAGTATTTGCAAATTAAAATGTTGTTAACATCGCCTTATATTTAGCAACAAATGGCAATAGCTTTTCAATTAAAACAACAACAAATACGTAATAAATAAATAAAATAAATATGAATGACGGTTATATTTAACAATTAATTGATATTATTATATATATCTAATGCATAGTTCAATAAATATAATGAACAACTACCTTATTTACCCACATAATCACCATGGACTTTTATAACTTCAAAAAGTCTGGTATTGCCTGAATCAGTCAATTTTTGTAACTGTGGCTAGTGGCACTACCCTTACTGCAGTATTAATGGCTTCCAACAAGTCCGTTTAAGACGAGAATTGACATCCATAATCATACACATCTCGTTTGATGATGGACCAAAAGTGATCTATTGGGTTTAAATCCTGTGAGCATAGAGGCCAGATAATAAACTTTGTACCTTTGATGGCGAAAGATGCTAAGAATTCTTGAGTGGCATAGGCAGAGTGAGAAGAAGCATTGTCGTGCATAAAAACACATTTCGTTAAAATCCCAGTTGGTGACATTCTTGGATATTCCAGCACATGATCGTTTGAAGAGTCCTTCGGAAATCGTTTACAGTATCCACGTGACGATTTATTTTTCGGGCAATTAAACCATAGGATATCCCTTAAGCTGTTTTCTTTTATTATATTTTTTTTCCTTTCTCAGTTAGTGATTTTGAAAGTCTCATTATTCTTAAGAAGAAAAAAGCTATGATCTTTGGCCATCCTCAAATGATGAACAACAACGTTAATAACTGTACACAACAGTATGTACATCAATCAAATAATACTATCATAATGCGCAAGAGTTTCCGTGAAACGATTGCTGAAATTGGTCAACAGAATGATGAGTAAATTTAACTTTTATTAGAAAGCTATTATGTTTGGTCGCAGTGTATACATTTCCAGTTCATTTCATTTGACTTCAGTTAAGTCTAAAAATCAAGGGGCCCTTGTTTTCTATAAAGGATTCAGAAAAATCTGAGTTTGAATTAAGATTTTTCTCTCCCTCTAAAACGTTCAGTCAGTAAACCCGTGAGGAACACCAATTTCCTCTCTCCAATTGACCACCTCACTATGTTTTAGTTTATCTTTACTAACATCTTTTGTGAGTGTGGCTGGATTCCAGAACAGTGGATACTCTCACCTTCGCGTGTAGTGCATTGTGCATGGTCATTAGTTTGCTAGTCTTCTGGTGAAGATGCCTAATTTCTTCTTTTGTACAAACTAGTAATAGACCAGCATATCGTACTAGTAATACTTCCAAGGTGTTGATTCTTTTTACTAGATTTCTACTATATAATTTAGTTTCTAAGAGTTTTATTTTTCTTCTCGGGTATTCTTTTCGAATCCTCTCGTTCATTTCTGTTAATTTGATGGTGTCTTCTTCCGGAACTCTATATATTTATAGGTATCATGTTCGCAAAGTGCCCTCATATATTCTTGGTTGGGAAGTTACATGCTCTTCACTGCCTGTAGGTTTCACCGTTTCACCTCTAGCGGTGCAAACATTTCCATTCCAAATTCAATTTTATTGTCTTGAATAGAGATACTGGTGCTCATCAGCTTCTTTTCAGGTCGTGCATATACATGAGGTGGTTTATCCTTTATTCTCTGTCAATAAAATTGTATCTTGAAGCACATTTTCGTGTACATATTATTTCGTAGCATTATTGCTATGATAAACAGTAGTGGTGATAGAGAGTCTCATTGTTAAATGCCTCTCTTTATTACTCAGCCAGATGTTGTCCTTAATCTGTCAGTTACAATCTCCATGTTCTCATTGCTTTCTTAATAAGATTGATAGTCTTGTAAGATACTTTGTACATTCTAAAGCATTAAATTATTAATGCTTGATGAAAACTGTCGTAAGGTTTATTGTAGTCGATCCATGCCATGGCTATGTTCCTTTTTCTGCTTTTTACGTCATGCAGGATCTTTTGATCTATGTATAACAGTTAATGCGTTGCTATTTTCTTTTTCCGAGATCCTTTCTGTTCCTCAGGAAGTAGTCTACAATTATTAAAGTAATAGTAGATCTGTTCTTTTAGTTTTACCGTTAGGACTTTCCACAAAGTTGGTAAGCATGATATCAATTTGTAGTTGTTTGGGATCGTTGTATTTTGTATTCTTTAGTCATCCATTAGGGTATGTCTGTTTTGTGGATACTTCTCATCGGGTGCTGCGTTAACTTTTCATGTAGAGTCGTGAATTCTTAAATCAGTATTCAATTATTACCTGGTGATTTTCAAATTTGCCATTTTGTTCTCTGAGTTGTCTTGAGCGTTTAATCAGTATAATAATAATAATAATAATAATAATAATAATAATAATAATAATAATAATAATAATAAGAAGAAGAAGAAGAAGAAGAAGAAGACACAGAAGAAGAAGAACGAGAAGAAGAACGAGAAGAAGATAAAAGTCGATATAATACCAATAATCGTAGTAGTACTATCGACAGTCCTGAAAAATCTGGAAAAAGACTAGGAAGAAGTTGGAATCAAAGTGAAGACCGAGACTATAGATGAAAACGACGGAAATCTTAAAGAAAATTGTCGGATGCGAAAACCAAACGACATAAACTATGAATAAAAACAAGCCATATGGATACTGAAACAGAAATAAAACAAAAAAACATGGAAGGAACACCAGGTGAACCTGAATGAACTGAAACTGCAAGACATCTTATAACATATGTCATCCACAAAAAATGGCATCAACCTTGACTACCAAACAAAATATTCGCGAAGGGTTAAAGGCGATTGAAAGACCGAGGAGATAGGCCAATAAGCACTAAGCAGACCTCCACTAGAAGAGTGTAGAGAGTACTGGGACCTTGGGGAGGCTTATTGCCACCCATATCCCAGAACAGACTAATGTTCTTTGGCAACGAGAAATCAACGGCAAGCGGCGATAACGCAGTCATTTGCAATGGTTATCGAAAGCGGTAGAGACTACTGGAAATCTGAGAAGATTTGTTGTCACTCAGACTCCAGGGAATATAGTATAAGTGAGTAATCACTGATGTCGGTCCATGTGAGAACTCTTAGTGCGTACATTGTAATACATGCCAGGGTTTCCACGAAATGCGCTGCTTAGTTATATTTTTTATTAAAACCATTAACTCGTAATATCTTAGTTTAGTTATACTAGGATCACGCTATTTCGTGGATTTACATGTTATATATCAGACCAAAGCCAGCACATTTACAATATACACAACACTAACACAATTAGGCTGCTTCTAATAAACAATACTCAAAATTGTAATAAATCCCCATACGGCCAAATATCGAACATTTTAGAAGGATATTTATATCCAATTAAAACAATCCTCCCTTAAAAAATGTAATTATAATTTTGGTTTTCCCACCCTCAAAACTATTTTTAATAGAAATTTCGTATCTGTTTGTCTGAATCCGAAACTATACTATAACTTATAGTAATGTTGGAGTTTTAGCCAAAAGCTAAATTCAGTTTATTTAAAACTAATGCTTAATTCCGGTGTGGTAGTGTATTATCTGTGCTGATGTCATTTTACCATTCCCCAGTTATTACTTCCCCTTTATTAGGGGAGGTATTGTAATCTCTGTTCTGGGTCATGAGATAATCCTCACTGGCATTACCTACCACTTGGAGCGGCAGTGTCGTATATGTTCGTTCGTTATCATACCATTCTCTCGGGCATTATCTCCTCATTTTTATGAAGAGTGGGTAGTTTGTATCTATTTATTGATTATGACACCATTATTCCAGGCATTCCCTTGTCATCACAGTGTAGTATCTGTTTTGTTAAGATGTCATCATCTCAGGAATTACCTCCTTCTTTAGGGGTAGTGTATTATATGTAACTTTGTCGTATATGCTAGAAGAATATGCGATCAGAGGGAGCACATATTTTTTTAGTATGTATAATCAACCATACTACTCTCTGACGTTGTGATCATTACTCACGAATATGTTAGATTTAAACTGTATCATGCCATGCGGCATGATTGAAATTCGAAGTTTTCTTTTCTGTTCATGACTATATATATATATATATATATATATATATATATATATATATATACGGTTTTATGCGTGCCTTTCATATTTTATCGGACGATATGCATATACCTACAAAATTCATTCGGGCGATATATATATAGTTATTTGAAAGCTCCATAAATGATGGAAAAATAAAGAAAGTTCAAGGAAATGACATGACTTGTAGACATGTATGTATGTGTTACTTATGTTCGTTTCTTAAAATTTGTCAAATAATCATTAATTGATCAAATTAACACAGACGCACACACGCGCATGCGCACAGACACACACAAACACACACATATATATATATATATATATATATATATATATATATATATATATATATATATAGCCACACTGATGAATCATTTTCAGTGAAAACGATGTCATTTCTGAGTATATAAATATATAATTATTAAATTATACTTATCGAAACAACTCTTTTGGGGAAGATTTGTTTCGATTAAACGCTGTCATGAAAAGGTTCTCTACCTTCTCAAAAGCTGAGATTGAAGCCTCTTAAGCGGCAATTTGTCTTACTGATAAAATGCGGTAGTTATACTTCTCTTTCGTACAACTGTATCGCAAAAGTAACGTATCATCAACGTTTTGATAGTGTGACCCACAATAATAATACTTTTCCCGGTCATTGTGGGTCACACTCTCAAAACCTTGGCTAATGAATCGTTAATATTTGGTATCTTTAACTCTTCGGGTTGCGTTTCCAATGTGGGTGTGTGTGTGTGTGTGTGTGTGTATGTGTGTGTGTGTGTGAGATGTTGGGATAGAAAACTATTATCCACTTACTCCTATATATATAGATTTCTTCATCATTGTCCCACCCGACGTGAAAGTGTATTATCGCCCATTGTTCCGTTTTTTTTTGTGTTTTTTTAATGCATTTGGGACCGATTATTTGCTTGTCGGCTTGGTGGCAGAAATAATGCACGAGCTACTTTTCTAAGACATTTTCTAGGACTTTCTCTTTTTATCTTTGTTCTTTCTTGTTTTTTAATTTTAACTTTTATTTTTATTTTTTCCTCTTCTCTTCTTAAGTGACCTCAACTATTGCAACGCCAGACATTTAATTTCCCTGATGATCTGCCAAGCAAGTACCTGCTTGGTAGTGAAACACGTGTAGGAAAAAAACATTAAATTTGAATAAATAATATTTGTAAGAAAAATATATTTAATGGTGATCATTGGTGTCCTGAAAGGAATGCTTTGGTAAGCCTTCATAAAATCACATATAAATGCTCTGTACGCTGTAATCGAGTATCATCGAGCTTGTTTTTATTGGAACAACCCCGGTTTTCACTGAATGATTTATTTTATAAGTGAAAAATCTAAATCTATACTCTGATCCTCAAGGTGAGTTGCTATTTAATACCGGAGTGACCAGGATGTTTACCAAAGAGTAGATAACTTTCCCACCCAAAAACATTTCGATACCAAACCACAAAGCATACATAATGGACATGGTCCAGGCGGTGCATGCATTCTTGAAGAGAGTCCGATGGTGGGTTATTCACCATAACCTGGGATCGACTAGGGAGTTGAGCAGCGTGAATCCACCTCCTTGTGTCTCCGAACCTCTTAAGTATGCATTTGACACTGAGGATAATTTACCAACAGCCTCATATAGAAAATTCTATAAAATAGGAACTCACAAGAACCCACCTCAGATCCCTGCACTGGAAAGCTTCGAGGCAGATATGCATAATATAGTTAAAAACATCAAAACCAAAAACAGATCACAATATTCGAATCCTACCATTGAACATATCCATAGGACACAGACACGGATTAGGAATAACTCTAACATCACAGTTCCGGCGGATAAAACTTTAAACACATACTCCATGAATATGGAAACATACAACAACCTAATCCTGAATGGATTTGAATAAAAACTACAAGACCGTAGGGAATAGGGGTGTTACAGGATATTAACTCGACCGCTCTTATGATCTGCTCTGAGATTGGTATAGAAGGTAATTTTGAGATCTATACCCCTAAATGCCCTCGTTTCACTCTTAGGGATCATAAGCCAGATTTTAGTAATAACCCATCCATTAGACTGATCTCGCCGTGTATTTCAGACATGGGTGCAATCAGCAAGAAAATACTAGACAGAATATTGCCAGGAATTAAACGCAGAACTCAATTGAATCTGTGGACCTCATCAGAAGAAGTGCTAAGTTGGTATAAGGAATTACACATTACTAATCAAAGTAAATGTATTATGTTTGATATAGATTCATACTATTCCTCCATATCCTCTACTTTACTTGAACAGGCACTTACCGTGGCTAGAAACGAATCCAACATTACAAACTTAGAGATGGATATAATTAGACTAGCAAGAAGGACACTAATATCCTACAATGATAAGTTATGGACAAGAAAGGATAGGGAAAACAATTTCGATATTACTATGGGGTACCGGACTCAGCGCAGGTTACTGACCTGGTAGGGATATATATCCTCAGAGAAATTTGTATGAAAATACCTGAACTGGCGGGCGGTCTATATAGGGACGACGCTTTATTCTTTGTCAACACAAGTATAAGGAATCTTGAAACTAAGAAGAAAACACTCAATATATTCCTCAGCTCAATAAAACTTAGCATAACTATAGATATAAACTACCGGAGGGTCAATTTTTGGGATATTACGCTTGATCTATGCAACAACACATATGAACCTTATCACAAGCCCAACCACACACTCTACTATATCGACGCTAAATCAAATCACCCACCGATGGATATTGCACGCCTGTCCTGTGCAGTTCTAGGAGGTCCATCCTCCTAGTCTTTGCCTCCCCTCTTTGGGGAGGAGTAAGTTTATTGCTTACTGTCTGAGGCGCCCCTACCGGGGAATGCCGACGGAGCTGCCCATGCAATTTTTAAATGGCCAGAGTGCTCACCTTCTCGGGCGCTAGCTTTTCAAACCCCACTTTCCCGACCCGATCTTGGGTCACATCTTACTTGTGGGAGTAAGATAAAACTGGCCTTGTGCCTAACTCCTGGGGAGGAGTAAATAAAACCCACCGATGGTGAAAAGAGCCATTATTCCTGCAATCTCGAGTAGGATATCTAAGCTGTCCAAGAATCAACAAATATTCGAAAGCAGTAAGCAGTTCTACAATGAAGCTTTAACCAGATCAGGATATAAGGAAAACAATAATTACCTTGTGCCTCCTTCGGTTGGGAATGGGGGACTAAACAAGAGACCGATCGCCTCTCGATCAACGGTTTCATATAATAGGGCAATGGGCAAGGCTAGATATAGGAGACCTGGTGTATCCCGCGGTAATGTAAACCAGGTAGGGAGGGAACCGGTTGATAATAATATTCGTGAAGTTGAAAGTAACGAATTGAACACACACGCTACCCAAATCGGGGGGGGGGGTAAGAAGAAAATAGGAGAAGGACCACTACATGGTTCAACCCCCCTATAGCCAGCATATTAAGACTAATATCCCAAAGATTTTTTATAGCATAGTGGAAAAAACTTTCCAAGGGATAGCAGATTGGGAGGAATCATTAACAAAAAAATACTGTAAAACTGTCGTATTCAACCTGTAGAAATATAGCCGCATCCATCATAGGATATAATAATTCTAAGATAACTAAAACAGAGGATGCCATGTTCGCTTCTGGTGTTGATCCCAGTAACACCAGTTCAGTGGGAACCACCGTTGTAAATATGCGTAGTAGTAGAACATCCAGCAACGGCTCAGCACACAACTGTAACTGCAGAGCTTCTAACATCTGTTCACTGGGGGGAACTGTAGCGTTTCGAGCATTGTCTACAAATGCGATGTGATAACAGAAAGTAGTAGGAGATCATATATCGGGTCCACCGGGGTGAGTTCAAAGATAGATTCAGTAAACACATGCGTTCATTCAGGGGAGGCCAAAGGGAAGACATAGATAGGCCTAACACTTCTGTTGGCCGTTTTGTGAGAAACCTCATTGCTAGGCAAGACCCTTTCGAACTGAAATGGTCCATTTTGGGGAGGGCTAGCAAATATAAACCGAACAAAAGGAAGAGATGCAACCTATGTGCATTAGAGTCGTACCACATCATGACATCTAGAGATAATTTATTTAACGCTAGGCAGGAAATACTACAATGCTGTCTGCATAGAAACCGTTACCTGTTATAAAGCCTAAAACCTGGATAGAAGGGGAATTGGGGGAAGTATAAACTTACAGTAGAGATAAACAGGATGGGCCCTTCCTGATGCAATCTGAGGGAATAATTAGTGTATAATATAGAGGCTAAGAGTTAGTAACACGTACTTATGCTAAGATATGACTTGATTCGATTATTAGCGGAGGCTCGGGACTTAGGTTGGGGGTGATAAGGTAGGAATATTCTATCGGAATAAGGCCCATTGATAGTCAACTATAGTAAATTCTTCTTCAGCTGAATAGAGTGGGGGGGGGGGAGTTTGTAACATATAAAAAGATAACGGAATAAATAATGAATCACAATTATTCTCAGAAATAGATATATTATACGAAATCAATTGGGAATTTCAAGTAATTTTAAGTGAAAAATAAGAAATAACAACCTGGATGCTATCACTATTTAATTAAATTAGGTTAAATTAAATTACATTAGTTTTTTATTAGATTAAATTAAATAAAATAATGGGTGGAGGAAAAATAATTAAGGAAAAAATAATTTAAAAAACATGCATGCCGACACTGACTTAATTTCTAAAAATAGAAACAATTGGATTTTTATAAAAAGTATTTTGTACAGGGTTTTTAAATTAGTAATAACAAAGTCTCCCGTCATTTAACAAGGTAGAGTGATATTTTCCCGTAAAGTGGCATGAAATAACCCTGTCCATTAAAAAATGTGTTTTTTAAATAGAAAATAGATTTCTGATAACGATATTCCGTAGTAATATTTATTTATGGAATATAGAATAATATTCTCCCCAGAGGGTTGCAAACAGACACAGCCGTTAAGGAAATATTTTAAATTATTTAAAATAATAACTAGATTTTTGAAGAAAACTTTTTTATAATTACATTTTATTTTTGATATATGAATAAATTTTTAAAAAAATCTCTGCGGGATAGGATTTTTTCGCTTCGTTAAACAACAACACGATAATAATTCGGCAGTTAATTAAATGAAGGATATCTTCCCAAAATATAAAATGACGTCACAGACACTAGATAATTAATTTCTATAAAGAATAATTTTAATAACAAATATTTTTAGAAACAGTATTTTGAATAAATAGTTTCTATCTACTAATTAAGATTTTTTTCTTAAAATAAAGAAGAGTTTCTGCGAGATTGACGTTCAACTCGTCGTGTGTTTATTTCGAAAGGGAACAAGTCAGCCCTTGAAATAAAGCTTCTTTGACCGCTGGCATTCCGGACGAACATTTATGTTGCTTTTCCTTGTCATGAATTAGTTTTAGAATTCCCATACTATCATTGGATTGGAATGGTAACTTGTGAGCGGTATCTTGAATGTTTTAGTTTTTTTTTGGGGGGGGGGGGATTTCATCATCATTGTGCCGCCCGACGTGAAAGTGTATTATCGCACATTGTTGCGTTTTTTTGTGTTTTTTTAATGCATTTGGGACCGATTATTTGCTTGTTGGCTTGGTAGCAGAAATAATGCACGAGCTACTTTTCTAAAAACATTTTCTAGGACTTTCATTTTTTATCGTTGTTCTTTCTTGTTTTTAATTTTAACTTTTATTTTTTTCCTCTTCTCTTCTTAAGTGACCTCAACTATTGCAACGCCACATTGTGTATTGTCGGCAGTTGAAACCCTTATTCCAGACATTTAATTTCCCTGATGATCTGCCAAGCAAGTACCTGCTTGGTAGTGAAACACGTGTAGGAAAAACATTTAATTTGAATAAATAATATTTGTAAGAAAAAATATCTTTAATGGTGATCATTGGTGTCTTAAAAGAAATGCTTTGGTAAGCCTTCATAAAATCATATATATATATATATATATATATATATATATATATATATTTGTATTTCATGTATCCACATAAATATATATAATTTTTTATGTATCAATTTTCAGTATTTACTTCAACAGTGCTCGATACGATAGTAGAGCTAGTTAGTAAGCTAGGAAAATACATTTATGGCAATTAAGCTACACAGAGGCTTCCGCGTTTTATCCTCGGGTGGAATCTTCAGGCTAAAATGTATTTTAGCCTTAAGATTCCCCCGGGGATGAAACGCGAGATCGTCTGTGTAGCTTAATTTCCATAACTATATTTTCAGGGCTTACTATATATATATATATATATATATATATATATATATATATATATATATAAAGGTTGACTTCAAATAGTCAGTAGGCAGTGCCGAATAAAATCATGGAGCCACCTTGTCATGTATACGGAGATGACGTCGTGTCCAAACCCATGGATCGTATGCCCAAGATTCGGCGGCTAGTTATGGTCTGCTGTTAATGGCTGAATGTATCTTTCGATAAGTCATTGCATTTTTGTAAGAAAGACACTGCGGCTGATAGAGTTACGAGTTATTTTAAACCTGATTTTCATTGGATCCTAACTGCTGATGCTTTAAGAGTGATATATTTGTAGTACAAACATATATCGTTGACATCGTTTACTACAGATTGCTCTTCTTCATAAGTCTCGTGGCGATAGGGACGGGGCCGTGCGACGTGTCAAGACCTCACATGTTAGAAGTATACAGTCACAAATCTGCAAATAGGCAGCTCAAAACTTCCCTTAACGTCACTGTTACTTTGAGAAACAGGAACTAGCTTCGACTGAGCAGCTCTTTTGGGGGACAGCGCTGTAAACGCAAGTCATTAGATAGGTCTCAAAAAAGGTGACCTAAACATCGCCTGTTCTTTTTTCAGCTGCTCAACTACCTGCGGGTGACGGTTGTTTATTTATGCAGACGAAAAGAAAACGAAATGAAACTTGCTAAAAAGAAAGTTAAATTCAATATTGCTACCTGGAACGTAAGGATAATCCAGAACAGACTTTTGTTATTTTTACCCTGGAACTGTATACTGCTGCTCTCTCTCTGATACTCGTTTCAGTGCTGAAAATCAACTTACTGAAAAAGATGCGGGATACACTTTCTGATGGAAAGTTAACGCCGGAGGAGTAAAAAGGACAGGTGGTTTTGCTATCAGGACAATAACCCAGTTAAAGCAACGTGGAATTAGAGTATCCTAAACTTATGGTCGTTGCGCGTCAGTTATCTTAGTATATACCACTATTTGGGATAGTAGCCAGGATGTCATAATGAGGTTTTATAAAAATCTATGGAGTCGTATCAAAGGAATACCAAAAGCGGATAAGAGTTGTGTCTTGGAGACTTTTGTGCACGGGTTGTAAGTGATCATTACACCTGGGACGTATCTTAGGAAAATACGGCCTTGATGAAGCAAATGATAATGGTATTCTTCTTTATTTAGTTCTGCACTGAATATAAACTTGCAGTATGTAATAACATTCATTGACAAGGTAACGTGGATACATCTTAGATAGAAACACGAGACGATTCTAGATTATGTCATCACGCTTAAGCGTGATTTCAGGATATGTGAATCGTACGAGAAA
>OY744521.1:102931664-102934164 GCA_963556195.1 Sepiola atlantica | reverse complement strand
ATTTCCGTAAAAACAGTGAATTGTCAATATTAAACGACACGAATTTGTACAATATATATAATTCAAAGGTGTTTTAACAAACATATTGGGAGCTTTCGTGTGATATATTTAAAAGGAGGATCAATTCACAGGAAGATATGCCAATGCATTATTTACATGTTTCTGACAATTTTACTCATTTAGGTTGTAATTATTCCAATGTTCCAGTCGTTGTATTCTCTGGCCTTTTGCAGTTGTATTTTTATCGTGATCAGCAATCATCGGGATGTTTAAAACTGAATTATCTTTGTAATCAATTCGGCTGACTGCTCTCATTCCGGGTTTCATGTTTACTTGCTAAAGCGCTCTTCACATATCTTATCTAAAACACCGAATATACTAAAAAAGTCGTAATTATACATTTTCAAAATACTCGTCCCAGGACGGGTAACATTATTTATTCAAACATAACATATTTGCACCACTTTTATGTCCACTTATGAAGAAATAATGCTACTATACCTTATGTCTAAAATCCTTATTCCAATTTCGATAAAAATCCATGACATAGTTTTCATTCTAGAAAATGTCTAAAATTTAAGGCTTAAGTACTAATAGTCTTTAGTAGAAATTGAAATTCAGTAAATCTTTCTCAATTAGTGTTTCAAAACTACTGATCAGATTTATTGCAAAGTTAAATATTTTAATTTTCAAATGTGAAACTCTTTCAAATACCCCAAATAAACTGGAGTTTGGGAAATATTTATTAATTGATGTCTAATACCTATTGTTAAAATTTCACAAAAATCGGGGTTATCGGATTTTTCACGAAAGGCTTCGATCTCGATTTTACTTCCTTTGCATGAAACTAAAATAAAGTACATTTAGTCCACATTACGACCCCTTAAGCTAATCAACTGTTTACAAAATCCATAATGATTGGTCAGGTTGTTAGTTTAGCATTAAATCCCCTACATATAAAAATAAAACTTATAGACTTATGTAATTTCATACAATTAGAGATATAAATCAACTTATAAATAGATTACAATGTTTATACAATAACTGTTGCTTGTACAACAGCATTGCTTAAAACAAAGTATTCATCAGATGATGACTCTGTGTTCAGGCATGGTTTCAGAGCCGAGGCATCATTACCACTAACCTAGGCCATCGCAGCAGTATCTCACGATACTACAAGATTTGTTCGTCACTTTGTAGGATGCAGAAAAAGCCTTATATATATATATATATATATATACATATATATATAAATATATATATATATATATATATATATATATATATATATATATATATATATATATATATATATATTAGAACGCGATCGCGCTTTCAAGTATGAACAGGCCAAACTCATAAAACACATTCATAACAAAGCCCGGCGAAGACTACTTGAAAGAGCACTCATCAAAGGCTCTAACACCATCAGACAACGGAATGGTTTCTACAATCTATCCCCTTAATAAGCAAAATAATTCTGACCGAACAAAAACGAAACCTAGATCAAAGCTAACCATTCCTCTTATCGTTCCTACTTGACCTTATATACAATTCCCCGCACACACACTTACGTGTTGACTCTTTTTTCATATATACATTCATACACATACTCATGAATATCCCACTAGGAATCAACACTATTTAACCACAAATAACAGCTTCACAAATTAACACAATTTACACATCTTACACATCTTTAGATATTTAAACCCCTTTTTCCCTCGATTTACTCTCAAACCATGAACACATCCTGAACGAAACCACATTTTATTTATCACTACCCTAAAATTAAAATTATTTTTCTTTTTTCTCAAGCCCAGCCCCACTCCCTCGTCCCAGTAAACTTCTACACATTCTCTAAAACACACTTATGCTCACACATTCCTGACACAGCCACCTAGTCAATACTCCTCCCCTCTTCACTCTGGCCTCAAAAACTTTCACACTTTACCACAACAACAATCTCACCCCCTTTCACCTCTCTTACCCTTTTGACTATTTCCTTCACACTCTTACCCCCCCTATTTTCAAGTTATCTTCCTTTCTTCAAATCTTTTTCTAAAACTATGATTCCACCTACACGCTAAACACACATCGTTTCACCCTTTCCTCCTCTTTCCTCAGCCTCTCAAAATCCATGCCGAACCTCACAACGACAAAAAATCTCAGCCCCCCCCTTTCATCTGTCCCACCCTAATGGAAGTTCAATTATACTTTCACCCTTTCCATTTCACTGCTGTCTTAATGGTACGCACTCTAAGCTTCGATATTCATTTCATTCTTCGCAACCACTGACTTCTTACAGCCTGGATTCTCCTCCAGCGTTCACAGTAGCCACGGCTACTACTTTTCTTTATCTTTCCATCATGTCTACCCAGAATTTCGATTTACATTTTTCCTTCGAATTAGCTTCCTGAGGAAGTCTTACAATGAAGACGAAACGTTGATAAATATATGAAAAATATATAATATATATATATATATATATATATATATA
>OY744521.1:102921664-102929164 GCA_963556195.1 Sepiola atlantica | reverse complement strand
TGAAGCCGAACCAACCAACAAATATAACAATAATAACAAATGTAACAAAGCAATACCCACAAAATAATACCCAACAATAAACAGAACAAAGAATATAAACAGTCAATGATAAAATTAAAATCCCGAAAAAATATACAAACTTGGAATAATTATTCCAGGAGTAATGGATACTTTTTTCTGCATATGTGATTTGCAAGCCCAATTCAAATGAAATCGAATCTACTGCACTCATTTTATAAGTAAATTATAGAATATAGTAATTGCAATTCTCTCCAAATTATTGTTAAATTCACCTAAAATAAATAAGTCTACCAATTTATATATTTAAATTGTGTGTATTTAAGCAGCATTCTTTCATTAATGCAAACATTATTCTGTTTAATTATATCTATTTCAGTGTTTTTAATAATCGTTTTTGTTTCAAAATAAAAGAAATTCATTAAATGTTCAATATGTATCACGAGTACTTTCGATTTGTCGTCCAATCATCTTCAATTGATAAAAATAATGAATAAAAACTGGAGTAAAAAGAAATATTCGAAACAGGAACAACCGAGAACGCTGTATGTTGTGTTATTAAAGTCAACAACGAACAGTGTTAGTTCCAGATAAGAGTGTTACAATTGATGTACAGGGAGAGCGACAGAATGAGTTCCCTGGAATGAATTATAATTACGTTAAACATTTACACATCTTTTTACTAGTTTGTATGAAATGTTATTTATTGTGTTTTGGAGGGTTTTAATATAGATAGCTTGAACTATTTTATTGTTTTTCTGTTTATTTTGGGTTCAGAATGTTATATTTTGGAGTTGCAAACTAGAACTTGTCTAATTCAAAAATAGGTGATTTGTGCTTTTTAAATGATGGTGAATTGATTTAGAATTTAACAGATGCATAGTGTGTCTGCGTGTAAGGGTTGTAGTTGTAAAACTGATATAACTATTGGTTTCTTTTTGTTATCATTATTATTATTATTATTATTATTATTATTATTATTATTATTATTATTATTATTATTATTATTCCAAATGATATTTGCATTTGTTGATAACATTAGTTCTTTTTAATGTTTTAGGATGGAGAGAAGTTATTTGTTACTTCAGGATTCGTTGTGTTAAATCTCTGTTAGTTTTTGATTATGGATGGCGGGTTCGCTAGTATAGATATTGGCACAGTTAGATGAGTGCGATCACAACCGACCTTGCTGAGTGTAAAATAATGATTCACTCGTCGTATTAACAACGCAGATCAGGAAAAGTTGAGGCCATGACCGGCCAACCATTGATAAAGCCGACAACAAAATGAGTCGCTGATACATTCCAAAAACAACGAAGCGGGATCAAGAGTAACATGCGGATGTGAGAGCGAGAAAGAATAAGATTTTTAAATCAGTCTTTTGTGGAATCTTGAAGTAGAGTCGTTAAATAAGATGCATGAAAACTATATAGAAGTGTGAGGGTCACATGGTACAATAAGCCCCAATCTGCCTATCAGTCTATCTATCTGTCTGTTTATCTATAGTTTGCTTAAGAATATAACGGTCTCTCTCTCTTTGATAATAAATTGTAGATTGTGCTTGTAACTCATTTGACATATTTCTCTCAAATCAACCTCCATTTCGAACCTCTGTATCATGTTTTAATTCTTCTTTCTATAACAAAACGAAGACTCATATATGCAGCGTCGAACGGTAGGTCCTAGCGACAGCGACGACACGGCGAAAAGAAGTTACAACGAGAAGATACATAGCGGCAACGAAAAAAGAAACGACACGAATGTGAGGGAACAAGCGGCGACAAAGAGAAAAAAGAAACGAGGAACTACACATGCATATATCAAGATATTAAAGATAACAAATAAAAGACGCAACGCAACACATTTCGATATCAGGGGAAAAACAGCCGGACAATATAGCAGTAGTAAATAACCACTCTTTATTACTGTCGCAACTTACGTATATATATGCAATAGTATGTATCTTTTTGTTGACACTCAGGTTTGCCTCGATAATCCAATTAAATCAACTGTTAATTTAGTCTACTAGGTTAAGTATATTGAAAAACAACACAAAGTAAAAAGTGTGACTTGTACAGGATTCGAACCTGTGTCTTCGAAAGACGGATACCCTGACAGGTGGCTGTTTAACAACTTGACTTACTAGTCAGTCGGTTAAAGAAAGCTGAATTTGTACATATAACTCATTTCCCAAGCTTTATAGTTTACTGTGTTTATACCTAAACCTGTAAACTAAATGAACCGTTTATTTCATTGACAGTATTAAGTATGCGACTGCAAGTTTCGAATCTTTCTCTATTTTAACGTTATTTCATCGACTTAGCTTTAATCTATGGTTGCTCCTGCAAAACATCCACAACAAGAACTCGTCAACTACGACTCATGTAAATAATGTTTCTCCCCCACCCCTCTGTGTACCTAAAATGTTACTTCGCAATAACTACCCGTCTGTGGAACATAATACCACGGGCTGATTCTTAACTAACTACAAAATGGTCGTTATCAAGTCTAATGTAAACAAATTATTGTTTAGCCGGTCTCTAACATAATCAAATTCTCCCCACTTTCAACTATCGTTACGTATCCTCACAGTGTAGTCTCACCGTCTACCCAAAAAACACATTAATCCTTATCTTCGCGTAGTCTTTGCGGTAACCCATTAGTACATTAAAAATAATTACCTACGGAAACACAAGTGTTAGAAAGCACTGTGATACATGATATACTGCTATCGCGAGTAAAGTGTGATGTTAACTATAAAGATGTAATATATTCAATTTACATTGGTGAAAGTGATCTAATGATTTTATATAGATCAAAGTAGTATTGGCACGAACATACACACATACACACACACACACACACACACACACACATATATATATATATATATATATATATATATATATATATATATATATATATATATATATATATAAGAAATGAAAAAAGAAACAACCAAGAAAGGATGTTTTTTTATATATTCATCAACGTTTCGGGCTTAGTGAAGTCAGTAGCATCACGGTCCTGCGCCCCCAGCAGTGGCTTCTACTTCTTCTCATCAACCCATCATGTCAACCAATATTTTCACGTACTTGCATGGCATTTTTCTTAAAACTATCATCCTGAGGAAATCTTACAAATAAAGACGAAACGTTGATGAATATATAAAAACATCCTTTTTTGTTTTTTCCTTTTTCATTTTTCATTACGTCAGATTACCTTCATCCCTCTTTCTCATATATATATACACACACACACACACACACGCATATATATATATATATATATATATATATATATATATATATATAAAGGGGGAGACAGAGAAAGAAGGAGAGAAATAGTAAACTAAATAAATAAAAAGCTATAGAAAGAATTATATAGGCCGTGAATGATGGAATAAGCGATATAAACAGCTTGATAGAGACAGCGAGGTACCTACATATGGGAGAAAAGATAGAGGTGTAGCGAGATAAGGGCATTGCAGGTATAATGGATAGTTTTTAAAAACGAATAGAATCAATGTAATCTAAACAATGAACTACAGATGAATCACATTACGCCCCAAAACATGTTCTTTCTATTTACAGAGTATGAGTGTATCTGTGTGTGTGTGAGAGAGAGAGATAGAGGGAGAGATAGAGAGATAGAGAGAGAGAGGGAGATAGAGAGAGAACGAGAGAGGGAGAGAGAGGGAGAAGGTATCTGTGGGTCTTAATGTGAATAGTTTCAGTAATTTTAGGTTGCACAACGAGCGAGATCTACCGAGGACTGTAGAAGGATAAACCCTGAATTAAGAGAAACAGCTAAAGCTACCTATTATATGTTCACCTATAGGTGAACACAATAGATTGCGGCCGATGTAGCATTCAACTTATTCAAATTTTAAAGTTGCACATTGCATATCTTTAACAGGAACGTTTGTTTAATACGATGGACTACCATACAAACGCACTGGCATTTATATATATATATATATATATATATATATATATATATATATATATATATATATATATATATATATATATATATATATATAAATATGTCTACTCATTCACAAATAGCCTACTTTGCCATATGACGGCTTTTCACTGTGGATAACGACGAGTGCTTACATATTCAGCCATGTCGTCGACGGCCTACGTCTATGCTATTGACCATCTAATCAAAACGTGAACACCTTTATCATACGTATATATGTTTATATATGCATTAATAGTTGTTTAGATTGTTCTTTTAATTTAGGAAGACCATGGCCTTCTTGCTACTTGGAAGTCGATAATATTGCTTACCAAAGTGTTAAACCTACGATGGTGAGCAGCAAACACAGACCCACACCTATATATATATATATATATATATATATATATATATATATATATATAAATGGAATACATGATAAGCAATTCAACAACTAACAAAAATAAACCCAAAAACTCATGTGGTATAGTTCTACCGAAATATTTCAGTCGTTTAAAATTATCAATCGGTTGGTAAACTTTAATTAAAAACAAAAAAGTTTTCAAATTTATACAAATAATTCGATTGGAAGAAATAGTCACACGCAGAAAACAAAAGAAAGGGAGAAGGAAAGCGAGAAATGTTAAAAAAGAGAAAGAAGACGCTCATACATGGGACATTTCCAATCAGTTGGCGGCATTCAATCGTTGATTTTTCTCTCTTTCTTCTTCTGCTTCTTCTTCTTCTTTAATTAGCGTTCGGCAGTCAACTCTTGATTTTTTCTCTTTCTTTTTCTTTTTTTTTCTTCTTCTTCTTCTTCTTTTTCTTCTTCTTCTTCGTCTTCTTTCTCTTTTTTAACATTTCTCGCTTTCCTTCTCCTTTTCTTTTGTTTTTTGCATGTGACTATTTCTTCCAATCGCATTCTTTGTATAAATTTGAAAACTTTTCCGTTTTTAATTAAAGTTCACCAACAGATTGATAATGGTCGTATTTTAAACGACTGAAATATTTCGGTAGAACTATACACCATGAGTTTTTGAGTTTATTTTTTGTTAGTTGTTGAATTGCTTATCCTTTATTCCATTTTTATTTTTACATTTTGTCCGAAACATTGTTTCTTTTTTATTCATATATATATATATATATATATATATATATATATATATATATATATATATATATATATTACAGAGAAAATAAATATATAATGAATACCTAAAAAGTCGAACCTATTATGAAATAATTTATGCTCGATATACAAGATATAACAATTATGTAGACAAGTAAAGGATGCGAAAAAAGATTGTACAAATACAATGTCTATTGCATCATCAGTAGCTCAAAACAAGGTGTTTAAAAAAGAGCAATTTATTATTTTTTTTCTATAAGTCATGGCTCATAGATAACAACTAGCGATATTCCCTGGAGTCTGAGTGAAAACAAGTTCCCCAGACTTCTAGCGCTCTCCACCCCTCGCGATAACTACTGCAAATGTATTTTCGCTATTACAACTTACGCCCACCATCGACCTCTCGCTTGCAGCAACCATTAGTCTTTTCAGGGATTTGAATAGTAATACGCTTCTCTTATGTCCCAGCGGAAATCTAGTTAGTGCTATTTCTCCTCGGTCTTTCCATCTTCATTGACCCTTCACCAATGTTTGTGTGGTATCAGTCGGGGCTGTTGCCATCACTTTTGTATTTTCTTCAGGGTGAGGTAGTTTATGAAATATCTTGAAGTTTCTCTTCCTTGGGTTCTAGTTGTGATTTTGTTTTCTTCCGATTGTACCTTTAATGTGATTGGTTAGTCTTCGTAGTTTATGTTAAGAGGTTTCCGCATTCAAAGATTTTCCTTAAGATTTTAGCTGTTTTCATCATTGCCGTCCGCTGTATTGACTCAAATTTCTCACATTCTTTTTTCTAGGCTCTTCAGAACTGTAGCTAGTACTCCTAGGAGTATTGGTATTATATTTACTTTCTTCATACTTTATACGTCGTTAAATTCTCTGGCGAGTTAAGTGTATTTGCTTCATTCTTCTGTCTTCTTGGTCCTCACCTAGTTGTCGGCTGGAACGGAAAAATCTACGATTTGGCCGGATTTTTCTTTCTTGTTGACTATTATGACATCCGGTCTCCTTGCTTGTATGAGTTTATCTGTTTGTACCTCCATATCGCAGACTATTTTGCGATTTCGTGTTTGAGTATTGTCTCTGGTTTATGTTTGTACCGTTTGTCCGAGTATTCGAAATGTTTTTATTTGCATAGCTTCTAGTGTACTGCTTTTCCCACGCAGTCATGTCTATTTTTGTATTCGTTTTGGTCAGCTTTGAGCATTCAATTATTATGTGATTTACTGTTTCGTTTCTTTGTTCGCAAAATCTGCATTTACTGTTTTCCTGGGTTTGATCTATTTTAGCTTTTATTTAATTGGTCCTAATCGTATTATTTTGTGCAGCAGTCAGTATGGATTCTGTTTCTCTGTTCAGGTGTCTTTTTCTCAGCCATGCTCAACTATTTTCGTGCGTCTCTTCTTTTGTCATTCTTATGAAACGTCCATGTAGTTGTTTTTCTTCCCACTTTTCTTTTCTTGTCTGTTCGTTCCTGGTGTCGGTGCTTCCTGAGTTGTTCGTTGGGACAATCTGATCAGCCTTTCTATGTTCTGGTTGATGTATTTCTCCAGTTCGTTTTTAGTGTTGCCCACACAGTCTCCTATACTTAGCAGTCCTGTTCCCCTTTCGTTTCTCTTCACGTAGACATAGTCTGTCTGTATCGTTTTTAGATATAGTGCTTTGTGCATGGTCAATGTATCTGAGTTCTTCTTTTGTCCAGATTATTATTATTATTATTATTATTATTATTTACTCACTAAGTGTTATCATACGTGTCATTAGCAGCGATCTCTCATTGGCAGCAACAACTGGTATTCCATAGAGTCCGAAGACAATTATAAGTACCAAATATGTGTGTATGTGTGTTATTTTGGGCGATCGGCTGGCAGATTATTGTGACATAATACTTTTTTTTTTAATCATATCATATTTTAAAGATTACTTTACAGTTCTTAGTCTATATATTTGTATAGTTCGTAATGCGCACATGTCTGGGGTCAGCGTTTCTCAGCACCACCAAAAATCGAATCAACACGAAACTAACTGCGAAAGTTAGAAACGTCGGCCGGGCATCTTAGTAAATTTAGCGTACATGTACATGCAGAATAATTAACATTTTAACAATAGTCTTTAAGCCTTTAAACTGGCTTTACACTAATAATGTTTTTAACATTTTTCAAATTGTTCTTACGTTTTAAATCAATATTAAAAGTTAGCTTACACATTTCTGCCTCACTGTTGGTCGTGGGTTTGCTTGCACACTCATCTCCGTTGCTGGCCCGTGATCGTAGTTGTGTACCTGTCTTGTTCTCATGCACGTTAGCCGACACGCTCAAAGGCAAAACTTCTGAGAGAGATTCTATTTTATTTCACACTTCAATCGGAGAGATTTTCACTCGTCGGTTCCT
>OY744521.1:102859164-102916664 GCA_963556195.1 Sepiola atlantica | reverse complement strand
GTTTAAATATTCATTAGTTTAGGGATTGAGTTATGTTTGATAATATTCCATTTTTATTCTTCGAATTAGCTGTAAATTGTAATTAACTGATCAAGTCAAACATCAATCACCACAATCCTCATGTACCAAGTTATGATTAATGGACTGGATGTGTGAGTTTATTGCCACCAAATGAGCACCCAATTTGCCTTCTTTACTCTATATAAAACCACAATTACAATACAAAGTAAAAGAACTAAACCTAAACCAGAAACCCACAAGAAAACACATTCGCCTCCTCCCCTGAGGCCGGAATTCACACATATCCGGGAGGTTAGAAAAAACATCAACCACCTATATACCTTTCTTCTAACAATCCCCTCGCACGATTTTCATATGACTCTACCGTAAAGAATCTGACAAACATATGCAAGGGTTAGGATTTTATGTTCAGAAAACCCTCCACCTGACTAGAGAAATTGAGCTAGAAACAGATGATCAAGCCTCCATGTGCTTTAGATTTACCCTGCAGCATAGACTTAGTTATTTACATTTCTTAAACCGTTCTCCATCAACCAAGGATTGTATCCTGCTTGACTGTCTCTGAAAGCATAGATGCAACACTCTCACTTTACTCGAGTGCGCAAATACATGTACTTGCGGATTTTAATGTACATCACCGTGGCAGGCTTGGATTAACCGGCTATACAAACGCAGCTGGTAACTCTACGTATAGTTTCGGTCGCTTTCTTAGCCTTTTGGCCAAGATCAAAGTGTAGTATCTGTTCCGATGGATACTGCATCCCATACTGGTATTGTCTTGGCCTTCAGGTCTTGAATTACGCCGGTCAATAGGTCTGCCCTGTGCAGTTCTGGGAGGTTAACTCCCTCCCAGGCTTTGCCTCCCCTCTTTGGAGAGGAGTAAGTTTATTGCTTACAGGCATTTTTTTTAAGAAACTCCGTACTCTTCCTCTAGAGTGCAAATTCCCACTTTCCGACCTTGTGTCACAATCTACTTTGTGGGACGTAGATAAATAGTATTTTCTCCATAGCGCACTCACTCTCACAGACTGTCACTTCCCCGACCCGCCTCCCTTATCGTGTGGACCATCAAGTCTCACTTCCCGTCCTGTTCTTGACCTTACTCCAAGAGGCTGTTATGACGAATGCTCATAGCCCGTTTATCCCGGCATTGTTTGCAGTCGTCCTAAACATATCCCTGCCAGTATACCCAAGCAATGCTGGTTTAAGAGAAGTGCATGTTCGGATTGCACAACCCTCGCCTTACTATAAACTATCTACGCAGGCACCCTAACAAGGGTTATACCTTTTTCCATCAGACTGAAAAGAGGCAGGAATGGGCAGTTTACATATTTATTGAAAATGTCCGGCAAAGTTATAAGGTATGAGGTAAACATAATTAAAAACAGCTACCTGACGGATAGATAGACTGACAAACCTTCTTCATCTTTTATATATAGATATTCACAATTAGAGGCCGAATATATTTGCTTGTATAAGTATCTCCCTCCCATTACTCAGCTGGATGATAGATACATCACAGTATCGACCAAAAGTAAGACGAGTTTATCTTTTGTTTCTTTTCTTTTGTATTTTTTGTTTTTCTTTTGTTTTTAGAATATATTTATATCCGTTTTTCTTTAAGTTCAGAGGAAAACAAACACGTGAACATAATGGGCGACCGCTTAAAAATCATTCGATGAATTGTGGTCTGTAAATAAATAATGATTTCGTAATGAAGACATTTCAACTAAAAATAACATTCCTATAAATTGTCTAAGCCCTATCGTTCGTCCAACTTTTTTCTTCTATTGATTAAAAAAAGCTCACTATTCATGTGTTCAATTTTCTAGATGAAAAAACACTTTCGACAATGGTTTAATATTATAACTATAATTCTCAATATTATAACTATAATTCCCAATATTATAACGATAATTCTCAATATTATAACTATAATTCTACATATTATAACTGTAATTCTTAATATTATAACAATAATTCTCAATATTATAACTATAATTCTAAATATTATAACTGTCATTCTCAATATTATAACTATAATTCTCAATATTATAACTATAATTCTCGATATTATAACTGTAATTCTCAATATTATAGCTATAATTCTCAATATTATAACTGGAATTTTCAATATTATAACCATAATTCTCAATATTATAACTATAATTTTCAATATTATAACTATAATTATCAATATTATAATCATAATTCTACTGTCACACCTACTTACTAAATAGAGTATTACAACGTTTGTATACACGTCATTAAATAAGTTAATAACACTGGGAAACTATACTCTCTCTCCATCCCCGTCTCTCTCCCCCTTTTGCTCTTTATTTCCCCGATAGTTTAGGGTAATATTACTGACAGTTATAAAAGCGACCAGGTGAAAGGTTGGCAAACTACATAATTTTGCATGCAATTATTGTAATGTCTAGTCAGAAATGATTTACCACTTAATAATTGAAAGAAGAATGATGCCGTTTATAACTGCATTTGTAAATCTAACAAAAATAATTCATGCAATGATAACAACGGATATACCTCTGTTGGTTCACCAGCATAAACATGAAATGAAACTTTTTTTCACATACACATTTCTTTAATAGTCATTTATACATTAATTTCACCTCGCTTTCTAAGCACATTTTATATCTAAATAATAGACAGCTTCCATACACTATCAAATGGTTAATTCTTAAAAAAGCAGTATATTATTGACTCAACTCTAAGTTTTGTAATATCTGTATAACTGAAGCACTATTTGTTAGGAACAGTAAAATGAATCTAATTACCTCAATATCTAAACTCGTATCATCAATGGTCAATGAATTTCTCGGGTCCTTATATATTTTTCGGGTAGCGTCAATGCATGTGTCCTGTAAATTTTAAGTATAAAACAACACAAACAACAATTTTGATAATTTTTATTGTAGATGGAGAATCTCAGGTAAATACCGCTCTCCGAAATAGGATGTTTCCTTTTTAGGCGATTACGTGTGAAAAGCTTGAGGAATTTGGCGGAAACAAAACAAAGAAAAAAACAACAATTATTTCAGAATTTACAGTGGGGGATCAGTTTCGCAGTTTTGCGTATTACGGCAGCTAACCTACTGTTTTCATATGGCAGAGTCATCTAATGCGTGTGTGGGGGTATATTTCTAGGCCATTACGTGTAGTTTTACGACCTTGCCACTCGGACCTGTGTTAAGAAAAAATGGATAACTGCTCTAAGAAAAACAAGAATGCCCCGAACAATGGAGCGACACTTTCACGTTAAATGTATACACAACACTTATTCTCCACTCCAAATTCTAAAATAATTGTTATTTGTTGTTTTTTGTTCTTTCCGCTAAGTTTTTTCCATTGGTTAATATTTAATCGCCTAAAAATGTAGAATCTCATTTTGGGGGGAGATAGGGTGATTCAGCGGAAGGTGTAAATCTAAATAAAATAAGCTTGGTATTAAATATAATTAAAATGTAAACATGAATAAAACAGGAACAGTTTACTTTCTAAATAACATTTCAATTTGAAGTGTGATTGAAATTTAAACACAACAAGAACTGTCGAGGAATGCTGGTGCCCATATTGAATTCTATATAATATCAAATTTTTATCATATTCATTATTTATATGTATTATATTTCAGTAATACATTATGAGTCCTTAATAAGAAGTAAGTTTCAACACACACTGTATACAACGTGGTAAGAATACTAGTTACAAGGAAAAATAATCCCTATTTTCCTAGCTTTTTTATGCGTGTCTATTTCATGAAATTCCGAAAAATAAAAATAATTAGAAAATTAATAAGTTTCTGTTGTGTTTACATATAAAATATTCCTGTGTTATTCACGTTTATATTTTAATTATATTTTATACAAAAGTAAATTTGTATATTAACACTCTGCGTAGGATCATTCCATCTTCAAAAAAATGTGAACCACCATGAAAACTTTGCGGAAAGAACAAAAATACAAACAAACACAAATTATTGTTATTCTTTTTTTAGTCATTTTTTAAATTGGAGGAAGGAGGGTTTCGTACTGTCACCAAGAAACCCTCATTCTCTGTGGGAACATATATTCCGACGACCCGAAGTTGCCGTCATTTTCTCCATACTTTTGATCTGTTAAACGCTTCGTAATGTTTCAGCTGTTTACGTAAACCGTTGGAAGATGTCGAAAGAATTCGGTTTTGGCTTGTTCAAAAGTTGTACCAGTAATAATCTATGCGTCTCTTCATTAGCCATTGCGTACATGGCGCCTGAGTATGTGATTGTGGTCGGACATTTGAATTCTGCTATTCTGCCGATCACATAATCCGATTTTCTTAGAATACTAGGTTTCCGTACGGTATTGCGTAATGCAAATGAAATTTATTCTTGAAGAAGGAATAGTAGAACATAAAGTAAGTGGCATTCATGATCCGGGATGTAATTTTACATAAGTAATATGATTTTAAAATGTGAAAGGAAACTAATAAAAAATTAAGTATGGATAATAAAAGCGTCATAAATTGAACGATTGTCGTATGGACCCCAAACTGCTCTGTGTTTTTCGAATAACATCCATTTTATCGGTTATTCTGTTATTCTAGGAGTTAAAAGAAGCTTATTTGCATGATCAATCAACACGAAAATGTAGAACAGCTAATAAAATATAACAAGGCTGACAAATATTCAATAATAACGGTGCTTAGAAGAAATAGTTATCCTATTGAGAAGACTTCTGCGCAATATATATATATATATATATATATATATATATATATATATATTGCGCAGAAGTCTTCTCAATAGGATAACTATATGCACGATCCGAACGCCGTTTCGTAGATCACTCTATACTGCCTGGTACATAGCCGCCGATTTTCGCTATTTACATTTAAAGTTCCTCTATATTTACTAACTAATTGGCTATGGCCGATGGGTAAAATCCCCGACTACGAATCAGTGGCGATTTGTGATCGAGGTTCGCGCCTACCGACCGTTGAGAATTAGTTCCTCACTTACCATGAAACATCGATGTATGTAGGTATTTAAATAATATTTAATATTTATTTATAAAAATATTATTGTATGTGTATATATATATATATATATATATATATATATATATCAAGAGAGTTTCCCGTTGGCCACCTAAAATTATCTTGGAATTAAGGAGGAATTTAACTTTGTAAATGTCAAGTCGGCGCATATTTTACAACGAGCAGCGAATAGTGATCTACAACAACAAACTGTGTTGGAATGCTACATACATGTAAGACAAATACACCACCCATATAGTTTAGATTTTGTTTCTTCTTTATAAATAAACATGTCAATCAGCTGATCCAACTTAACCTTGCCCTTAAATGTGCTTATGTCTTTGACCGCCAAAGTCGAGGAAATCGGTTACCTGCTTTTTTATGTCGTTTTTTTTCTCCTTAAGTAAATAGTTATTTTGAGTATACACGGGATTGTCATTCTGAACATTGTTTTTTTTTTGCAATCCTGAGTATTTGCGTTCTATTACTAAAGCTAAAGTTACAATCCCGATAAATATCTGGTAATTTCTTGTTTTCTATTAATTCCGTGCAGTGTAATCAGTTTCGCTCTGTTTTTCTTAGGTTTATTTCTAAAATGATTCACTTTTATTTTTTAGCAATTGTGGTGTCTTTATTTACTATATTCCAAATATGAAAACATATCTTTCATTAGTTTATTTTTCTATTGTGTTCCAAATTTATAATTGAAACGGACACTGAGAAACCTTTTTTTGCTGAATGTAAATGATCTCATATGAAAGTAAAATTTTACTTTATAAAACTAATGATGTGAGAAATATAAATGAAACTGATTTTGGTATAATTGAAAAGAACTTAGATCTTTCGAGATTATATATATATATATAGGGAATATTTTACTTTACTCCGCAGAGTCGTGAACGGGGTCAAAAAACGAACTAGAAAGTGTTTAAAAACATAAATATGCAACAAGTAAAGGCGACCTACGTCGAGAATAGATATTTTCCTACGTAGGTATGACATTTGTTTGTATATTTACGTAGTATACATGGGGTTTTATTCGATGTAAAAAAAAAATTCTTGTTTTTTTTTTTTGCACAAAAAGAAAATGGCGGTCGATCGTGATTCTCTTACAAACACCCTTACGATCGCCATCTAGATCTTGCGATTTTGGTGTGACGAATAAGTTAATTTCTTATAAATAGCACTTCGAACGGGTTAAAAATACAAACAAATGCCACAGGTAAGTTTGAAAATAACTTTTATCGCCCACAGCTACTTTTATTTGTTGTATATTTGATTTTTTAGCGTTTTTAGTCATATATATATATATATATATATATATATATATATATATATATATATATATATATATATATATACATCCAGTGTAGTGTGAAAATATATTCATGGAAATTAAATAATATTATATTTATACATAGCAAAGCAGGCGTGTGTCAGTCAAGGTCAACCATGTGTGATGCATCCTTAGCTTAGTTGTGTTGGCTGTCTGGAGTATCCTCTCTAGGTTGTAGACGGTAGGTTTTATTTTAGTTTGTTGAGTTGTTGGCTGCTAACCTGGGCGATGTGATATGGAGGAAAGGCCGTTGCATATCCCCCTCTCTACGTTGCTGATGGATCCAAATTAACAGACGGGTTGTTACAGTTTGGCTGTAACACAGTAGGTAACATCGAACTGCCTTTGGGGCTCAACTCTGTTTCAAAGGGTGAGTACACGGACGTTTGAAATCAAGAGTTTGCCTTCCCCTAGGCTGACGAGCTCTACCGATCCGATATATATATATATATATATATATATATATATATATATATATATATATATATATATATATATATAAGATAAATGAAGAAAGGAGGATAAAGATGTACGAATGACAAATCTATTTTAACTTCGATTGTTCCATGCAAGGTGTACTCGATAAAAACATGTTTATTTCTCTTTCCTTAAGGCAGGGCTTTTCAAAGATTAAAATCTTATCATCAGAGGAGTAACATAGATGGATAAGTTGGCAGTGTAAAAGCCAAAATTCAAAATTTGAAAAAAATATAAAGTAATGGAGAGTAAGAGTATGCGTGTAAAAAAATATGGAGTCCGTCAGTTGATGAATTTCCGTTGATAAGTTGTCCGGTGAATGGAGATTTTAAGATAGAAAAAAGGGGTTTCGTGTAGGCAGCGTTGCAAATGTTAAAAATGAAGTAAATCCAATAGAAAATCCAATAGAGAGATGTTTAGTTCAATCGTTATTTATTCGGATATAATTTTGAGAATTAGGGGCATTTTAAAATACTTCCGTATAACGAGAATGAAAGTAGTTTTCCAGAAGTTGAGTTTGAAATGTGTATATTAAACGCAGGCAGTCGGGAATTTAAGTAATGACTTCGATCGAGTCTAAGAAAAACGAGAGAGCTCTGGTAGGAGACGAGGCCAAGCAAAGAAGTGGGGGAAGGTGTAGAGACAAAGGAGATGAGTTATAAGGTTAGTTAAATGAACTATGGCTGATACTGGGTGAAGAGAGGGGGGAAGAGGTGTTTAGTTACTGCTCATTACTAGTAAGCAAGAAACCGATGCGAGTTGGGGTCGGGTTATCATAAGCTAAAACAGAAGGGTTTCAGGTAAGTAAGTAAGTAGTTCTGGAAGGGAGGGTTTCCCATAATTAAAACGGATTTTATACAAATTTATATATAATTCAGAAAGTTTAAAACGGTTCAAATTGGGAAATTAGGGTGCAGAGGATTGAAAATCTGGAATTTACATGGTTCATATGTAATAATTCGGACAAAAACTAGTATTTCAGAGTTTAATGTTTAAAGACTTTAAAGAATTTCCAGTTAGTTAAATATTAAATGCATGACTAAATAAGACACTTTAATGTATAACTGTAGTTAGGATTCGGAACAGCGTTAGTCTGCTTGCAACAATTGACTTCTAGTATAAGGATTATGGGGTAGGATTGGGTCGAATTATGTAACCTAAGTGATGAACTAGTGTGTTTAAATTATAAATAGATTTGAAGGGGGGGTCAAATGGACCATAATAGGAGTAACCAGGGAGCGTAGTTTAAAGGTGAGAGTAATGGAGTCGATAAGAAAAATATTGTCGGTAGAGCGAAATCCAAAACTATATTATTCCTTATATTAGTCTTTTTATTAATTGACCTATTCTGCTTTTATTATATATCCCTATATGAAACTTAAACTATACTATTCCTTTTATTTATCTATTGTAATATATTTTAATGTTCAATTAATATATTATACTATTCCAGACTAATGTTCTATATTTCATGCTCAATTCTGGGATAGTGTAGGGGGTAGTGTAGTATCTGGTCTATTGTCATGAGGTCACCCTCTCGAGCATTACATCATCATCGGTTTTAATACTCGTTCCAGGACGGTTATAATGAATATCCCGAACAGAACTTTTATGTTTTTTCATGGGGATTAAGATAAAGATATAATGATGCAAACCTTATGTCTAGAATCTTTATTAATATTTTGAACAACACTCATTTCAGGATTATGATTATAGAAAATGTCTCAAAATAAAAATAAGAGACCTCAAGGAGAAATTGAAATTCAGTGGATCTTGCTTAATGGGTGACTAATGTCTATAGATAAAATTAAATGCAAATTTTATGTATTTGGATTTTCGAATGTAATGGGACGCCCATATTACGCCACCTAAAAGCCTTTAAAATACTTCAAGGAAACTGGAATTTGGGGAATATGTATTAATTGAAATGTAATTATTATTGTTAATACTTCACAACAATCGGAAGTATCTGAATTTTCAGTGAGGATTTTTCCCTTTTTACCCCTTTACATGAAACTAAATTGATGCACATATGGGCCACATTACAATCGTTTATGCCTTACAACTGTATACCAAAATTATTAATGTTTGGCTAATTTGTTGAGAAGTAAATCATGTAATACAAATCTACAAACATATACATACACTAACTCTATATATATACACATTTATATATGTGTGTGTGGGTGTGTTATATTGTGTGTATGTGTGTATGTGCGTAGACATATATATATATATATATATATATATATATATGTGTGTGTGTGTGTGTATGTGTGTATGCGTTTGTGTGTGTGTGGCCTAATGCTACTCTTTATGTTATCATCAAGAGTTAAATTTATATATTTGATGACGTTACAAAATAGATCATTGCATGGATATTTCCCGTCGTTTTATCACGCATAGCAACGGCGGCCTTTTAGACTATTTTGCTTATAATTTTGCCAAATCATTATTAAGAAAACAATAGCTGATTGAGACTCGGCCAGTTGTTCTGTAGCCAGGTTTTCAGATAACGCCTTTCATGTGGATCTTTTTATTTAACAAAAATGACGCGTACAACTCATTGCTTAATTTCAACAAAGACCACACACGGACAATAAACAATAAAGCCACACCCACAAGTACATGCGACAAGGCACACGCATACACACACTAAAACACATACAAACACTGATAATCAAGCACACACACACGTTTAAGCACACCAACCCACCCGTACATACGCAAACACATCTAAATTGGAAAATATACACGGATATCCACTATCAGAAACATATGCTGGTGCGTTCTGTTAAACACAGACATATATACATAACCACGCATTAGCACGTCAAAACAGACGAGAAAATATACGCACGGTGTAAAATGCACACGTATACATACGCTCAGAAAATCTCATGTGCGCATCAAGACAGAAAAAGACATAAAGTTCCCAAGTCCCTCCACAATGTCCGGTCAACAGTGTTTTAACACCATCTAATGACAGCTGCAAAAAATCAATCGATAGGATTTGAAAATCAGACTGAGTTTTTATGACCAGACTCTTTCTTAAAGAACAATAGAAGAAAAGAGTTGTAGAGTTCAAAGGATCACGCATTCGTATTTGGAGGTATGTCTTCCATTGAACGTCCGCATGCACACAACACTCGTAAAAGGAAACACAAAACAGCATAAATAAAACAAAACTAAACACAAAAATACACTATTTAGCCACAAAAATTATACGCACATGCATACACACACACACACACATATATATATATATATATATATATATATATATATATATATATATATATATATATTAGTGCTATGCTTTGACGCTGTCGTCGAGTACTATCGAATGTTTACATGTTTATACTCGTCGCTTTCGGTTTTAATATAACTTAATTTCTTCGGTATTACGTGACAATCTCTCATGGCCTAATGTAAGTAGGGGAACTCTTACAGATTCAAGGTGTCTCTATGACCGTCTGAGATTGTTATTTCCCTGCTCTGATGAGAGTAAAAATCCCGAAACGACGTCGTAGTAGGTACCATATTAAAAGATTAATTCAATATTATATATATATATATATATATATATATATATATATATATATATATATAGAGAGAGAGAGAGAGAGAGAGAGAGGGGGGACTGAAAAGGACGAACAAATGTGTATTAATATTCTTAAATATAAACCTGGAAAAGTAGAGAACAAATGGAATTAACTCTTAAATTATTGGAGCTGGAATTGAGATTTGCAGAATTCAATTTACCCTTAATCACATTTAATCACAAAGTTGCTAAAATGGCAGACATATGCAATGTTTTTTCTTAGCTTTTTCTTGGATATTGGTATTTTGATTAACACAAGATTGACATAAAACACCGAAATATTTTTTCTTTAATTATACAGTAGATTCTGTCTAAATAGTCACCTCAAGTAAACAGAAAATGTGATGACTTAAGAAGTTTATGACTTGATTAAGTGACTCAAGGATTTAGTGAATTAATCACTAACATTTAGAACTTGATCACTTTATAACTAATTTTTTTTTTTTTTTTGAATTCTGAAATTATAAAAAAATGTATTTGCTATTTGAAATAAATGCTAAAAAATGACTACAATTAGGAAAAGTTAAAAAATAGAAGTTGAAACAAAATGGTGCTGACAATTAGATGGATTTTACTATTAGGAAGAGTTGAATGTAAGTGAAGTATGTCAAAGTTTGGTTTAGTTTTTTTTAAATTAAAATAAATGAAACACATTTGCTTTGCATGTAACACAGAAAAATCTAAATTTCCTGACCTGTGCAGTACGGATACATTGTTAAATACAGGCAGATTCCATATCTAAGCTGGTGATACCAGATCAGGCTGCCCTGTGGCTCCCTGAGACGAAATTCACCTACATTGACGTTTTTTTTTTGTTTTTTTTTTGTAAAACTTAATTATGTTCTACAAAACCAAAAACAAAAACAACAGCCCCTCTCCCTTTCTCCCTCCCCTTTTTTATTTTTATTTTTCCTACCCTACTCCCGGTCCTGGATATGACCTTAAACTACATCCGATGGTGAGATCCGGCTTACGGACTTTGGGGAATGTGGAGCCTCCTCTTAATTACCATTGCTCCCAGGTCCACCCTGACCCGGAGTGGTAGTACCTGTTAGGGTCCCAACTATGGGTTAAATAGAAACAGATATTAAAAGGGGAAAGAAACAAAAAAGAGAAGAAAACAAGACCAGATTCGGCATTAAATAACCCAACAAGGGTTGATATGCCGTAAAACAAAACTACCAAACTACCAAACCATATCTAAGAAATAGCAGCCACAGAATGCACAATCGCTCGTGGATTCTTCACATTTTGAATGATACGTTAAGCAAATTAAACTGTTTTTAATGAATCACCATATTAACTATTGTTTATTAATTGCTAATTTTACTCGACATTTTATTTTCAAAATCTCAATTCCAGCCTCAATGTTTGAAGAGTTTATTCCACTTGTTTTGCACTTTTCCAGGTTTATATTTAATAATATTAATACACATGCGTCCGCATTGTTCAGTCTAGTCCACTTTATTTTAATGCATTGCAGTTTGAGAATGTACAATGTATTTGTTTAATTATCATTTAAAAAACGAACATATAACAAGACCCCAAAGCATCAGTGACCAAGTCAAGCTTAATTCACATATACTTTGACTTCCTGGAAATATTAGTAACAATGGCTAATTGAGTTGAACTAATAATCAAATAATCATCATGACATCACAATAATGAAAGCATCTAATTCATTAGTGAACTCGCATTAGATTTATTACTTCTTATCCGCTGAAAAAATGAATTAATTCAAATTTTCCTTCGTAATCTGCATAAAAGCAATAAGAAATTCTAACTTCATTATCATAACTTAGAAAAGATAAGTATATTTCGTATAAGTATTTAAAACATTTACCTTTTTTGGAGAGCCTTACTACATGATTCAGTCCTGCTCATAGAGACAAAATCACAACAATATATATTTTAATAATTTAAATTTAACTTTAAACATGAAGTTAGAAACAATAATAATCTAACGTGTATATTTTGAGACAAAAAAATGTTAATAGAATATATCAAATGAAACATTTGCCTTTTCTGGACAGCCCTACTACATGATTTACTACTGCCAATAAAGACAAAGGACAAATGACTATACTCCAATCATAAAAGATTTAAATTGTACAAATAGAGTTATTATAAATTTCTTAATAAAGCTTGCAATTAAAAATAACTTCACTTTTTTAGTTTATACAAAGTAAAAGTACAACATTCGAATATAGTCAATTAAAACATTTTATTTTTCTGTACAGTCCTACTGTTACATAACCAATGAAACGGCGTGACACCAAAAGGGGATTTGTTACATAACGCTTGTGAACTAATCTTCTCGTAGTCGACACAATACGAATGTTTATGAGAGAAGACTATTAAGCGTTTGGCCAAAAAACAATACGAAAGTTTATGAGAGAAGACTATTAAGCATTTACAACCCTTTTTTTAATATTCATTTCGTTAGGCACTTTCTATATACAGTTTCAAGAGTCACTTTTAAACACAGTTTCATTAGGACGATTTTAATGGCACTTTTAAGTCTTTAAACTGTCGGTTCATTTTCAAACATAGCATTTCCAATATAACAATTTAAATATAGTCTTTTAAGTCTCTTTTGATAATGAACTAAGAAAATTACCTTACAGGTTCGTTCGTCGCTGGTCGTGAGTTCGTTGGCACCTCATCTCCGCTGCTGGCCCGTGATCGTCGTGGAGCACCTGTTTTGTGTGGGCAAAGTCTATTGACAGGCAGAAGGGAAACGCGAAGACGATTTTCCATCAGAGAGATTCAACCTTTTATTAGTGCGTTGCGAAAAGGGTTCTGTTTCCATTCGTTCTTCTATTCATGCCTCATTCGTTCTTCTCATTCTTCCTGCTGGGGGATGCGACGATAATTGCTACTGGGTCTCCCCCAGACCCAGTCATCATGACGAGTCTTTATATTCTCGACTTCGCGCTCCTAACTTTCGGAGCCTTCCGATGGGTCGACCGTCTCGCTTGCTCCCAAACTAGTCACTCTTTTTCCAAACTAAATATCTCACCAACAGGGTGTGACGTCATATGTACACGTGGTACTGTCATGCTAACCCCTCGCGTTCACTCATGTCTTTCTGACCTTTAGTTTTTCCAAATACGCGTGACTCATAACGGTTCCATTCGGTGCGTGTCTGCGTGACCTTGCACCGAGCTCGACAGGTTCGCCTCTTCTCATAATTGATACTAGCTAATTTTACACGTTTACAGAATATAGGGTCCGTCATAATGTAACACTACTACATGATTAAGTACTGCCAATAGCGACAAAATCACTATTGACTATACTTTAGTAATACATTTAAAGATTAAGTTTTGAAATAGAATTATTTGGAAACAATAAGAACACAATAAATATTTCATTACTTATGTAATTTATTATAAAAGTATTTTGAGAATATTATCAAAAAAAAAACATCAGTCTATTTTGGACAACCCTACTACATAGTTCAGTACTGCGCACAGAGACAAAGTCACAAATAACAATATTCTCTTATTAATTTAGAGTTTTATTTAAATAAGTGAACTTATTTTAAAATAGGTTACCAAGTTACAAATAATGGGGTTGCTTAGAACTTATACCTTACCTTAACCTTCTAAACCGAATTTTCTTATTATTATTTAATTCTTCTTTTTGTGGTTCTTTGGTTCTTCTTTTAAATAAAATTTACTATTTTCTTTTTCAATAATTAGAGATTCAATTGTTAATAAGTTTAGAATTATCAAACATAATATTGTCTTTTATTTTAACATCATGCTTTTAAAATATTACAATACAATTTTACTTTTAGTTATATTCACTAATTTCATTTTTTTCTTTTTTAAAATACTAATTACATTATACAACTCAAATTAAAAATTTGAAAAACATTTTTAAAAGTTTCAGAATTTTAATTTTAAATAAAAAAAAAATAATGAAAAAAATTGTTGAATATTTTAAATTCAAAAAAAAAATTGTTGAATATTTTAAATTCAAATATTAATAAATTCAGAAAAAAAAGGATTTTCATAATAAATTTCAGAATAAAAAGAATACATTTCAATTCATGAGTTTACAATAAGTTCAAATAATTTATAATTATTTCATAATGAATTAAAATATCCTAATTCAATTCATTTTAAACTCATTAACATTATATCTATTTTATTGTTTAAAATAGCATTTGATTATGTTTAAAGGTAAAAGCCTAAAGTCAATCTAAAATAACTATTTGTACGCGTCAAAAAACTTTTAAACTGAAAAATGTTCTCATTATGGCTACAAACACAGAAATTCAGTAAAATTTGAAATTTCAAGAACTCTTTCTTTGCTAATTTTTTAAAAATATAAATATCCATTTTCTGGAACTATTTCAATGATATTAAAATTAAAATCAAAAAATGACATACATGCCACTTAAAATTTAATAATTATCCGAAAAAATGTCCGTGGGATCAAAAAAATGTCCGTGCGATAAAAAAAAAAAGTTCGAGCGATCAAAATAGAAACAATAGGTTTACCGACGGATAAACAATGTATTGAATATACTACTCGCTATTATATTTCATTTTATTAATTTCAACTAGTATTTTTAATTTTATATAGAAAGTATGCATTTGTAATAGAACATTATTAGAAAACCATCTGTCAGATGGTTTTCTAATAATTTTCCCCAATTTATTTATAGTTTTATTAGAATAAATATAAACAGTATCTATTTTTATTAAAAAGTAACTTTTACGGATTTAATTGGTCTCAATAAATTTTTATTCCCCTATCTGATTTTGAAATGACATCAAAATTATTCAAATATCGACGAATATGTTTTAGTTTGAACCTTTCTATTTTGTTTTATTTTAAAATAATATAAACTTTGATTGTGAAAATTACATTTGAAACTTGAAACTGAATGATTGTCTGCAAGTAAAACTTCTATGATGTCGCCTAGTGGATTTTGTGTGACATCCCGTGTGTTTTATGGTGTATTATACTTTTTCCTAAACATATATTTGAAATTAATTGTTAGTAAAATTTAGACCACTTTTAAAAATATTTTTTTCGCAATGTTCCTGTTTTTCAATTTTTCCAATTTTGTTTTCCAGATTAAAACAAAATGATTTCCTTACCCTCCTGAGTACACATTCACGCATCAACGACAAGTCAATTATCATTTTGAACTTACAAAAAAAAATCAACTTTAATATTTAACGACATCGTGTAGCACGTGGTGTCCCAAAATCAACTAAAAACATTTTAGCGCGTGCCGCTCTAATATTAAGGAATCAAAAATATTCTAAAATATTTATTTTTGGGGGAGGGGGGGTAACCCATTTCTACAACTATACCCCCCTCAAACAATTATTTATGAATATTATCTTGGTTGGGGGGTTAATACATGAAGATGTGCTAAAGATTTTAAAGAAAATGTAAATGACTTTCTATTCGAAAGGTTAAATACTTCTAAATTCCTTTCAAATGTCGAACACGAAGTAATGGAGTTATTATTTCAACGATTTACAAGATATTAAAATGGCGGATGTTGGATTGGCAACTGAATATAGTTCCACTCAACCAAGTGGTGATAAGGCCATCGACCTGATTACCGCACTACGTGATAATTACTGCGCTGCAGAGGTATCCCGTGACATGAGAATTAGGCGCTTAATTTGTTCTTTCAAAATTGTATCTTCAGTCCGAGAATAAAAGTTGTGCAGTACGCACGTATTATTGTTACCCCATTCTATTCTTGTTTTTTCTTCTATGTCTTCGTGATTCATAGTCTACCACGATGTTACGCTCTACCCCTAAAAGCTTAACAGGTTATGAGCCCAGCTATGCAAACCACAAACTAATGTTTCAGGGAGATGAAAGAAAGTATGAATTATGGGAAGTGAAGTTCCTTGGATACATGCGGACTCAAAAACTGTACAGTACCATTACAGCATGGAGCGAAGCTGAAATAAATCAGAATAAGAACGCCGAAGCTTTTGGTGAACTAGTACAATACCTCGATGACCGAAGTCTTTCGTTGATCATACGAGACGCGAATAACGATGGCAGAAAAGCATTAAATATCCTAAGAGAACATTATCTGTCACGTGGAAAGCTAAGAACAATGTCGTTTTACACGGAATTAACATCGTTGCAAAACAAGTAGAATAAAAATATTACAGACTATGTAATAAGAGCAGAAAATCCCGCCACATTCCTAAAGATGCCGGAGAAACGATAAACGATGGATTACTGATCGCAATGATTATAAAGGGATTACGGAGTGGATATAAAACATTCACCACGGTAATAACGTAGAAAGATACACCTATGACATTCCAGAACTTTAAAACCGCTCTAAGAAACTTCGAAGAAACTGATAAAACCCAAGGTGAAAGCGCGAACGTAGTAATGAGTGTGAGAGAAAAGAAATATAACAGCCAACCAGCAACCATTTCCAGACCAAATAAATATAACAAAAACGAATTCAATGGATCATGCTTCTTATGCGGGCGATATGGACATACATCCGAAAATTGTAGAAAACCCGCACGCTGGTGCAAAAACTGCAAAACACGAACACATGACACAAATTCTGTCAGAAAAACGCAAGATAGACACTTAAACACCGAAGGGACTACGATACAACACGTATCAGATAAGAACACTTCTTATATTTTTTCTGTTAATAACGCTAGTGACTCTTCATATCTTGATCTATTAGTCGATTGTGGTGACACAACCCATATTTTAAATGACGAGTCCAAGTTCGTTAACTTCGATCAAGAATTTGATTCCTCCCGCCATATTGTTGAGCAAGCCGATTGAAGCCGATACAATAATTTGGCGCTAAAAAGGGGGGATGCTTCTATTAAAATGACTGATACGAATGGAAGGATACATAAAAACATCTTAACAAACGTTTTATATATACCTTCTTTCAATAATAATATCTTTTCAGTACAAGCGGCGACAGAAAAGGGTGCTTACGTTGAATTGAAACCTAACTCTGCAACATTAAATACTAATGGAACTAAATTTATATATATAAGAAAGGTAAACTATATTATTTAAATAATGTAACTTCTCCGAGGAAAATCAAACATTCGCTAGAAAAGTGGCATAGCATAATGGGACATTGCTTCATCGACGATATAATTAAATTAGAAAAAACCGTTTCTGGTATACAAATTAGTGACAAAAAAACAATTTAATTGTGAAGTGTGCCCACAGGCAAAAATGCCCCAATTTAAAAACAAAATACCTGACAAACGAGCAACAAACATACTCGAACTAGTACACATTGATCTAGCAGGACCGATAAACCTCATAGCAAAGGATGATTTGAAGCACGTATTAGGGTGTATAGATGAATATTCCGGTTGCATGGTTACCTACATGTTGAAAAGTAAAAGTGACGCAGTGGAAGCGTTCGAAAGATTTATAGTTGACGTTGCCCCGTATGGAAATATAAAAACAGTAAGGAGCGATCAAGACACGGAATTTTCTTCTAAAATATTCGAATCGCTATTAATTAAGAATAAGATACATCAGCAAAAGGCAGCGCCCTACTCCCCCCACCAAAATGGTACGATCGAAAGAGCATGGCGCACAATTTTTGAAATGGCTAGGTGCATGCTAAAACATGCTAACCTTTCAAAATGTATGTGGTCATACGCTGTTATGTCCTCAACGTATATTCGTAAACGATGTTACAACACACGTATTAACAGCACGCCATACGAAATTTTTACGGGCGATAAACCAAATATATCAAATATGCACTTGTTTGGAAGCATGTGTTACGCATACGTACAAAACCCCAACAAATTAGAAGACCGAAGTAAGGAAGGATTTTTGTAGGATATGACAGAGGTAGTCCGGCCTACTTAATATATTTTCCCGAAACCGGTGAAATAAAAATGTCAGAATAGTAAAATTGACAGATCAATTTAAAAATACAGACGAAAGTGCTACAACTGAAAATATTCAAACAGTTGAACCCGAAACAGAAGTAGTAACTGAAAATATTGGGAGAACGAAAAACGACCAAAATATCTTATTGACTACTATGTGGAGGACGAAAATAATGACGCAATAAAATACACGATAGATTATTGTTACCACATAACAAATGTACCAAGTACATACGAAAAAGCGATAAATTCAGATAGTTCCGAAAACTGGCAGAAGGCCATGAAAATTGAGATGGGCATTTTAAAAGAATAGAAAACATTTGAATTAACTGAATTACCTCAGAAAAGACCCTAATCCCAGCACGATGGGTGTATACTATTAAAACTGATGAAAATCAGAGAGAGATGTTTAAGGCAAGACTAGTGGGAAAAGGTTATGCCCAAAAGTCAAACTTAGATTACGAAGAAACATTCTCATCAACAGAAAAATTAACTTGAATAAACATGTTAATGCAAATCGCGGCACAATACGATCTAAAAATACATCAATTAGACGTAAAATCAGCCTATCTAAACGCACCGATAGATTTGGAACTTTACATGGAACAGGCAAATGGATTTGGAATAGAAAATAAAAACACAACCGGTAGATTAGTGTATGAATTAAATACATCAGTATATGGTTTAAGACAAAGTGGTAGAAACTGGAATAATTTGTTACACACACATCTAATAGAAAACGGATTTAGTCAATCATTGGCAGACGTTTGTTTTTATACACACTATAATGACAAATATACAATTATTATTGTATGGGTAGATGACATACTAATAGCGACAAAATGTAACGAAAATATGATGAATACAAAAACTATTCTAAAAGAAAATTTTTAAATGACAGATCAAGGCAAAATCAAATATTTTTTAGGCATAGAATTTACTTATGAAAACAGAACAATATACATGCAACAAAACCGATATCTCAACAAATTATTAGAAAGATTTGGAATGAAAGATTGTACACCTAAATACACACCTAGCGAAAATAATATTAACAAGTTATGTAACGAAACTAGGAAATTAGCAGACGAAAAGCTATATAGAGAAATTGTCGGAAGCGTAATACATGCAATGAGAGCTACCGGGTCAGACTTATGTTTCATAGTAACACAACTATAACAATATATGAATAAACCATACGAAAATCACATGCTGTTAGCTAAACACGCCCTAAGGTATATAAAAGCCACAATCAATCAACAATTAATATTCAAACCCACTAAAAGTACTTTAAACATCATAGGTGTTTGCGATGCAGATTGGGCAAACTCACAAGATAGACGAAGCATAAGTGGATATGGTTTTAAAATCTCAGATGACGGGACATTAATTTCGTGAAAAACACGAAAACAGTTCACAGTCGCGTTATCTACTTGCGAGGCTGAATATATGTCAATCAGTGCAGCCACACAGGAAGGAAAATACCTAAAAGAACTAATGACAGATTTATTAAAAGAGAAAATCGATACATTCTCATTATATTGCGATAATCAAAGCGCGATAACCTTAGCCAAAAAAACCGTAAATCAACAAAGATCAACACACATAGATATTAGATTTCATTTCATTAGAGACGAATTACAAAATAATACGCTTGAGTAAATTCACGTTGCAAGTGAATAAAACATAGCCGATATATTTACCAAACCGGCAAATAGATTTAGAAGTGAAAAATCTAGATACTTACTAATGGGACTCTGAAAACAGAAAAAAAAAAAAATGTACTTGTCTTACAACGTTTCTCCAGTTTCAGGTACTTGTATTGAAAGGTATAAGGACCTATGAGATAATCGAACTGAAATAAAGTGTCAGGCTTTTATTATCTTTTTATTGTTGTTACAATGATTTATATAGAAATCATTAAGTCTCACAACAATAGAGTATTAACAACTAGAAGTAACGAGAAGAAGAATAACATTAGATGAAAACAAAACAAATATATTTTTTACGAATAGTGATACTAATACAACTAATCACACTACTACTACTAATGGTGATTATAATAATAATAATAAAACAACACAAATATTATACGAATACTGATACTAATACAACTAATCACACTACTACTACTAATGATGATTATAATAATAATAAAACACAACAAATAGTAATTTTTCTGACAGTATAATTAAGATGGAGACAAAAATTGTAAACACTGAAAAATAACAGTAAATTATCCTCTAGAAAATAATTGCTTATCTAAAAGCCTAATCTATCGATCCACAATATAACCTACTCAAAAACCGCACTATATTTTCAATTAAGACATCATAATCAGAAAAGTACAGTTAAATAAAAAAAAACACAGATATACAGCATCAATATCTAACCATTTTAGGGAATTCAGGAAGAGCGGATGGTCTCCGGTAGGTAGATGGATGTAACTAAGTTTAGCTAGGATATATAAACTTTAGACGATCCGTGTAGATTGTTTTTGGGAGATTTTAATGTTTGAAGACACAACAAATCCACTTAACCGAAGAATAGAAATTACTACAAACTGTGGACACAAGATAAACTTTACTTTATGATAAGGGAAACACCATTATGAACACTATGCTTGTAACAATGACGAGCCAAAGATTAATGGTAAAAGCTGCTATAATGAGTCTGACTAATCTTATTGTAAATTGGAAGCCATTAATGCCAAAGTAATAAACTTGAATATTAGAAACTTGAAGATTAGTTGATGTTAAGAAATGTAAATAAATGACTTATACAGTTAATACAAAATTATATTTGGGAGAAACTGAACTAACCGGATGGAGTGAAATGTAAAGTTTGCGGCCATTTTAAATAACAAGTAACGAAAGGGTGAGCACACCGACACTAGTTGTAGTATTAATTTGAAAGCTGGTCAATAATTCATAATATTCCAAGATAGAAGATCAGTGAGAATATGGCGTGGTTTCAGTTAAAAAAGACGCCGAATCTCCGTACTATTAACAGTATTGTTGTTGGTGTACTAGCAGTTTGTTTCATAGTACTACTAATAATATTAATTATAATAATACTTATTATTATACATATTGCTGTTGTTGTGTTGTTTCCATTTTTGTCAATACTGCACGTCTTTAGATGTGCTTGTATCTGCGGGTGTTGTGTGTGAATTAACTTTGATTATATGTATGTGTAGGTATGTGGTCATTATTATTATTATTATTATTATTATTATTATCATTATTATTATTATTATTATTATTATCATTATTATTATTATTATTATTATTATTATTATCATTATCATTATCATTATTATTATTATTATTATCATTATCATTATCATTATTATTATCATTATCATTATTATTATTATTATTATTATTATTATTATTATTATTATTATTATTATTATTATTTTCTACTCAGTCTCCCTTGTCATTCCGTCTCTACGGCAGCGAATAGCGCAGCCATCTAACATAAGTGATTTTCACAAGAGCAGAAAGTGTGAAGAATTTTCAACCGATTCGAAATCCACTGGAGGATTCTTGTTGGCACATTGTTTTCCAGAGAAATGACTTCAACTCATTCATATTTCAATACCGAATTTGAAATTTGATTGAAAATGTACACAGAGGACTGAGCTGAAATTTGTTGCGGAAATGTAAAGAAAGAAAAGACAACAAAGAAAAGCACAATAAAACAAGACAATATCTGATAAAAAAGGCGATGAAATGCATTCCGAAATGAAATAAAAGTTTCTATTTGTGGGAAAAACGCAAATTAAAACAGTTTCGCAAGGAGAAAATGAAAGTTGAAACTTAAAGTTGAGTCAAGTTTGTGCAAAGGTTGGATTGTGAAAGTGAACTCGAAACTAACCAAAAGTGTACATTACTTCTGCAAACTCTTGACACGCGTTGTCTCAGTCTTTTATCGCTGTGTAGGTTCAGGCTAATAATTTAGAAACACAATATCATCGATGGAAAGTCCAATGATAGCTGCATGAAATATATAGGAACACTTGATGGATATGCAGCCTTAAATTTCGTTAGTACTTTGTACAATACATAAATTGAACTTTTAGTAAATAAATTAGCCCAATTCAGTTTTCGTTCATCAGTTTATACATAGTAAAATAGCAACTTGTGTTCTAATTAATGAATTACACTAGATAAAAATAGAAATGTGTGTTCTAATTAACATTTATACAACAGACAAACCAATCTAAACCAAACTGAACCCACATTTTGGTGGTATTTTATTCGTAGTTCTATAATTTAGTTGAACTCATGTAGCAGAGAATGTATTTCTTCAAATGTCTACATTTGGCAAGGAATTCATTTTTTGTTTAGTAGTTTAGACATTTGATTTGAGTTTATATAATTTGGGACTTTTGTGATACACATACAGTCAAGAATGTTTAGTTGGAAAATTATACATAAAAAGGGAAAGGGCAACAAAAATGGAGTGGCTTAGACTGGGTGGCTACCTTACCATCAGATGTTAGTTTTGGGTGATCGGAGGGCAGTCGAGAAAATGGCTAGGAAAACGGGCGAATGTAGTCGGTTCCGCTTATAAGAGGAAGGGAGCGGTTACTGAGAGAAAGACCGGACATCTAAAATGTATGGTCAGAAGTAGAAATATTTAAGAAACGAGTAAAATAGACAGATCAAATTGGGGTAGAGCCGATCAGTCAGAGTTGTTCGAGTCAGAGGTGTTCGAGGAGACAAAGCAGATCGGGTCGAGCGGACAATAACACGAACTAACGAATAGATGACTTATGATAGACAATGAGTGGTTCCAGCGGACAACTTATCTCAGTTATGTCTTAGCTGATATACTGAAACTTGACTCAAACGTGGACGCTAGCGCCAGGGGCCCAATGACACACACGCATATGCCCGTTACCAACGAGTCAAACACAATGTATATATGCGTTTTTTGTTTCTTTTTCTTGTGTGTTTACATTTCATTTGTTTTTGTATTCGGCTTGAAACCTAACGCACGTGCCCTCAGCGATCGCCAATACGAGAGACCACACAACCAGAACAAACAGATGAAGGAGAAAAAACCACGACACGAACGTATCAGTCAGTGATCGTCGAGGGGTCGCATGATTCAACACTTTACCTATAGATTCAACCTATAATTCCTATTGTTTATATTGCAAGTTTGATATACTTTTGTGTTTTCCTATTTTATGTTAGTGTGGATGTTTTTTTGTTTTGTTTGTCATACATATGTTGATAGACTTGTGATGTTCTTTCATGTTGAATTCATGACGGTCATCATATGGTAGATGTACCTGGCTTTTAATAGATTTCTGTAACAAGTATCTACACCTTTTACTCGTTAGTGCTGTCGCTGCACGGATAGACATAGCTATTATATCGTTTGTCTATCACTTATTCCTCAGGGGGCAGTCGACCCTGGTTCAGCAGTTGTTCTCTCTGGCGTTATGATTGATATTATTTCCAACTTTGATATTGGTGCTGGCGTTCTGTCGTTCTTATTTATTTTATTATAGCTGTTTTTTTATTTTTAAAGTCATGTTTCCTCATTATAGCTTGCATGCTATCTGTACCACATTCATCATAACTTTGTAAAGTCTCTGGGAACATGTTTATCTATTAGTGTAAACAATAATTTACCTATTGATGTAATTGATTCACTATCGTCGGATGGGTTGCAGTATAAACATTGACATTTTTTTTTAATTAAACAGGTAAACTAAAAATCCTGGCTGTGTAAAAATCTTTATAATATTAAGAAGTCAGAAGCCTATGTCTGCATATTGCAGGAAATAACCGAACGTTTGGAAAAACAACTAATTCAGGGCATGTTCTATGTTATCTGATTATCGCTATGAACGGAACACCATCTTAACATCCTATTAAAACACGTAATTTACTATATAGCTCCGTCTTAGAATGGATCAAACAAAATAATTGAGTCTGTGCCAAATGCTGATGATCACAGTGCAAACATATATATATTTGCAAGTCTTGCCGCTGTATAACACACAGGAAGACTGACTTCCGTTTGTAGATAGCTATGTTTGCCTCATGCTTAAAACTCCCATAATTGTTTTCTGCCATGTGATTTAATGTGGTTCAGTAAACCAGCCCTCGCAGATAGCCTCTACAAAACAGACCACAGCCGAGCTGAAATGTGTCTCAAACATGAGAATACAAATAGATACCACAATACGTTAGATAATTTTTACCTTATGAAAATGAGAGTTACGCATATTATGAGCATTCAGTTTACTACGCATACGCTTATAGTCTGATCCACATTTCACACCCCGTATTACTCGTTAGTGTACATATTCTGCAGGTGCCACTAAACCATGAGAGCATGTTTGATTGTGGGAGGATCAAGTTTCAGCTTTCTGGTGCGAGAACGTGTTGTAAATAACGCTGCTAATGTCAATGCGGAGTTTCAAAAGAAAGACATCTGTTATTTTTGAGTTTCTTTCTCATGAAATAGTTGTACAAAGTAAGCCACCGAGTGTAGTCTACCCTACTAATCTATAGTTTAAGTGAGATATACAGATTCATGCCCTTCCACTAGGGTATTAGTGAAAATGATGCAGTAACCCTGACAAAGGTTAAACTGAACCCACAGTCCACGCCCGAAACCCTGACATTACAAAACTCTCTCTCTCTCTCTCTCTATATATATATATATATATATACATATATATATATATATATATATATATATATATATATATATATATATATATATATATGTCCACATTATTCCCGCTCATCCCCCCACCTCATTATCTTACAAGAAGCCACAGTATCCTTGCTCACCCCCATCTTTCCATTCTTCCCCACTCATTTTCATAAACATTCATTTTTCATTCCTCACTACTGCCTCCAACAAGCACGGACGTCCACCCTACTGTTTTCTCCAGTAGTGGCTACTATTTTCTACCCAATATGTCAACCCTATATGTGTTTGTACTTGCATGACATTTTTCTTTATATTATCATCCTGATTAAGTCTTATAAATAAAGACGAAACGTTGATGTACACATAACAAAACATCCCTTTTTGGTTTTCCTTTTTCATTTTCTAATATATATGTATCTATGTATATACATACGTATATATATATATATATATATATATATATATATATATATATATATATATATACATATATATATAGTGTTGTGCGCCTCTAGATTACCTCTTAAAGGAGCTCATTACACCTTTATAAACTATAACACAATAAATTTAATCTATTTATAAATTAAGTTTAAGAGTATTTTTATATCACTGAAAAGCCCTATGGGCAAGATATCTAGCTGACAATATCAGGGTAACTCTGCTAATATATATATATATATATATATATATATATATACAATTTCATAAGGACTTGCACAAAGTTTAAGAGATTACCCTGTATATATATATTTAAGGAAAATCGGGTCTTATCAACTCTGCTGAAAGGCCATGAGGTAAAATAATGTTTTATTTTTAAATTCCTGAAACAGTTTTTCATGGTAAAAAACTGATGATCCCTTAAATAATATTAAGACCAGCGTAAATTCTGTAGTTTTCCACCGAAGGACTTGAGACAAAAGTGTCTTTAAAATTTTTATTTTTCTAATTTTCCATAAGTTAATTTTGTAAACTATGTAGGATTCGTTATGAAATTTTTAATATATATATTAGGCAACATTATAAGTAATGTGTGCACATTACTTATGTGTAAATGTAAACATGTGAAGTTGTATTAGATTGGGAAGAAGGTAATATCGTATGTTTTACTTCATCAGTTTGCAGTCTCCTAAGTTGAACACAGTTCTAGTTTGTTGGTGAATTGGTGTCTAAATATCTTGCTTTGCCTTTCCGATATAGTAATTAGTTGAGACATTGCATGCTCTATGAATTAAAAAAAGGAAACTCAGCTGCAGAAGCAACAAGGAATATTGGAACTGTCTATGGAATAAATGTTCTGAATGATCGAAAATGTCAACGGTGGTTTTCAACATTTTCTTCTTGAGACTTTAACCTGTCGGATCGGCGACGTTTGGGAAGGCCAACATCAATTGATAAAGACGCCATTAAAGACGCTGTGGAGACAAATCCAAAGTTAACCAACAGAGAATTAGCTCAGCAATTCAATACAACCCATACCACAATTATTTCATGCCTTCACGAGTTAGGAAAAGTTTCAAAACTTGGACTCTGGGTTTCCTACGATTTGACCGACGCTCAACGAAATCAAAGATAAACTGTTTGCACATCTTTGCTTTCCAGGAATAATCGAGAACCATTTTTGCAAAGAATTGTGACTAGAGATGAAAAACGGGATCATTACAAGAATACCCAATGCAAAAGACAATGGTTAGACCGAAACCAAAGTCCACAGTCTGTTCCCAAACAACGACTACACCCAAAGAAGGTTATGCTCTCTTTATGGTGGGACATGAGAAGACTGATTAATTATGAGTTACTAGAGTCTAATCAAAGAATCACAGAAGTAAAATATTGTTCGCAGCTAGATGATCTAAGAATTGCTCTGTCATAAAAAACGACCAGCATTACTCAATAGGAAAGGTGTAGTGCTTCAGCATGATAACGCAAGACCTCACATAGCAAAACCTACTCAGGAAAAGGTAATGAGTTTCAATTGGGAAGTTTTGATTTATCCACCTGATTCACCTGACATTGCTCCTCCGACTACTATCATTTCCGGTCGTTGCAGCATCACTTAAACAATAACATTTATAAAAATGACGACCAACTAAAAAATGATCTAAATTTGTTTTTCTCTCAAAAATCAGAGAAGTTTTTTGAAGAAGGCACCAAGAAGTTAGGTGATCATTTGACAGAAGTTAGAAAATGAGGGGAATTATTATAAAGATTAAAAATACCCTAATGCACGCTTGGACTTAGGTTGAGCACGGTTCTGAAGAAGGAAAGAGTTCCCGAAATATTATATCATACGGAGTTTCCACCAGACGATCTTGATACAGGTATTACATAACATTATAAAATTGTGTAGATAAACAGATATATGTGTGTTTGTGAAAAAACATAAAAATAAATGTATATATATATGTGTATGTATACATTGTATTAAGGGTGAAACTATTTAATTTGTTCCACCATTATATGTCTTAGTTGCTCCAACTTGTGTCTATCCGTCACACCTCTGCATTGTATTGCCTTCTAAGTATCACATTTCTATATACTAATAAACAGTGCCTCAATCAAACTACATAAACCTCTTATATATATATATATATATATATATATATATATATATATATATATATATATATATATATATATATATACATAAGCAAGAGAGATAATTCTCGAATGTTAAATTCATTATTTTGTTAATAAGGAATAAAAATATATAATACATTAGAAGTATTTACGAAACTAAATGGGAGGTAAAAAGTGAAAATCGAAACTCAATTCCCTATATCTGGTAAATTAACGTCGTTGACACAAGTCACTACTCTCATTTTTAAAAAGAGATGGATAATGAATAGAGATGACGTCGCGTTTTCTTCTTGATAATAAAATACATGTGTTCCTTTGTTTTGATCATTTTGATGGAATCCGGTGTTAAAATAACCTTTTTGATAAACGTTGACTGAATCTGTCAATCTGGAAATGCACCGTATTTTAAGGAATAATATTGGTCTGCATATTCACTCTTTTGTGTCATTCAAATTGTGGTTTTGATTGTATAAACCCTACTGCTGAGACGGATTAAAACATATCTTGCTTTTTATACTAAACAAGAACATGTCTAATTAAATCAAAATATTTAAAACAAAAAGCTCGGACTCTATTCTTTTATTATATATTTTGAGTTTTAAATTCACTTTCTGTGTGATCATACAGCAATTTAAATATTAAATTTAAAATTATTCTTCTCTTTGGTATTGTATATATTCTTAGTTTGGAGATTTATTTTCTTTCTCGTACATCGTTCTCCCTAACTGACTTGTTAACGAGTTACAATCTCGGGTACAAATGTGCTATGGATGCAGCAACCTTGCAAAAGGTAATGCTTCCTTGTTCAGGATGAAAGTCATATAACGTTTGTATATTTATACAATAACAGCATTAGTCTTGTCCGCAACAAATCCTGTAGCGAACCATAGTTTCGGGACCCAAAATAATTACCACGAATTCAACGAATTCCCCAGTATCTCCAGATTTTGCGGTGGCGTCACGTAAAAGTTACGCTGAAGTCTTTTCCAAATCAGATTCAGTCCGACCTTGGAGCCTGTTATAACATTTCTACTTTTGTGTTAAAGCCAGTCACTTTTCGGTGATAGTCATATATGTACAGGTTGAAATGCCAACTTGGCTCAACAGGAAATATACTAAGTGTCCGTCCATTTCATATGCACTATCCCCTAAGGTCATCGTATCTTTCATTTTACCATTAATACACCTCCCAAAATACACACGTATATATATATATACAGTATCTACAATAAGTGAGTACACCCAACGAATCTTTTACTTTTTACTTCATAGAACTTTAATTTTTCGTAGGATTTAAATGAAACTCGGTGTGAACATAGCCATGTAGTGGTTTAATAGCTTTATAAACTATGAAGGAACAAATATCTTGTCAATGCAAAAGAATTGAACAAAAACATTTGGAACAAGTAACAAAAAGTGAGTACACATGAGCATTTTAAACAAATAATCTTATTTTTAATACTTTGTATGACCTCCATTGTTATCAATAACAGCAGACAACCTCCTAGCCATTGATTCGACTAGTTTATGACATGTGTCCGCCGGAATTGCGTTCCATTCACATTTGATGACCTACTTCAGTTCGTTATTATTTCTCGGATTTTTTCCTTCAATTGTCCGTTTATTCTTGGAAATTGCTCCTCATGACAATGATTTAGATGAAAAAACTCGTGAAACTATTGTTAATTTATTCAAGAGTGGTCATTCATATAAGGAAATTAGTGACAATGTAAATATCAGCCGAAATATGGTAGCAATAGTTGTTCAACGGTACAAAAAAGCTAGAACCGTCAAAAATGGCCGCCGTCCCGGTCGACCAAATAAGTTTTCTGATCGAACTAAGAGGCGCATCAAACAACTAATAGAGGGACACAGACGTCGGAGTGCTGCTAGCATCGCAGAAGAAATTTTGCACAATTTAAACGTAACTGTGAGTGCTCAGACAGTGCGCAACATTCTCCATGAAGATGGGTTTAAAGGCTGCATGCCTCGGGGGAAGCCTCTTCTTAAAACTTCTCACAAAAAGAAGCGCTATGAATTTGCTAATGAACATGAAGACAAAGACATGCAGTTTTGGCACAAAATCCTTTGGTCTGATGAGACAAAAATAAATCTATTTGGATTAGATGGCGTTAAGCGTGTGTGGCGACGAAAAGGGGAAGCTTACAAAGATAAGTGTGTCGTGCCAACTGTAAAGCATGGAAGTGGGAGCTTAATGGTTTGGGGGTGTATGAGTGCCAAAGGAGTTGGACGACTTGCTTTCATCGAAGGAAAAATGGATTCCAAACTCTACTGCCAGATATTGGAGGAAAAAATGTTACCAAGTCTAACAAGTGTTGGCAGACGTGGAGTTTTCCAGCAAGATAACGACCCTAAGCACACATCTCGGGCTACTAAGGCGTTCTTAGACAGTAAACGGGTTAATACCTTACCATTGTCGAGTATGTCACCTCATTTGAACCTAATAGAGCATTTGTGGGAGCATCTGAAACGGAAAATTGTAAGGGAAATATCCGAGAAATAATAACGAACTGAAGTAGGTCATCAAATGTGAATGGAACGCAATTCCGGCGGACACATGTCATAAACTAGTCGAATCAATGCCTAGGAGGTTGTCTGCTGTTATTGATAACAATGGAGGTCATACAACGTATTAAAAATAAGATTATTTGTTTAAAATGCTCATGTGTACTCACTTTTTGTTACTTGTTCCAAATGTTTTTGTTCAATTCTTTTGCATTGACAAGATATTTGTTCCTTCATAGTTTATAAAGCTATTAAACCACTACATGGCTATGTTCACACCGAGTTTCATTTAAATCCTACGAAAAATTAAAGTTCTATGAAGTAAAAAGTAAAAGATTCGTTGGGTGTACTCACTTATTGTAGATACTGTATATATATATATATATATAGAGAGAGAGAGAGAGAGAGAGACAGAGAGAGAGACAGACAGACAGACAGAGAGAAGGGTGGGTGTGCTAGAGAGAGTTATCTGAGAAATGTATATTCTTGTATGCATAGATGTATTTTGCACATGCATATTTGTATGTATATATGTGAGTTGTCGGTCTGTGTACATCAATACACATGTATATATATATATATATATATATATATATATATATATATATTGCACATTCTTGGGTTGATAACTGTGGTAAGTGATATCTCCAACTACCATTTGTGATAATGCAAAGGTCTTAGTAAACATAAATTGAACTCATACCTCATTCTAGGCATAAGTCTATAAGTCTATATATTGGCTATGTGGGGGGGGGGCAACATACATACCCACGATGGTACACACAATATAGCCAGAATATATATATATATATATATATATACACTTATAAGACGTGGAACAACGAAACATCAGTTTGCTTATTTATATATATATATATATATATATATATATATATATATATATATATATAATATTTGTTGTAATCAAGATAATTTGAACATTGTTCCAAAAATTCAAAACCAACTACGATTCGGCGTACGATCGTATCCAAGACTTTTTTGGAAATATTTTATTGTTCATTACTTATGATGATGATACGTCACTTAATCAGCGCCTTTTATAACATTACATATAGAAGTCTCTTTGAAAAAACATAAGATTTCAGTACCAAAATTCAACATGAGTTTTAAAAGTTTCGAAGCAGACGTAGGACAGCGAATTGATTAATTACTGTTAAAAATTTAAAACACTCAGAGCCTTGACCATGAGTTGAATCGAAGAGAAGAACATTACAAGTGAAAAATACATTCATGAAAAAGTTAAAAATAGATATGTAAACAATGGTGGCATTGAACATTATTAGAAGCGAACCAGAATTTTTTTTGTAATACCAATAATGTTAGGATACTATAAAATAAAATAACACATTATAAAGTGAAGATTTGATAACGTATACAAGAAAGTAACATTTGGAAATAGTAAAAAAAAACAAAATTAATAGATTGAAATAATTAATAGATGGGGAAATAATTAAGTTTGTTTAATAATAATTAAATTTGTTAAAAATTGATAAAGAAGAAAAATAAAATAGAAAAATGAATAAAATAAGAGTTGCTATTTTTTCATTTTAATATAAAATGCAGAGTGTATTTTAGATTAATAGAAATTAAAATAATAAGAAAATAACAAGTCTATGAGCGTAATTCTGGATATACCTAGAAGTAATGCTATAACTCCAGAATATAGTTGTATTCTTAAGAGGAGTACGCATTATAATTATGTATATGAAGTTAGAAACAATTTTGATGGGGGTGAACTTAATTCATATATCTATATAGAATACCGGAGGTGAATAAGGGGTTTAACACATTCTAAATTTAAAAGAATTAGGGATATAGATGATAATCCCGAGGATAAAGATATAGAAAATTAGGCAATTAATAATAAAAATTATGGGAGATATGCTACAAAAATATTTAACAAAAAACATAGAAAGAAGAATATATATGGACTTATTCAATTTAAATAATAAGAAAAAATATCATGAAAATATCATTATAAAATATTATTCTAAAAGAACATTTTCAAAAAAGGTTTTCTGAAAAAATAATGATTAGAGAAATTACATAATAACGAAAATAATAATAAGAAAACCATTGATATAATATGATAGTGATAAGAAATATAGTTATTATATAATAGATAAAAAGGTATCATTAACAATAATAATAATAATAATAATAATAATAATAATAATAATAATAATAATAATAATAATAATAATAATAATAATAATAAAATAAAAACAAATAATAAAAACATAAAAAGGTAGCATTAACAATAAAAAATAAAAACATTAATAATAATAATACTTCTCTTCCTCCTCCTCCTCTTCCTCCTCCTCCTACAACTACTACTACTAATAATAAAAATAATTAGAGAGAGGAAGAATTGTATTCAGATACACCTGGAAATTTAAATAAATACATATACATATAGATACATCCACATAGATATGCATACACACATACGCACGCATATATATATATATATATATATATATATATATATATATATATATATATATATACACACACACACATAAACACATACACAAGGCAGATGTAACAGAAATAATAAAATGATTTGATGCATGAGACAGACAATGATCTCTATATCTACATATATAAAAAAAGCTATATATTCGGCAATACAAAATATTTAAAAAATACAGAGCAATCGAGGAACAATAGAAAGTATACAGCAAATGATAACTTAGAAAAATATTAAACGAAATATCACTTTTGTTAAATAAAAAAAAAACTGTTAAAATAAGTTCATTCAACGGCGATCATTTGCGGTCGATCGGTAATAGAATGTTCACAGCGAATTATTACTTAGAAAAAAATATAGAAAGAGATGTCACTGATCGTTTGATTAAAAAAAGCTGCCAAAATGAGATTATTTAGCGGCGACCATATGCGGTCGGTCAGCATTGAGCATCAGCAAATGTCCTTGGGAGATTATGATATTCGAATCTTGATAACTCGGTGCTATATCAGTAACGTTATGATAATTTATTTTTATCGTTATCCTCATACACATGTATTTCACCCTTTTTGTGAATACTCAGTATGGAAGATGACTGTTCTGTCGGCTGCACGATTCGAAACCCAGATCCAAGTCACCTTTAACTGTGAATCTCTACTCTTGCGGTCAACAAAACAGCGATTCAGAAAGTGGAGAATTCAAGTCTATTTACGTTTATACAAGCGGACATATTTTAGTAGGCTGTGATAAAAATGTTCAATAATCCGGTCTGACCGAACTTCGCATTACGATTTTAATTGGCAGCCTCATTTGAATTCTCTTAAAATGCCCATTTTATGTTAACGAGGCAATCATTAATATTCTGATAAACATTTTCAAAATACTTATCCACATACACATGTGTTTTATCTTTTTTATCCTTTATCCTCTCTTGTTTTTCAACATGAATAACGATAGCTCCTTATAACTACACTATCATTCTTCCGGGTGTTATGACTGTCTATTTCATATCCTTTTTTTACACACACTAGATTCTTGGATGTGAAATACACGGACGGTTATTCGAGTCAACACGATTATTCTGCGAATATTCGTTTCTTTTTATTTCATTTTCCTATGACAGTATTATTTTCTTATAACAGATATTATTTATGTGACACCAAGAACATTAACTATTTATTCAGATCTATACGTTTGAGCTTACTGTTACCATTTTTTTAATTCCAGAAACATCGGATTGTCCAAATTAGTTTTAACGAACACATTGTCGACTACGTCGAGCTATTAAAAGATGGCGACACCATTTGATTAAATGTTCACTACTTCTATTAAGTTATATTTTTTATTCATGTGTAAATATTACTCAGTGTGACCTTAGTCTATCCTTCTCGGTCTTACTTCTTCATTTTTGAAAGGGAATTTTATTGTATGACTTTGATATGCTTTATTACTTTTTTTCTTCATTTCACGTAAGTAATTACTGAAATTAGACACGAAAAAAAAACGAATTATTTAAAATGTGTTGTGTTTTGATAATTTTTTTAAAATTTGAGTTATTCAGACAACTATTCTACTCAAGGTTGTTCGATTAACAACGAACTGAAATCGTAGGGAAGATACTTAAAAATTAATACTTTCACTGTTCACGTAATCGCGAAATAAATCAACAACAACAAATGTAGAATCTCATTTTTAAGAGACCACTGATTTAGCTGTTGGTGTCGATCTACCTTAATACTGTAAAGTTACTTTTTTTAGATTATGATACAGAAAAGCCACCTTAAGGTTCGAATATGACATACAAGATTAAACTCGATTTCTTGAAAGTGTTATATTTTATTTTTGTTCAATGACGCAAACAGATTTTTCATATAATTGGCTTACTCTTTTTTTATTTATTTTATTTTTTAGGGGATTTCAGTAAATCACTAAATAATTATGGTAACTTATAGAAATTAAACAAGCCGCGCGTGCGTGGCCCCCCTCTGTATGTGACTCGATGTGGCGAGTGTAAAATGCAATAAATTTGGGCAATTTGGGGCATTTTGACCTCCTTTTGACCCCCTGGGGGCGAGAACCAGAATTTTTCTGAGGTCAAGGATGCTGATTTTATATCCAGAACAATTGCCTCTACATTTTGGACAAGTTTCAGAAAAATTGCATGCATGGATCAAACGTTATGGGAGGAAAGGGTCATTTTTTGCCATTTTATGGGGCGCGAACCTGATTTTTTCCAAGGTCAGCGATATTTATTTTCTATTAGCAACAATTGCCTCCACATTTTGGTCAAGTTTCAGAGAAATTGAATGGATGGATGAAAAGTTATGAGGAAAAAATATCATGTTTTACCATTTCGGGGCCTTTTGACCCCCTGGGGGGTTAACCAGATATTTTTTAAAAATCGGAGAATGTCACTTTCTAACCTGACCAAAGTTACAACTTCTTGCAAAATTTCAGAGAAATTCAATGGATGGTTGCGGAGGAAAATACGGACGGACGGACGGACGGACACACAGACGGACGGAAACGCCTCAAATCATAGGTCTTTCGATTTTATAAATCGGGGGACCAACTAAATGCAGTACTATAACGTACCTGCTCTTCAGTCAGAAAAGCAGAGTCATCATTCGTAGGTGTAGCTTTTATCCTTTTGGATAGAGACTCAAACTAATAAACGATTTTATATTATTATTATTATTATTATTATTATTATTATTATTATTGTAAAAGAGAAACATTCTACTTGATAAGTGCTTCCGCTTTTTAAATCAAGTATTTGACAAACGGTGTTTATCAGAAAACGGTTTGCAATTATATTTTAGGTAGGATGTTTTTTTTTGGGGGGGGGCGGAATTAATTAGATAGATTTGTTTTCACCATTTTAAAATGATTAACACATAATAAAATATGCCTGCTTTTTATAATTGGAAATTTTAATTTAATTTTTATTACAAATAATCAAACAAAACCTTTTTATGATTAGAAGGATTTTTTTATTAAAAATTATCAAATATATTTATTTATAATTGGGATGTTTTTGTTTTTTGTTTGAAAATATTTTTAAATAGTTTATTTACTATTTTTATAATTGGAATGATTTTTGTTTGAAAACACTTTTTGAATAGTTTATATTGGAAATATATATTAATTCTTTATTTTATTTTTTAAATGGTCTAATTGTTTTTTATGAAAAAAAAAGTTTTAAAAATTAAATATATTAACAATCATAGTAATAATGTACCGACCACAGAATTAGTCTATGCTGTGCCAACCATTTTATGGTTCGCATATATTCTGCCGTTTCGAGGGCAAACTCTTTTAATGAAATGTTTGAAACAAAGCAATTGTGTAAGACTGGAATTATTTCTTCACAAGTTTTCTGCATGACTGGTTTCCACGTGTTAAAACTCGTGAAATTGAAAATTCCGCCAAACTGTAAGCGGGCGAAAATGACGAGGAACTGTTTTCTGATAAACACTGGTTGTCAATTTCCGATTTCAAGATCGGAAGCCTTTATCAAGTTGATTGTTTCGCTCGCTTTTACCACCACCACCACCACCACCACCACCACCATCATCATCATCATCATCATCATCATCATCATCATCATCATCATCATCATTATTATTATTATTATTATTATTATTATTATTATTATTATCTACTACTACTAATTAGTATTTCTAACCCAGGTCATAGCGTCACCCAAGATTTCCAGTACTCTCCACTTTTTATATAACCATTGCAAATGCGTTTACGTTATCGCAAAAGCAGTCTACCATTAATTTCTCGCTGGCAACGTCGATTGGTTATACTTTGATTTGGATGACAATGCGTCTCTCAAAGATCTCAGTACTCTCCGCACTATTCCAGTCAATGCTCTCTTTCCTCGGGATTGTCATTCTCCTTAACTCTTTCCGACCATTTTTTGTAGTCTCAGACGAGGCTATTTTTAGGGGGAGGGGCAGTTTATGAATTGTTTTGTAGTTTCATTTCCCTCGGGGTCATTTGGTGCTTTTCTTATGTTTGTGTTACAACTTCCATATGACTGGTTAGTGCTCGTAGTTTATGTGGGTTGGTTTCCGTACTCGAATACTTTGTTTTACTTTTCAGTTGTGTTCATCATTGCCGTACGGTGTTTAGTCTCAGCGTTTGTTTGATTCCAATTTCTTTTAGTTTTTTTCCAGTTTTTTTTTATCGGCACTGTTCCTAGTGCTCTTGCGATTATTGGTATTTTATTGACTTTCTTCATTTTCTATATTCCTTTCAGTTTTCTGGCAAGTTCCGTGTATTTTCTTCGTTTTTCCATATCATTGACATTTACAATGTGGATTGCTAGGACGGCCTACACCTACAGTTTTTTCCTTCTTGTTAACTATTTTGTATATCCGGCCTCGTTGCTTAGATGTTTTTATCTATTTGTACCTACATGTCTCAGAGGATTTTGTGATATTCTTTTTCTAGTATTATCTTCGGTTTGTGTCTGTACCATTTGTCTTTGTGTTCAAATTGCAGTCGTTTGCATAGTTCCACGTGTACTGATTTTCCCACGAGTTCGTGTCTGTTCTTGCATTCTTTTGGGGCTAGTTTGATGCATTCATGTGATTTAATGTTTCGTCACTTTGTCCATAGAGTCTACATTTGCTGTTTTAATCTATTTTAGAATTAATGTAGATAGTTATAATCGCATTGTTGTGTGTAACTGTCAGTGGCGATCCTGTTCAACTGTAATTTATTTAGGCATGCCCAGTGATTTCGTGGGTATCTAGACATTCTCATGAATCCTACATATAGTTGTTTCTCTTCCAACTTCTCTTTTCTTCTTTTTTGTTTGTTTCTGCTTTCGCTGCTTATTCAATTTTCTATTTTGCTTTTGCTGTAGTGATCAGCGTTTCTGTGTTATGGGTTATGTATTTTTCTAATTCTTTTTTTGTGTCTTCCGCAATCTTCTATACTTACCAGTCCTCGTCCCCCTCCCCTTCGTTTCATTCACGTAGAGCCTGTAATTATCAGCATTTGTTTGTAGAGCATTGTGCATGGGCTTCTGGTCAAGGTGACTAATGTATTTCTTTGTCCAGCTTATGAATAGTTTAGATTATCTTATTAGTGTTTATTTAATTCCTTTAATAAGATCTCTACTATATAATTTCGTTTCTAAGAATTGTCTTGTTCTTCTCAAGTATTCATTTCAAATCTTCTCTTTAACTTATGTTGATTTGACGGTGCCTACTTCAAGAACTCCCAAACATTTGTAGGTATCGAGCGCCCTCATCTCCTCTTAGGCAGTTCCATGCCCTTTGTTGTCACCAGATTTATCCTTTTTATCTCGATCAGTACACACATTTCCATTCTGAATTCGATTTGAATGTCCTGGCTGAATGTTCTGGTCGTGTTCACCTGCTTTTTCCGTTCCCTTTTGCTTGTTCCAAATAACTCTAGGTCGTCCATGTACATTAGGTGGTTTATTCTTTATTCTGTCACCGTAAAGTTGTTTTTGGTATCACATTTCCTGAGTATTTAGTTAAGTGTCATCATGACTAAAATAAACAGTGATGGAGTCTCTCTTTAGAAGATGCTCCTCTGTATTCCTATCTCAATTCAGGGGTTATGCTCTAACTGTCATTTCCAGTCTCTATGTTCCCATTGCTTTCTTTATGAGATTAATAATCCTGTCGAATATCTTGTATATTCTCAAGCATTCAATTATCCATGCTCGAGGGATTCTGTTGTAGGCTTTCTGGTATTCATCCCATGTCTATGTTCGTTGTTCTGCTTTTTACCTCCTTCAGGATCTTTTGATCTATGTATTACAGGTCACGCGCCTCTCTTTTCCTTTTCTGACATTTTTTTGGTTCCTCGGAAAATAGTCCACTGTTGTTAAGAGAGTGGTTGATCTTTTCGATTTTCCACATAGTTGCTAAACAAAGTTGGCATGTAGTTGCTTTGGATCGTTCCCCTTCCGAATTCTTTTTGTATTAACGTAGTTATTCCTTTGGTCATCCATTCTGCTAGGTCTGTTTTGTGGATACATCTTCTTAGTTTTTGCATTAGACTTCCAGGTAATGTTGTGAATTATTATTATTATTATTATTATTATTATTATTATTATTATTATTATTATTATTATTATTATTATTATTATTATTGTTGTTGTTGTTATTATTATTATTGTGTTCTATTGAAACGATTAGATAAAAAATAGCTGCCAAATTTTAGCGATTAGTTTTGTCTGACTTTGCAAGCGGTGACGGGGTAAAAGTGCGGATTTCTTTTCTTTTAAAATACTAATTGTTTTTATGATTTTGCCGCAAATTATCCGGTGTATAAAAGACAAGATCCTCGGTAATTCTATATTAGATACGAAATGATTATGATGTTTAATTTGTAGTATATTGCAATATTATGTTTTCTCACAAAACATACTGCCCCCTTAACCCTACTACTAACCCTAAGTCGACCCCCCAATATCTCTAAATAGACGAGAAAGAGTAGTTGGCACCGGGGTTTTGGGTTAGTAGTAGGTTTAAGGGAGTTATTTTTCTTCTGAAAAACTCTAATCTTTAATTAATTTAATTTTGTATAACAAATTAGCATTTGAAACATACCCCGCTAAAATCAGAACACAGATTAATAGTTGTCAGAACAAAACAATCCGCCGAATTCAAGCAAGTTAATGAAACCGCTTGCAACTTCAGAGAGAAACTGATCGATAACATTTTGCAGATATTTTACAAGTTAACCGCTTCACTATAACCTATTATTGTTAGTCTTATTTTTGTTGTTACTATTCATAGTAGTAGTAGTAGTAGTAGTAGTAGTAGTAGTAGTAGTAGTAGTAGTGTTAGATTATAGGGGCCCTGCATTTTTAAAAAGAGTGTAGGTCAACAAGTATTAATTGTGACCGGAGTGAATTTGTTGGATTCAGTGCAGGTTAAACTGACATCTATTTGGGGTCAATAAGGTCAGACACAATGTAGGGATTTTCGTTCATGACAACACAAACGTCTGTGGCGTCACTTGTTGTTGTCGAAGCGACAATAGAAACAGTCCTGTTATGGAAGCTGAGGCAAACCGTCGTCAAGAACGATTCGTCGTGGAAGAAAAGCGGACGGATTGTCAAAAAAAAATGATAGTCGGAAAAGTTTAGGACTGGATCTCTCAGATGAGACAAACAACCCACCTATCTCCCCCCATCTAGTTAGCAGTTTGGTAAGGTAACCAAAAAGTAACAACAATCGAAGACAGCGACACTCTCCCAGGCGTTACTAAAATTAAATAAAACCCACCTTCCTGATTCTCTCGAAATGTCTTCAAAGCCTTTTTTGTCGAACCAAAGAGTGTTGATTTTCAGAACATAAAAACCCTACCATTCGAATCACGGCCAGATGAAGGATCGAACAAAGAAAACGCACGGCACAACGTTCAACCATTCAACCACTAGACGACCAAGAAAGAGATCACGTCCAGACAAAGAATCGAAGAAAAACCCACGGCACAACGGTCAACCACTAGACGACGAAGAGTGAAATTACGGCCAGACGAAATAAGGTAAAATATAAAATGCATTAAGACTGAGAAAATTATTAAAAAAAGGAATTATGTTTGTAATAACTTTTGGTCATCGCATAAATGTACACACACAAATGTCCCCATTAAAAGAGACCTCCCACCTCGATCATATCGGCCCATGCGGTAACGACTAGCGAGTAAAATTCTATATAAAAATGAAGGGACAGTTTAATTGTTTAATGTTGACAGTTTAAAGGCTTAACAATTGATGTTAGAAACCAGAGTGTTAAAAAAGATTTCAAAACGCTTCCGAGGTTTCGGTTTCGAGAAGCGTGGTCGTAAGATACTTTCAATTTTATTCATAACGTAACAGTAGTAATACTTTTGCAGCACTTACGGTCATTGTTATTGTTATTATTATTATTATTATTATTATTATTATTATTATTATTATTATTATTATTATTATTATTATTATTATTATTATTAAGGGGCCCCCATATCTTTGGAAACGATTAAGTTTGCTAGTATGAATTATGGGTGGATCAAATGAGACAATAAGTGTGGGTTAAGCTGACCTGCACTGGAGGGGATTGTTATGAGTTAATCATTTTTGTCAAACCATAACACAGTTACAAATTCGGCGCTGACACCAGGAGTCTCGTGTCAGAGAAGGTCAGATATGGTACGAGTGTTGAATGTCCAGCAGACGAAGAAAAAAACTGTAAGGTAACTTTTTGTGTACACTTGAACATTTCCGGGTCGTAATTTAAAGGTGAAAAGAAAATCTGTGAAAGAGTTAAAAAAGAAAGGAAATGTGTTTAAAAAGAACAGTGTTTAAAATAAGTTGTTTAAACAGATATTAAGAACTTGCGTCGATTTTATGAGACGAGCCTTGGTCGGCGCTTCCGAAAAAAATTTCGTATTGTTCCGAGAACTTTCGTGGTATTTCGACTTTCGTAGTTGTGATGTAGTGGGAAGCGTTGGCCTTGAGGGTTTGTCGGTCCGAAGGATAATAATCAATCAGTGCAAGTATATTAGTGTAACGTACTTTTATATTGATAGAAAAAATAGCAAGTAGAATGTAACAAATGCGTTTTGGTGCCGTGATCGGCTTTTCGACAGGGCGGATAGCTAATAAGCAAACTTTGCGTGTAACAACTTCAGAATGAAAAATAACATAAATATATCCTTTTGTAAAAGAATCACCAAAAGAGACTCTTCTTGTAAAAGATCAACGGATAGAGACTGTTTAAAAGAACACTGGAAAGAAGCAAAATACATGTTCAATCTTCTTCCACAGGTGAACCAAAAGAAAGAACTCAAAAGGTTTTCAGGGTGTTCACACGTAATCGACTAAAAAGGGAGAATATCTTTTTTTTGGGGGGGGTCGTGATTAAGGTGTTCTTTTTACAAATATGAATGGTATTTTTTATCCGTCGTTCAATTTGTCGCACTTCTTTTTTTTAATACTAATTCCTTTATAGTTTTTAGCGCATAAGTCCACCATACAAATTATCCGTCGTATAAAAGACATTTTTTTCGGCCATGTTAAATTCAATAACACATACTTATTATGTTTAATTTGTAGTAAATTTAAATTTAAGTTTAATAAACATTTTCTGATTTAATTAGTTGGTTCTTACAAAACAAAACATTAACCCTTTAACGTTACAACTAACCCAAAGTCCGGGTAACACCTTCCCAAAAGACCCGAACTGACTGAGAAAACGAAAGTAGCTGCCACAATGACTGAGGGTTAATGGTAGAGTTAAGTGAGTTTTTTTAACATAGTTCACCCCAAACAAGGCAAGCTGCCACTGTAGACGTAAGGGGCTACAGAGAATTAGGGTGAAAGTTTTGGCGGTCATCCAAAAGGGGAGGCTGTGCAACGGGATGCTTTTTCACATTAGTTTTAAATTTCTGCATGTCGGTACAGTCGGAGAAACGGGGAGCAAGGAGGGAGTTTCAAAGGGCGGCAGCACGAGGAAATAAGCTATTGGAGTAGAAAGCCTTCCGTCATCTGGGGACGTCCACAGTGTATGGATGGCATTTAACTGCTTGTCGGGTTGGTCGTGTGTATTTTACGTCGTGGGGCACCAGAGCAACAAGTTCATCGGAGCACTATCCTTTTAAGTACTTGTAAAACAAGTACAAGAATGCAATATTTCGGCGATGAAACAGGGTCTGAGCTTGATGGATAGTTAAGGACCTACTAGATTAGCGACGTTTTTGTTGGACCTTGTTTAAATGGGAGATACTAGTGGATGATGCACGAGCCCAGACGTGGCAGCAATACTGCATGCATGGCGAATGGTAGCTTTGTAGATACTGTCGGGTGTGAGAAGTGTTCTAGCTCGGTAGAAGGAGCCCACCTTCTATAAAGCAGCCTTGGCAATGTATTCTATATATTAGTTCCAATAAGTACCTGTGAATGCTAGGCCGAGGATTGTCAACGTTGGACTCTCAGGTAGGATGTCATTTACTATAACAATAGATGGTTGAAGACGTTTCTTGTAGTTGTTGAAGGAAACCAACTTTCTCTGAGTTATTTTTCTTGCTGAAACACCCTGCAAAATTCGGACAACAAATAAGTGGATTATTTTGCCCCGTCATCGTTTGTAAAGTCAGACAAAACTAATCGCTAAAATTTGGCAGCCATTTTAAAAGCGAACCGCTTCGATATTACCTATTTTTTAAAGTCTTATGGTTATTGTCATTATTATAATTATTAGTGTTAATAATAATAATAATATTCAATAGTTCGAGGTTGGGGCATGCCATTTTTTAGGTGAATCTACTTTCCAGGACCACGCCAAGACACGGGTCGGCTAGTATATATATATATATATATATATATATATATATATATATGCATATGAATAAAAAACATATAAGAAAAAAGCACAAGAAAATTATATATATATATATATATATATATATATATATATAATCCTCTTGTGCTTTTTTTCTTATACATTTTTTTATTCATGTGCATTTGTTTTTATTTTTCTACTTTTACCATAATAGGCGTTATATATTTAACATTTTTCCTTCTTCTTGTATATCTCTCTGTCTGTTCTTTTATCTTTCTGCCGTGTTCTTCTTCTTCTTCTTCTTCTTCTTCTTCTTCTTCTTCTATCTTTACAGTCATTGTATATCTCTTCAGCTTTCTTTCTTTCTTTTCTTGCCCCCCTTCCCTATCAATGTCTTTCCTCCCTCTGTCACCATTATCAACGTTTCGTCTTTTCTACTATCAACCTCGGAGAAGTAATGGCGTGTTCACAGCAGATCATTGAATATTTCATAAGGCGATACGTCATCATTCGTTTCGCACAAACACACACTCACAAACACACATGATCGCAAATATCTACGTACACACGTGCACACGTTCACACACACAAACAGCGACCGAAATGGCGGGAAAGAACAGATCACTTTTCGCCTTTTCCATCCATTTGCCGGGAATATAAAAAACTAACAGGCAAACAAACAAGAAAGGATTGAGTATAAACGAGGGAAGAGGGTCCAGAGTAGCGGGGGCTTTGATGGATATGGACAAGAGGTTAAGAAAGGTTACGATTTGGTAGGGGAGGGATTTCAAGTCGAAGGGATACCACGGATCCCGCTGTATATTTTCAAATACAGGAGTGTGCCACGAAGACAGTCAGCCATTTTGATTATTCTACTTATTTTTATTTATTGATTGATTAAAAAAAAAAACAATAACAAAAAACTCATTGTTCATTTTTTTTTACTTGTTATTGTTGCTGTTATTGTTAGCACTTATCAAGATGGTGGAGTTAGTATTGATCCGTATGGAAGAGTTTTATGGGAGGGGGTGCGTTGCTTTTTGATGTATCTTTCTTAGGGATTTATTGTTTGTTTGTTTGTGATTGATTGCTCAGAAAGTTTCGGCAAACTTTACGACGTTTGCCGAAAATGCTGCGTAATTCTATGATTTTATTCCGTTAATCTTATTTTATTCCGTTAATCTTCCCATGTTAATTGCTCCATTTACCTTCTTGCTTTTTCCCTTTTAATTTCCTTATTTATACACAAGATGAATTATCCGTCTACGTCGGGGTTCTACACTTTTCTTGAAGTGTATAAGCCAATATTAAAAGTTAAGAACATCTATTAAATATTTTAAATCCATTTTGTATTGCGAATTGAGTCAGGTATATGATGGTGATTGATATCAGCTAGGAAATAATTAGAACGCTAGGCAAAACAAAATAATTGTCTAGTGTGAGATTCGAACCTACAATGACATTAAATATTAGAATTGAACGGGAAAACCCTACCTACACGGCCGTTGATCACCCGAAAGATTTTGATTGTTTTAACTTACTTAACTAAGTTCGGCGTCGGCATTTTTTTTATTACCTTTCCGCTTCAATCTAACACAGTTCCCTTATCTAAAATAAAGAGATAAACATAAATATAAAATTAAAAATCTTATTAAAGTAAAAAAAAGTAAAACAATTTAGGTTTATAATGATGATCGCTATCGATTAGGAAAGAACTGGAAAGGTATAGAAAAAAACCAATTGTCTAGTGTGAGATTCGAACCTATATCAAATATTTCTAGTCTATTTTTACTAAAAACGGAATAAATATTTTCTCTACAAATTAATGAATACGTCAAATACAATGAATGCTTCTTTCATTTTTAAGTTGTTAATTGTCTTAATTCATTTCTCTTCCCATAGCACTTTCTTTTCTCTTTCTTTTCCTTCTATCTTAAATCCCGCTTACATTTGTTCACAGTTTGCATTTATCTTAGGAGCAATTTTAATTCTTATAATTAATAATGTTTATAAAAGATCATTAAGCTTACAGCCAGCTGCCTTTCGCTGGTAATTAATTCATCATCATTTGCGCACCATCTCTCTCTATATATATATATATATATATATCTCTCTCTCTCTCTCTCTCTCTCTCTCTCTCTCTATATATATATATATATATATATATATATATATATATATATGAGAAATAGAGAGATATGGAGATAGAGATAAACATATTGCATCTGTCTGTATGTTAATGTGCATGCGTGTTTCAAAAATGCGTTTATATATCATGCAATATAATTTATTTATGTCAACATTTTTTTTGCATAATACACAAATGATCATATTAATATATCCATTTTATTGAAATTTTAACGTAGAAAAAATGCATATAATATTAATACACCGATAACCTTGCTTGTTTAGAGCTACGAATGATGCAATTTCTGCATCCTAATCGCTTAGGAAGTGAAATAGTCGATATAGTAGTAAGCAAAAGAAACAACAAATGCTGTACACACGAAGAAAAACAATTACATAAAAATACATTTAATATTTAGGTGATGAAGTCGTACACATTTTCAGGCAAGGCGTCATAGCATAGGGATAAAACGCCACACTATTGACATCAACATCAAGGTTCGATCCTCGAAAAGTAAGCCATGCTGATGACGACTGTGAGCCAGAAACACGTGCCCATGGATTATTTTTATATACGTATAAAATTAATAAAATATATATATATATATTAACAAAAACTACGTCATATAAAGTTAAGGGGGACTAATAATGCAATTGTCTGCATCTTAATTTCAAGAAGTGAAACAATCGAAATAGTAGTAAACAGAAAAACAACGAAGGCTGCAATCTCCAATAAAAACAATTACATAAAACAATACATTTAATATTTAGGTTATGAAGTCGTACACATTTCCAGTCATAGCCTGGGGATAAAACGCCAGACTATTGACAATAACATCCAACGTTCGATTCTTGTCTAAATTAGTCATGCCAATGACGGCTGTGAGTCAGAAACACGTATTCATAGATTACTTTTATGTGCTTGTAAAATTTATATATATATATATATATATATATATATATATATATATATATATATAGAGAGAGAGAGAGAGAGAGAGAGAGAGGGAGAGAGAGATAGAGAGAGAGAGGGGGGGAAGAGAGAGAATAATAAGTAGAAATAAGTAGTAATATTACACATCTAAAAACAAGAATAGGTTTAAGGCTCCTAAAATTCGTGGTGAAACGGATGAAAGTGATAAGTGATAATTTGGTCTCGATGACAGTTTTCTGGAGGTTTAACGTTCAATCCTCATTACGAGCTATACGATTCCTTTGCTTTTTTATTTTGTTCATAAATTGAAAATAGAAACTTATGAAAATAAAAAAAATGAGAATACAACCGGTCATAGTCTTGCTAGTTTTATATACAAACAACAGAAATACATTGTATTTTTATACAATATTTTTACTTTTATTTTTATGTTATTTTTTTAATTCATAAACTCTGCATGTTCTCTATTAACATGCCTCCCCACGGGGACAGTGTTAGACAAAAGGTCGGTTTTTAATTGGGGGTAGATCCAGATCTAAAAAAACGGGCACTCCGAATCGGGACAAAATTAAAATTGACTCAGTCTAGAAGGACATCTCCTCAGATGAAAAGTTTTATCAGAACATATACATCACTTTGATCTTTGTCAATGTGTTTTGGTTGCTTTCTATTCCAAGGAAAAATGGCGATTTTTTAATGAATTAAATCCATTAGACATGAAGTTTTTATTTTCCAAATGACGGGGCTGAGACGAATTTGACAGATGTCTAAATCCACTTATCCTTCTGAATTCTTCGTCGCGTTAAAGAGTATAAATCTTCCTATTAATGATTCTTAAATTTGTGATGGTCTTCTCGAAACGAATATTAATACATAGCTTAACTAAACACAACTGCTTATATTCTTACGTTTAATCTTTATTTAGACATTGTACTATTTTTTTAAAGTGATGACAGTAAAACAACACAATTGTATTTTGAATAGGATCTATGCTTCTTTTTCTTTAAGAGAGTCAGTTTGCCGAATCCTCGGAAGTAAGAAAAATAATGTTCAAATGAATATCATACAAGATGTTTCTCTAACCGGACTGACGTCACAAACAATTCATTTAAATTTCAAGCAACAAACTACAGGAGTTCCACGTCAAATTGACCTCCAAATCTAATGGACATTTCCACTTAACTCCGTCGTTAGCACCCTATTCATAAAATCCACCTTCAGGGTTTTAACATTATTCGGCGGGCCTGCTTTAACGGTTGACTTATACACGGCAAACTTGCCCTTTTATTTAAAAATTGAAGATACTAGAACAACGACTTACGTAATCACCAACCTCGAACAAATAACCGGAAGGTAATGGTGGCGATATCTAGTTGTCTATAAATACAAATGGCGTCCGTAGTTAAAACACAGCTGTCGAAATATACCATATGACTCATAAATAACAAGAATGAAAAAAACAAAACAAGATATAATATGGTATAAGCATAAACACATCTATATGCGCTCTCTAATCTTTCTACATACTTCGTCCAGTTTGTTGATTGAAAATAATAAATTAATAATTGATTGACGAATGATAGATCGTTAGTGATTATTAATAATTAATAATGAATTTTAATTGTTAATCCCTAATCTGAGAATTTATAATTATCGATCATTAATATCTATTATCGATTCCGACCATTAATTTATTGAATTATTGAATTATAAATTTGTGATTTTTTAATATATTATTATTATTATTATTATTATTATTATTATTATTATTATTATTATTATTATTATTATTATTATTATTATTATTATTAACAATCTTTATGTTGACGCGAAATTAGTGAAAATCATTATTTTACACTGTTAAAATAAGGATTATACTTATGCATGTATTATTTGTATTATTCAGACTACCTTTGATAGTATTTTCAAAGCGTTTCGTCGGAGATAACCCCGCTCTTCTTCAGGTTCGTTTTGTCAAACTCCTTAATCTGTACTGAATTTTGAACTGGACCCTATATTAAACAAAAAGTGTTGCTTTTTATTGGTTCCGTTAACAATACATATTAATTGTATTCTTAGTATACTCCGTACTTAGTATAAAATTGTCAACATCCAGAAAACTGTCACTTATTATTTCCAAAGCACAAGACCACAACGACGGCTTTTCCCCTTTGTTGGATTCGAAACTGACGGTACCAATGTTGTTGTGATATTCTGTAATACATATATAAATAAATATTACGTTCTTATTTGTTAATTTCTTTTAATAATCGAGCATGTTGCTGGGGTTATCGCCCACTGATCTTATATATATATATATATATATATATATATATATATATATATATATATATAGAAATCCAGGTAGAGTAAACATCCACAGGGTAGAAATCCAAAGGGAATCAAACCGGGCTTACAAAAGAGTGCTCAATAAAGATATAGAGCTGTATTGTGAATGTTTTTATTCGAACATGTACAAGGTCTGCTACACTGGCATGTCGATGTTATCGATCTACAGCTATCGAGAGCTGAGGTCTCATCAGGCAGACAGTTTTTTTTTCTTGATCCGACCCGGTCGGTGAAGAGGAAGAAATAAAAATCATGTGACCAATTAAAAAAAAAATATATATATATATATGCCGTTAGAAAAGTTTAATTTACAGTAATTCATAATTTTATTTTTACCCAACGCTGAGCTGGGGTAGAGAGGGGTCGGGGGGAGGAAAAGAAAGGGAAAGAGAAGCGAAAGAAAGAGAGGTATGGAGGGTGTTTGGGTGTGTGTCTGTAGCCATTTGAGAAGTTGTCGTATCTGATGTGTCTAGCTAGGATTCATGGCACGCGACCGATATTTGGCAGGTGTTGTTCCGTGTTGGGGGGGGGGGATGTTTCAATTCCTTAATGCAGACGTCTACGTTATCGCGGCAAAAAGCTTAGAGTGATATTTAGTTTTTACTGGTTATAAATAAATTTAATTTGTCAATGAATTAATAAACTATAATTGTGATTATTTCTAGTAAAAAACGTATATAGATTTATGACATTAGTATTAATAAATTTTACCGCTATATCTTGATCAATTGATATTTAGTTTTAATTATTTTGATGGATAAATAAATGTATTTTAATTCTAAGTAATATTTAGTAGTTAATTAATAAACCATAGTGGTAATTGCTTTTATTTTTATTTTTTGTCCATATATGAAATTAATGGCAGTGGTATTGATAACTTTAATTCTAGATAATATTTGATAATGAGTTAATAAAATATAATGGGGCTTATTTTTAGTAAGAATCGTGTATAAATTAATGACATTGGTATTAATGAATTATACTATTATATTTGGTTTTAATTATTTTGGAATATAAATAAATGTATTTTGATTTTAAATAATAGTTGTTAATTAATTAATAAAACATAGTGTTAATTACTTTTATTTTTAGTGAAAGTCGTATATGAATTGATAGATTTTATTATTCGTTGTGATTGTATTAAAAATGGTGGGGTTAAAATATGTCAGAGGATTAAATATAATATTGGCGGTAGGGTGTTTTAGTTAAAGTTGTTAAAAGTATTTATTGTCCATGAGTGGGAGGACTAGAAATGATGGGGGCCAGTACTTTTGGGTAAAGTAATCAATATATAATTTTTTAAAAATTATATGATTTTGGTAATATGTGGTTGACTTTTGTTGGGTTTCGTAAATTAAGTATTTATGGGCAAGGTTAAGTATATGGGGGAATGGCTATACACACATATAGACGCATACACGCACTCATATATGCATACATATACATGGACACTCATACATGCACTCATACGCATACATATATACATGACCCCATAGATACATATGCATACGTACACATACACACGCACATACATACATATACAAGCACATACACATACATACAAATAGTTACATATTTCATATTTTCACACATATGCATGTACATACATCCACATAGTACACCTAAACATACATATCCCAAAATTTCTACTTGAAGGTGTTCTAATATTTATTCCAAAAAGGCGGGGGTAATTATATTATACTTGTAGTTGAGGGTTAAAGTTATTTGGTTTGGAGATGTTTATAAGTGTTAGTTTAAGGGGGTTGGTTGGTATTGGGATTTTTGTTTTAATGGTATTATTTAGAGGGTATTGTACAAATTACTAAGAAGATGTGATCTGTTATGCCTACAATTGATCGGTGTTTCCTGTTTTTTGTTTAAGAGCTTTCCTCTATCGGTAAATTTAATTATTTCAAATTTTTCGCCAAGGCATAAATAGCATGGTTAGTTTAGGGAGCTACAGGTGCTATTTTTTCTGATAGTGTTCCAGATTACAGTTGGTGATTTATTTTTATTAGTTAGTTCCCAGTGGTAATTTGAGAGTGAAGTTCTATTTTGGTAGTTTGGGTTGTTGAAAGAACATTTATGACCTGTGTATCTTTCTTTGAATGTATTAGCTGCCATACCTATGTAGTATTTTTTTATATCTGGGTTTTCCTTAGTCGAGATTGTTGCTTGATAAATATTTGTTGTTATTAAACAATTTTGTTGCAAAGGGCATTCATTTTTATTTATGCAGTTACAGGACTTTACTTTAGTTGTTTTTTGTTATCTGATTCAGGGTTTAGGTTGCTGTTTAGGATTTTATTATTGTGTTTTTTAATTATCATTTCTAAGTTTTCACTGCAACTGTAACTTAGTGTAAGTGTATTTTTGTTGAATATTTTATGTAAGATGTTGTTTGGGGGAAAGTGTGTGTTGATGAGGTCTTAAATTTTTTTACCAAGTTTGGTTTTAACTGCTTGATTGAAGAGGGGTGTAACCCATATTATATTCCTGTTTCTTGTTTTATTGTTTTATTGTTATTTGCTGTGGGTTTGGTAAATTTAATTTGTGTATTCTTGTACCCACTGTTTTTTAGTGCTTTATTATAAAATTCCTTATGTTTGTTAAAGATTGTTTCATTTTAGGAGTTATTGCTTATCCTTTGTTGGATAGATTTAGGGATTTGCTTAATGATAGTTTTGGGGTGGTTGGAGAGGTGGGTGTACGTAGATTGGGTTAAAGTTTTCTTTATTGTATGGTTCATATGTTCCCTTGGTTAAGTTGAGAGTTACATCTAGGAAGTTTACTATTTTAATGTTAGAAGTTATTTCAACCTTAAGGCATATCCTTTTAATCTCCTTAATGATAATCTTTTTAATATTTTCGCACTTTTGCCCATTAAAATCTCTGACTACTAATAGTCCATCATCTCTATATAGTCCAATGTCTTCAATATCTATATCTTTAGTTAAGTTGTAAAGGATGTATAGGCCAACTAGGTCGGTGATTTCTGCAGAGTCGAAAGAACCCATCGAAACATCAAAGGAGCCAAATTGGTTGCTCTTTGTCCATTGATCTTGTTTACTAATTAACACTGTTTTCCTACATTTTCTCACAATGTTAGTCTCTTCTTCATATATATATATATATATATATATATATATATATATATATATATATATATATATATATATATATATATAGTGTTTTCATCTATATTTATAATTAATTGTTTCCATCTTGGACAAAATTCTTAACCAGGTCTACTACTTAGAATGGCATTGTCGCCCAACATATGTGCTGCTTCTTTGAGACGTCTTACTCTTGTCTATCTATAAGTTTTACTTCTTTCCCTGAGTATAGATAGTTTTTCTCGCCCTTTAAAGACTAAATAGAGCGCTGCATGATAATACATGCAAAAGAAGGAACCCATATGTTGGGCGTCAATGGACTCCCAATAGACATAGTATAAAATTTAATACATGGGTACTATAAATTATAAATCATAGACAAGAACACAATAATATACACACACACATATATATATACATATATATATATATATATATATATATGGATATATAATTATTTATAAATAAATATTGTTTTTAAAGTAAATATATATATGTATATATATATATTTATATATAGTAATAAGTAGTATAATGTACACATACTTAATTACAAATGTTATGTGTAAACTATGGCCAGTGATTATTTCTAATTATATGTGTCAACTATGGTCAATAATTATTAACAATCATATTCGTACACTATGGCCAGTGATTATTATCAATCATATGCGGTCACTATGGTCAGTGATAATTACAAATTGTATGTTAACAAGGGCCAAATATAATTAAAAATCATATGTGTTAAAATGTTCACTAATAATTACCTATCATAAGTGTCAACTATGGCCAGTAATAGTTAAAAATATATGTATAAACTATGGCCAATGAGTGTTACCAATTATATGTGTTAACTACGACCACTGCGTATAACCTATCATATGTGTTTAATATGGCCAATGATAATTATAAAATATATGTGTTAACTATGGTCAGTTATAATCAAACATTATATTTGTTAACTATAGCTAATGATTATAAACAATCATATGCGTCAACAATGGCCAGTGGTAATTACAAACTATACCTGGACACTGATAATTACCTATCATATGTATAAACTATGGCCAACGTTAAGTACCTATTATATATGTGTTAACTATAGCCAATGATTGTTACCAATCATTAGTGTTTACTATAGCTAGTTATAATTATCAATTATATGCGTGTTAACTACTGCATATGATTATTTCTAATCATATTTGTTTAGAATGTGCACTAATAATTAACTATCATATATGATCATTACAAATTGTATGTGTTAACTATGGTCAGTGATAATTATCAATCATGTGTGTTAACTATGTCAAAAGATAATTAAAATTATATTTGTAAACATGGCTCGTGATTATTACTCATCATGTGTGTTGACTTTGGCCAGAAATACAGAATAATGTTGCATAAAGACTGCTCCCTGACCGGTTCAAGACTTCGGCGTAAGCTCTTCTATACATAGTGTAGAGAAGAGCCCATGTAGTCACGGAATGGGGTAGATCACCATAACACCATAACACAGATCTTTTGAGCCTTGCTACGTATGGAGTCAACGCATTTTCCTGTTAGGGTTTAGTACACTTAAATCTTTTATCTTACGTTACGGTTTCATCTTCCTTGTTCAAAACATGTTTGCGGGATTAGTATCTCAAATTTTCTGAACACGACATTCATTATTTTGTCCTTTGCAGTATTATTCTCGATGACATATGTATATCGTACCTTCATTTGGTTCATATGTCTTTCGTAGGTAAACTTAGACCCTTTACCAAGTATATCATGTTTCCAATCCGTTTACTAACTATCCCTGTTTCCTAGTAAGATATATCTTTTAGAATCCGAAGGAAAATCTTTTTGCAAACTTTAACACATCTCTTCTGTAACATTTTCCAGGTTCTAATTTTGTATGGGTTGGCAAATGTCTATAAATAATTGTTTTAATCTTATATGCAAACATTGCTTCTGGTGGCGTCATGGAAGATGGAACATTGTTATTTGGAGTCATCCTATATACCTTCAAAAATGATTTAATGTAAAAATACATATACATATACACACATATTCACTCATACATATAACACATATACATATACACAGACACTCTTTGAAGTAGATCGGTGGCGTTTATGTTTAACACCATCGCTTCACCCACGCCACGCTGTACCCTCACAAATATACTGTGAAAAGCGATCATCGCTTTCTAACAAAAGGAGTTATTTCACAATTTCCCATGATTCAATTTTTCTTATCACAGGTACTCTAGCACGCTGTTATAAAAGTGTTGATAGGAAAATAAACATAAACTCATAGCTAATATTTGCAAAATAAAATTTTGTTGGAATCACTGAATGTTTAGCGACCAATAACAATAGCTTCCCAATTAAAAGAACCAAAATGAACGGTTTTAGTGAAAATAAGGAATAAATAAATAAAATAATGATGAATTACGGTTATCTTTAACAATTAATTGACATAATTGAATATATAATAATACATAATTTAATACACATGATGAGCGAATAATCTATTTACCCACATAACCACTATAGACCTCTATAACTTCACAAAGTCTTGTATTGACTGGATTAGTAAATTTCTAATAGTGGTCGGTGGCACTGCCTATGATGTAGTATTAATCGCTTCCCAATAGTCCGTTTTAGACGATAATTGACGTCCATTAGCTTAAACAGTGCGTTTGATGATAGACCAAAAGTGTTCTATTAGGTTAAAATCTGGGTAGTATAGAGGCCAGATAATAAACATGGTACCTCTGATGCTTAAAGATGCTAGGAATGGTTGGATAGCATTAGCAGAGTGAGAAGAAGTATTCCTGTGCGTAAAAAACAAAGTCCCTTAGTAGAGCAAAATTTATGTCATCTAGCCAAGGTACCAATGATTCTCTAAAAAATTGCAATAGGCCGCAGACGTAATTTTTACTCCTTCGGGTATTCTTATAAGATCAACATATCTGTCTCCAATGATACCCGCCATATCATGACTCCTTCCCCCGTTTTTTGTTGTCTCAAACGATGGTGATTCTCACCTCTAGAATAAACCCATACTTTTGCCCAGCCATCAGATCGATCTAGGGTTGCCTGGGTTTCATCAGTGAAAAGAACCTTACGCATACCCATCATCATGTATTTCTTTGTCCATACCATTCTCATAATTTCATGTATTTGTGTAAGAGGCTTGTAAGTGGAACTTTTACAGAAGTAACTATTTGAAGAATTCTATTTATTGTTTATTTTGGTACGTCAGGACGCCCAGCTTCTGTGAAGATTGATTTGCTTGACTGTTCAGGTTTTCTACGAAAATGACGACAAATATTCCTCAAATCCTTGTTTGTGACAGTCTTGGATATTCCAGTATCTGGTCGTTTCTTTCTTGGAGAAGAGCTTTTCTAGAACTCTTTTTACAGTATCCACATGACGACTTATTTTTCAGGAAATTACACCAGGAGAGTCTCAGAAAGGATATTGCACCTAACTGTTGATGTTGAATTCTTATAACGGATACAAATGAATATGTCATAACTTAGTTTTTGTTTATTTCTGAACTATGATATATATATATATATATATATATATATATATATATATATATATATATATATATATATATATATGCGTGCATGTGTGAGAATACTCCCAGCGTAATGTAGCTGAGGGAACAGCGGTAAGCGGGTGCGGGTGTATGTGAGTGCTTACAGGACGTAATCTGCAGCAGAGATTAACTAATTTCAGAATGTTCTTTTCTATGTGTGGAAAAAAAGCCTAAGATAAATTAATTAATTTGCTAAAACGTCTCTTTCTTTCCCCCTCCCTCCAAAAAGCGCCCTGGGGTTCGTCTCCCTTCGAATCCCCTCATTTGATCTTGTTTCAGATTATGGAATTGTCTCTTTCACGTGCCAATCGACAATTCATTTCCAAGTTGAATCTTTCATATGCGGATTTTTCGAACGTTGCTGCCGCCCTCCATTCTTCATTTCTGCTGGAATTAATTGTCAAAAGAAAATAAAGAAAAGTGGAAGCGATATTTTTTGTCTGTCAAGAATTGTAGCGAAATCACAAGTGTTGAAATCAGAAAGATTTACTTGAAAAGTATAGAAGATATGTTCGTTTTTACATATAAGGAGAGGAAAGAATTAAAAGAAGAAAATAAACAATAAAGAAAAACTGAATGAAAGACTTCCGGAATACTACTACTACTACTACTACTACTACTACTACTACTAATAATAATAATAATAATAATAATAAAAAGAAGTAGAAAAGAAAAAGAAGAAAAAGATGGAGAAATATAATGAGAAAACAAAGAAAAGAGTGGAAGAGAAAAAATGAAAGAGAGAAAGAGAATAAGAAGAGAAAGTGAAAATTTTGAAGGGAAATGTTCATAAAAAGAATAAGAAAAAATGAAAAAGAGAAGAAGGAGAAGAGATAACAGAAAAATAAAAAAATAAAAACAGTTTCCCTTTTTATTTTTTGTTAAGAGAACAGAAAAAGAAGATAAAAAGAAGAAAAAATAGAGGGTTAAAAGAGGAAAAAGGAATAAGAGACGAAAGAAGAGAAAAACAAGAAGTACAAAAAAGAAGCTGAATACGTGGGACTTTCCAAAGAGATGATGAGACTATTTAACATTAAATCTACTCGCAATACCAGTAATCTTAAGAGCACTCGGAACAGTTAGAAACACCTGGAAATATGACTAAGAGTATTGAATTCCAAGGTAGGATTGCCACAATAAAATTCACGGCAGTAATGAAAAATGCTGCCATATTTAGAAAAAAATAAGAGTGCGGAAACCAGCATACTCGAAGAAAATTATATTTTAGGGTTTGAGAGTATTGAAAGACTTATGAATAATATCTAGACCTCAAGTAGAAAGAAACACAGAGCACTGGACTATCCATAGATTTTCTGTCACTCAGTCCAGGGAATGCTACGGGTTTTTATCAGTGATGAATCACTACGGACGACGGCTGCGAAAAGTAGATGTCATACAGAATAATAAGAATAAACAGAGGTTAAGGAAGAAGTTTAAAAGGAAGAAGAAAAGGAAGAGAAGAAGAAGAAGTTGAAGGAGAAGAAGAGGAAACTTGAGAAGAAAGAATGTAAAGGAAAAAGAAGTTGAAGAAAAATGAAGTTTAGGAAGAAAGAAGTTGAAGAAATTGAAGAAAAAGACGATGATGCGTTTAATTGCGAGGAACGAGCAACATTTTATGTTTAAAACAACTGAAAAACTATAGGCGATCTCCTTTCAGAAACTGTTGAGTGAGTCTTACTAAGTTGCCCTTAATTTTCTGTTTCTTTTCTCTGTGTTTTTTATTGTCCCTATCATTTTCCGTAACCGTGAGAATGAAAAATAGTTTAAATAATAGAGCGGAAGTTTTCAAGGAAAATCCTTCTAAAAAAATTAACCTTCCCGTCAATCTCCATGAACGACCCGGCAGATCCGATTGAGCGCTTTACAGGTTCTTAAACTGTAAATTTCTATTAGTATTACATGCAGTTAATTTTCAGCTAGTGGTTCGATCTGAGGTACTTCCACTCAATAAATTACCCGATTCTTTTGCAACGTTGGAATTTACTTTTATGTAAACTGTCTTTTCCTGAGTCAATACCCATTGTGTTCCCCATCTATAATTCTAACCTATGACTTCACTGTTCTATACATATACATATACATTCAGTCGCTGTGAACATATCCATAGCCCAGAATCAGAATTGATTACTTAATGGTTTAGACTAAGATTCGTGTAAGGAGAGTTATTGGGCCTCCGATTTATAAAATCGGGGGACTTATGTTTTGCGGCATGTCCGTCCGTCCGTCCGTCCGTCCGTCCGTCCGGATTTTTCTACGCAACCATCCATTGAATTTCTCTGAAATTTTACAGTTGTAACTTTGGTCGGGGTAAAAAGTGACATTCTCCGATTTTTGAAAAACAAATCTGGTTAGGTCAAAAGGCCCCGAAATGGAAAAAAAAAATTACATT
>OY744521.1:102789164-102854164 GCA_963556195.1 Sepiola atlantica | reverse complement strand
TGCTATGGGAGCTAAATCCGTAACGTTGTTTTAAATGTCGTGTTGTGATCTTGCAACTCAAACTTAGTGTTAGTTGTTAAAAAATGATTCACTGATTCCCCTAACAAATTAGAATCGGCCGGAGATGGAGGATAACTTTACGTTAAATATATATGAAAGTGATCGCTCACTCTAAATTCTATAAAAATTGTTTTTTTTTCTTCGTATTTCCGTTTTCCACAGTGTTCACTCTTCACACGTCATCCTCTAAAAAAGCAGAATTAGGGGGGAGCGGAGCGGAGCCTGTTAATATAAAAATTGACCCATACATTATTTCTTTAATCTTATATTTTGTTCACTATATATACATCCCCTTTTTAAATTATTATTTTAAGCAATTGATTTGTTTAGTTGTGTTTACTTTTCCCGTAAAAATTGAATAAATAACTTCTTTAACCTTGGCTAATTAAATATCTTATTTTTAAGGCGTAAATAAAAAATGTTAAAAGTGTGGGGGTCTATTGTAGATTGACAGCCTCACCCCCCCCCCAAAAAAAAACAAACAAAACAAGTAGATTCTACTTTTGAGCCGATTACGTGTGAATTCCCTAAAAAACCTGATGATGATGATGATGATGATGATGATGATGATGATGATAACTTTTACATTGGTCATAAAAAAGATCTCTAATATTGCTAAACTAGAACAATTTTTTTTACTATTCATTAAGTCTTTTTTCTGTATTTAATAATAAAAGCAAAAGGCACAAAGTAACCATTTTGAATAACTCAGTAATATACAATTGTTTTATTTGATCAATCGACGTCCACTCTTTCATTTGATCATTTCATTATATAACCAGTTTTTAATGGGGAATTCATTTTCATTTTTATGCTTAAACAAAATTAAATTCTTCGACTTTTAATACCTTAAAGACCATATCAATAACCCATTTTTGTTGTTTTCTTTCTAATAAATAAAATTTCACTTTTTAAGCACAATAAATTACCCCAACATTGGAATATATCAAATGACATTACGACATCATATTTTGTTGTTTTCCTCCAAATTTCCAAAATATCATATAGAATTTTTTTTCTGTAAAGAAAACCAATGTTTCAGCAATTTCTGCCTAGATGGTGTTTTTTTTTGCTAGTGTATATATATATATATATATATATATATATATATATTAATTATATTTATAAATAAATATTAATTATTTATTACCTACAGACATCGTTGTCAATGCTTACGCAATCTTCAGTGCAAGAAGTTAATTTCCGATGGTCGGTGGGTGCGAACTCAGATCACAAATCGCCACTGTTTCATAGTAAAGAGCCTTTCCCGTTGGCCACCAAATATTTGCTTACAATTAAGGCTTTTGGGCTATACATTAATATTAAAGTTAATTTCAGACGGTCGGCAGTCGCGAACTCAAATCACAAATCGCCACTGACGTGTATATATATATATACATATATATATATATATATATATATATATATATATATATACATATATATACATATATATATATATATACATATATATATACATATATATATATATATATATATACATATATATATACATATATATACATATATATATATATATATATATATACATATATATATACATATATATACATATATATATATATATATATATATATATATATATATATATATCATCTTGATTATTAAACGCAACCAGAAAAGATAAATTAAAGTGCATCCTCATAAAACAAATGAACTTACAGTTATAATAGATGAGTATATTCTGACAGAAGGCTGGGTGCCCTTTATCAAATTAATGAAGTTTTCCTTTATGAAATAATAACGAGGATTTTTATTGACAAATATTGACATTGAAATAATGGAAACAAAAGAAAACATAAAACTATACGCAATATCTAAAAAGATTCTTATAATGAATAATCATTCACATACTTTCATACAAAAGTATAGGCAGAAAGTTCATTTATTGTAATCATATGCAAAGTGTGTCTGAAAATTAACGGGACTGTGTAAATTATATGTTAGAGTGTTCAGGATAGATAAAAACTAAACTACAACAAAACCAAAGTCTACTTTTCTCTGAGCTGCATGACACTTGGTGTAATGTTTTATCTGTAAAGTGTATTGTATCTTTAAAATGTGATTATTTTTTAGTTTATTACATGGAACACTATATACAGGGTGGTGCAAAAGTCGCGCATTGGTTGGTTTAGGTGATAGAAACTACAACATTTCAAGTAATTTACTAGGCTTTTCTGATAAATAATACATTTACTTGGTAATTTTGTTGCAGTAGGTTCTAAAAATAATATCCTTTAAATGGGCACCATTTTCGGCCTCATAAAACGGGCTCTAGTTAGGGCATTTTCCATTACAGTCCTTAGAATAACTGGCTCTAGTTCTTGGATTTCATGTCTGATATTGTTTTTAAGCTCTTGAATCGTTGTAGGCTTTTTCACATATACCCTTTCCTTAAGATAACCCCAAAGGAAAATGTCAGGGGCTGTTAAATCCGGTGAACGTGAAGCCCAGTTAAAATCAGAAAATCTGCTAATTAAGCGCTCGACAAACAATCCCTTTAAGAGCGCCATACTTTGTCGGGCAGTGTGGGCAGTAGCTCCATCTTGTTGGAACCACATTTCTGGGTTGTCCTGAACAGCTGGCCTTAAAAAATGTTCAATCATTTTTTGATATCGCTGTGCAGTTATCGTCACCGCGACACCTTCTTCCTCTTCAAAGAAATATGGACCGATCACTCTTTCCGAGGTAACACCACACCATACGGTACATTTTAGTAGAGGTAATTCACGCTGATGAACGGTTCTTGGATTTTCAATGGCCCATATTCTGCAGTTTTGCTTATTTACAAACCCGTTCAGATGAAAATGGGCTTCGTCGCTCATTATCAGCTGATGGATTAACTCATTTTGTTCTCTGGCTTATTGCTGAATGTTAACAGCATAAGCTACGCGTGATTGCAAATCTGTGGGTTGTCATGCCTGTACCAATTGAATTTTGTATGGAAACAGATGCGATTCACGCAAAATTCTTTGAAGTGACCTTCTGGGCATCCCAATCTGTGTGGCCCGTCTTCGAGTTAAGGTGTCTGGATTTTCAGCAATGCTATCCTCAACGAGTGCTACATTTTCCGCTGTCCGTACTGAACGTGGTCTGTCAGATCGTGGAAGATCACTGACTGAACCCTGCTGCCGAAACCGGGCCACAAGACGATCAAGTGTGGTCTGACTGGGAGATTGTCTGAAATTATAATGCCGACGATAGGCTCTTTGGGTTAAGGTTATTGAACGATGGTTTCCGAAGTAAAGTTCAATAATTTTGGTTCTTTGTACAGTGCTATGTTTTTCCATGATAAATTATCAATGTTTATATCTGTAATATTCTGAAAAATAAGGAGAAAATCTGATTAAATATGAAAGTTGTTACTGATTCGAAATAATGCGTGACTTTTGCACCACCCTGTATATATATATATATATATATATATATATATATATATATATATATATATATATATATATATAATGATTTTTTGGGAAGTACAACATTCTATAATCGCAAGCTTACATGAAAGACGAATTTTCTCGTTCATGATGAAAAGTAAAAACACACAAGAAAGCCGACCGGTTTCGCCCTCTCTTAACAAACGCTATATCGAGGGATTAAAAAAACGGGTGAGGAAAGCGAATATAAAACAATAACAACTGTATATATTTAAAATAAAACGGCGTCATAGTATATGCACAATGGGGGGTGCATCTTAGAGACTAACCACGTCTAATCCCAGTAGACACCCCCTTTGTTTACAGAGGGAGGGACGTTTTAGACGAAAATCCATCGTCTCCTAGGTGTTTCAATGATATACTTATTGAGCATCACTTAGTATGTTAAACGATTAAGTGACGAAATTCCTAGCGCACAACGGGGTTTTAAGAAAATTGCCCGCAATTGAAGACCTGTATGTGTTATTGAGAACGTCCGTTGAACGGGGGTTCTATTTCTTATTTTACTAGGTGTATGTTGTTGGACCATACTACCAATCTGAACGTCGTCCTACCCACGTAGTTGGCACTGCAACCACATGTAAAATGATAAATGACATTATTTTAATGGTGGTAACATGTCTTTTCCGGGGGACGCCAATAAAGGTTTTGTGGAGAACACAACACGCACATTCGAAGCAAAATAGCAATTTTCAACGGTTGAGCTCATTTCTTGCCGAATGCTCATTTAGTAATAGTTTTTATTTCTTCGTCCAATTTAGATTGTAAACAAATCATAAGGGCTCCGTGTCTTGAGGTCCAAATTAAGTTTACATTTCGTTTGTTAGGACATAAAGAATCTTAGCGGTCTTATAGTCATGTAAACGTAGGTTCACGGTAAATTGATGTTGAGTAAAACGATGGGGTTTGTTTTTGCTTATGGTTTTTGAGTCATGCTCACTCACTATATCATCGAAAATCTAAGAGATGATCCTCGTTTGTCTAAAACGTCTCTCCCTTTGTAAACAAAGGAAGTGTCGATTGGGATTAGACATGATCCGTCCTTAATACACATCCCCCATTAACAAAATAAACAAAACTAATACTTTTAATAAGTGATCAATATATATTAGAGTTTTATATTAAAATAAACATAGTTTGAGTATACGACAATTGTTTGTGTATTGGCGGATCTAATCGTATATCAGTATATCCCTGAGGAGGAGTGGAAAAGGTTATGTAACAATTCTCGGATACTCAAACTATGTTTGTTTTAATATGTATATATATACGCTGTTTTTTTTTAATATATACAGTTGAGTTTTCTCTCTCCCCCCCCCTTTTTAAATTCCTCGATACAGCATTTAAGAGAAGTCGAAACCGGTGGGCTTGCTTTTATTTCTTGTTTTAACTTTTAATTATAAACGAAAAATCTCGTCTTCGCGTCTAATATATATATATATATATATATATATATATATATATATATATATATATATATGTATATATATATATATATATGTATATATATATATATATATATATAATACTAATATAATTATATTTTAATGCATCTTTTTGACATTTCTTATTTTTGCAAGCTATGCATATATATATATACACATATATGAAGAAATATATATATATATATATATTATATTTACATATATGTATATACATATTATATATAGAACTATATATTATATATATACATATTATATATATATATATATATACTAATATACTAATAAACTATTTAACTATATGTGCTATTATATATATATATATATATATATATATATATATATATATATATATATATATATATATTATTTAAGGGGTTCAATAAAAATAATTATACTTTAAACCTAATGCTAGATTTACTGCTAATAGCCGTTCTGGGACGGGTATTCTACAAATATCTTTATACAGTTTGGTATGGTTATTTTTACAAATTTACATGTGCAAGATTAAATCTTAAACTAATTAATCGATAAGGGATCCAATTGTGACTATGCTTATTTTAATTTAGTTTTCTCCACAGAGGGTAAACGGGAGTTGAAGCCCTTCGTGAAAATTCATGTTCCTCCGATTTGTATGCAATTTTAACAATAGTTATTAAACATTAATTAATAAATAATTTATAAATGTCAGTTTCTTTGCAATGTTTTAAAGGCATTATAGGGGCATACTATGGACACAACTTTCCATTTGAACATTCAAATAAATTTATCTTGAATTTGAGCAATAGCCATTAGACACTAATTAAGCTACATTCCGTATATATTTTTTCTTCTTAAGAGTAAGAGGTCTAGCTTTTAACTTAGTCATTTTCTAGAATCAAAATTCATTACATTAAATTACAAAATTAGAGTAAGGATTCTAGACATAACAATTTCAGTATCATTATGTCTTGATTTTAATCTGCGTAATTAGATGTAAATGTGGTGCGAACCTGTTCTGTTTGGAGAATTCATCTAATTTTTCAAGGACGAATATATATATATACGTATATATATATACATATATATATATATATATATATATATATATATATATATATAGGGTGCGTCAGGTATATGAGAACATCGCGTAATGTCGTTATTGTTACGTTATATTAATTATTTTTATTCTTTTTTTGCAGATAATGAAAAATGGCAGATAATAATGTAACGGAACAAATGAAAAGACAGGCTGTAATTGTCGCAATAAAGGCAGATCATAGCGATTTACAAATCGCACAATTTCTTAAAGTCGCCCGTTCTTTTGTTTATAAAGTTCGTAGGGAGTTAGAAGAAAATGATGGTGATTGTAAGCAGGTTGCTAAACGTAAAAAGCACGACCAACGGTCAGACACGATTAGAACACCTGAATTTATTCATCAAGTTCAGAATATTATTGATGAGAGCCCCCCAAAATCAATGAGGTCCATCGCAAAAGACCTGAATGTTTCAGAAGCCACAATTCGAAGGACTGTTCGTTACAAGTCTTATGTGATGAGGAGAGGCCAGTTTATGTCCGAAACCACCAAAAAGAATCGTTTGATAAGGTCCAAGAGGCTGTTAAACAAACTGAAACATCCTGTTGAGCAAGGCATGCTTTGGTTTTTCTCAGATGAGAAAAACTTTGATCAAGATCAAAAAGTAAACAGAAGGAATGACAGATGGCTGTGTAATGACCCTTCCGAAGTTCCAACAGTCATGCATACAAAATTTCCTGCAACTGTTATGGTTTTGGGGGTTGTTAGTAACGAAGGACATGTGATGCCACCGCACATCTTTCGGCAAGGACTAAGAGTCACTTCTGCTGCTTACATTGAAGTCTTGGATACTGTTGTTAAGCCCTGGATCGATAGAGTAACAAATGGAAGGCCCTACATCTTTCAACAAGACTCTGCACCAGCACATAAGGCTCAAAACACTCAGGAATGGTTGGCGGATCATTTTTATGATCACATCACTCCAAACTTGTGGCCGCCAAACTCTCCAGACCTGAATCCATTGGATTATTATGTGTGGGGCGTCGTGGAGAGAGATGTTAATAAACACCCCCACAACACTAAAGATTCTCTAAAAGCATCCATTGTCAGAGTGATGGACAACATAGATGAGGACCATCTCAAGCGCGCTTGCAGTCGGTTTAGGTCTCGAATCGAAGCTGACATTGAAGTAGAGGGGAATTTCATTGAATGAAATTATTAAACAATACCTTAGCTTACATGTTTATATAATTGTTTTTGATTAAGAATATTTTTGTTTGATTTTTTTTATCATTTAATAAAATGGAAAATATGTTCTCATATACCTGACGCACCCTGTATATATATATATATATATATATATATATATATATATATATTTACTTTTATACCATATCAATATAATAATAGAAAAAACTAACGTGATTTCCTAAATTTTGTTTTTATTTGGTTTACACCAAGATACTTGTAAAATGCTCCAGTGTATTTATTTCTTGGTGTGCTTATCTTCAGTGCTTATTATATAAAACAAAGCAAAAAAGCAAAAAAAATGGAAAACTTACGCGAGCAGTGCCTAAATTACAATCACTACTCACTATCAACGTCATATTTTTTCACATTATCTTATCATATCCTGGTTATAACATATACGTATCTTATGCTTTTCGCTGTTTGTATTTCTAATCATTCATCATCAGCTTAAATATTGACCTAAATATTCTTAAATTAAGACATGTATTTTCACTGACCGTCTTTTGTTGTTTTACCCAATTATTTCCTTTCTTCTTTGGGTTATTAGACATCGTTTTTCCTTATTTTATATTTCCTTTCTTACATTATACTTTTTTATATACGAAAATTTAAATGACGTCCTTTTTGCCCAAATCACCGCTAGTACGCAGACTTATCTATTTCTAGTCGATCAATAACTAACTACAATAATAGTATTCACAAGATTATAGGTAGTATTTAAAATATTTTTAGAAAATATTTTTATATGTAATTATAAACACTTTTCATATAATATTTAGCACTGACTCCTTTCATTACATATTTTTTTTATTTTCGCCGTTGGTAATTGGAATATCTGTGGCGTGGATATCATCGATGATATTTTAATTGTATTAAAGTATACTATTTATGTATTTTTTTTATTCTAATTTATTTTATACTAGCTGGGCTACGTGGCGATGCCTGAATGCAGAATCAAAAAGCAATGTTTGTATACTCAATTTGTTGGCAGATTAAGTTATCACCTTGATCAATGTTCTCACATCACTTACTTTTATACTCTTAAAACCTCTTATCACCTAATATTTGCAATAGTGGAGGTAGTGCGCACATGAAAAAGTTGATTACAATCTCATAGATCAATAGTAAGATCAGTATAGCGTGTTCTATGTACAGGTGGAAGATTTTTATACATAGTTTACCCAAGACGAATGAAACCAGGTAAAGTAAATAACTTTTAGACCTCCTTTTCTTTAAATACAACTCACACAAACATAATTGTCGATTTTATTATTTTATTTTTATCACATGGTGTGTTACAGCTTTACTTTTTCAGAGGATGATTCCTATAATTTTTTTATTTTAGTGTACATTTTTAAAACATGCTTCCAGTTAGCAACACCAAATATACAAGTGAATACATTGCATAATTATCATAAGTATCATATGCTGTTTATGAAAAGGATCATCTGGCATAAAGATTGAAACTCTCTATATAAACAATGGTTTTTGCTTTATTTTGATGTGCATACACAAACACATGTGTTTTTTGCACCTACACGTGATGCTCCTACATAAAGCTGATCATGTGTAAAGCACGGTTCGTCAAGTTGCAATCCGGCTACTTATAAGGTTTGGCCTTGACTTTTATTGATGGACATAGCGAAACAAAGTCGTACAGGAAACTTAAAATGAAAGGGTATATTTGATGGTATAATTGGTATCCTCGGAATAAAAACAGTTTCACCTTTGCCACAACTAGTGATAATGATTTCTTCAATACAGTTTATCAGATATTTACATTTTATTTTTAAAGACTTGGAAATCGAACTTCCTATATAAACAAACGTCTCTGTCAAGGAAGTAAAGTATTCAATTTCAATTTTAGATAATGTGATATGCAGATTTTTGTTCGATATTCCCTGTGGTAAATTGTTTTTCCATACATTTTCTCTGAACAGCATCATAACAAAGAAACGAAAACTCTGTGGTCTTCAATGACACATGTATAATAAACGACTTGCTGCCGAAATATACATACACACACACATATATATATATATATATATATATATATATATATATATATATATATATATATATATATATGTGTGTGTGTGTGTGTGTGTGTGTGTGTGCGTGCGTGTGGGGGGTGTATATCAACCGATATCGAGATCGGTTATTAGGTAAGTAGTTATTTGCCGTTCAATTATTTGCATTTGTATCAACGCGTGCTGCTCGAAACCGTTTTGAAAGCGAAATCTCCTTTCATAATTGGTCGATTATTAATATGAAATGTTATTACGATTGTTTCTTATTATGATGGGAGTTTATTACTTATCTTTAATTATCTGCTTTTTACATCAATGTGAAGCAACGGCAAACGCATATTTTCGACGGTCTGCCGTTGGTTGGTGTCGAAAGATAAGCACTGACATTTACCTTATCTGAATCTATGACATTAGAAACACACTGTTTCAAAGCGCTGTTATATATATATATATATATATATATATATATATATATATATATATATATATATATATGTATATATATATACATGAGAGAGTGAAAGAAGTTATTAAAGTAGAAACTCCCTGGCATCTGGAGACCTATACAGTGAATGGATAGGATTTATCTGATTGTCGAGTTGGTCAAGTGTATTTTCGTCGAGGGGGCACCAAAGCAGCAAGTTCATCGGAGCACAATCCATTAAAGCATTTGTAAAAAAAGCACAAGGAAGCAACATTGCGACGATGCGACAGGGGGGTGAGCTTGGTGGGACCTATTAAGTTGGCGACTCTTTTTTGGACCATGTCTTAGAGGGAGAGACTAGTGGATGATGCACCAGACCAGATGCGACATGGGCGGATTGTGGCCTAGAAGAGATACAAAATAATGTCAGATGTGAGGAGTTTACTAGCACGGTAGAAGGAACTCACCTTCTTTGCTACAGTTTTGGTAATGACTGCAATCTATTTGTTCCAATTCATGTTTCCTGTGAAAGTTAGGTCGAAGAGTTTGAATGCTGAACTCACAGGTAGGGTGTTGTTTGTCATGACAATCGGTGGTTAAAAAGGTTTCTTGTAGTTATTGAAGGAAAGGAGCGTTGTCTTTGCAATATTAAAATTTACCATCCATTTATGACCCCAATCCACTACAACCCGGAAGTCATTTTCCAAGGATTCAGCCATTGCCTAGGATATGTTTGTGTCCGTTTTGCCCACATGACGAGAGTAAAGCGTGGTGTCATCGGCAAATATACCTATCTCAGACTTGATGTCATCAGGGAGATCGTTTATATAGATCAGGAACAATAAATGTTCAAGGATAGATCCCTGGGGAACACCTGCATTTATGCCATGTTGATTAGATTATCGGCAATCGAGGATAACCTGGATCTTTCGTTTTGTTAGGAAAGATCTAAGCATATTAAATATTTGCCCAGTAATACCATATAAGCGAATTTTTAGGAGAAGCCCTTCATGCCATACCTTGTCAAAGGCATTGGATATATCAAGCGGTACAGCCCTAGCTTCACCTGTCTTGTCCAGTGTATGGTATATGCGTTCGAAAATGACCGTTAGAATATCCGCAGTAGATCGTGTTTGTCTAAATCCATACTGGCGGTCAGAAAAAAGTTTAGCATTAACTAAGTGCCGGACTATCGCTAGATTTAATAAGGATTCAAAGATTTTAGCAAAGATCGGGAGTAGACTGATTGGGCGGTAGTTATGAGGAGCTGTTCTATCCCCAGAATTCTTGAAACTGGTAGCACAGAGACAATTCTCCAGCTATCGGGGAAGCAAGATTCATCTAGGCATTTGTTGTAGAGTTTGGAGAGGACAGGGGCCAGTTCTTAAGATTTGTGACTAAAGAGTAAAACGTGTTTTCACCAGATATGTGGCCTCGGCGCCTCTACAATACACGAAATAAAGGAGTATGGAAAAAGATTGTAATATCAAAGGAAGTAAGCTACGAAATTTCCTTTTTTATTTTCTGAGTCTTCAATTGTAACCCAACCTTCGAGGTGCTAGGAAAATTCTCTCACAGAAGAACAAGTTGTGTATTCCGTCTCATGTAAGTAGATCCCCAGAAAAAATGCGACTAATCATCTAAAACAAAGACAATAAATTCAATATATAAATCTGTTAATTTGAGTAAACGTTCCCACTCTAGTATTGCTTACATTCAGAATTTATTTTGAAAGTATAATTTATCGAAAATGCCCTAAAATCAAGCGATCAGATTGAATAATTATTGGATGTCTCGTAAAATCTTACCGAATACAAGTTGTTACTTTCTTTCATATATCTTTGCTGATTATAAATGTACAGTACCACCACTATTGCTATTGCCAGGAAATTATAATACAAGATTAATACAACATCCGCAAGGCGTGCTAATTCAAAATACAGCGTGACCAGGAAGTTACTGAATAGTTGCAAATTTCTGCCCTATCATCATTAATATTTATTTATTTTTTTATTTCAAATATTGTATAGAAAATATTTTGGAAATTCATCATGAATAAGTATAGCCTCGAAGAACGTACTGGAATTGTAAAAGATTTTCAAGTGAGAGATGGTCCAGGTTACAATACAATGCAAGGCATTGTTCGTCGTTTTGAACAAAAATAAGAAGTTAGGTATCTTCCGCCAACTGGAAGACCCCGCGGTGTCACAACAAATAAACTCAGGGAAAGAGTGAGGGAAAGTGTTGAGCAGAATCCTGAAATATCGACAGGACGGCGTTCCACCCAACTTTGGATATCACAAAGTTCTCTTCAAAATATTCTGCACAGCTTAAAACCTTTTCCATACCAAGTGCAGCTGGTTCAATACTTAAAACCCGCAGATTATCAACCTAAGCCACAATACGCGGTCATATATCAAAATTTGTTCACAATGACCCATATCTTCTGAGAAAGTTGATAATGTAAGATGAAGCACATTTTCAAATATCGATTTGGGGCCTCTTAAAATTCGAGGGCAATTTACCAAAGTCAGTTACATCCCACAAAGTGCACGGAATGGTGTGCAATGACGGCGAAGGAACTTATCGCGTCTATTTTTTTAGGACGAAACAGAAATGCTGTCACTGTGACTGGAGTACGCTACCGGACTATTATTAAAGACTTTCTGCGTCGAAGAATTCAAAATAGGCCTCAATTATTGTTTCAACAAGATGGGGCAACATTACCTACGGCTAGAGAGACCATGCTTTGGCGACATGTTTATCTTTCGCTATTGAATATCAACTGGCCTTAACGAACCCACACTTGACTAGCTCTGACCTTTTCTTGTGTGTGTGTATCTGAAAGAAAGGTTTACATCAACACACCTGAAACTCTGAAGAAATTGAAGGAGAACGTCAGGATTAAAATCGAGGAATTTAATCGTAATCGAGTTATTGTTGTGGGGTACAAATCACCCCTATTGAAGAACTAATGGAAGCAACCATCTATAATAAATACCATGGTTGCAAAGACTCAAACAGAGGACATTCCTATTCATGTTTTACCGCATGGTAGGAATCCGGTCATCTCCTACCACATTTAGTGGCGTTACTGTATTGCTATGAATAAATACATTGTATATTTTAACCTGTCATAATTTGTGGTTGTTGTCTTTGTGGCCCCTAGCACGGGTCTACAACAGTTATCTTGCAATCCGTCATGGATAATGCTTTGGAAAGGGCATGAAATTGTAAAGGCTGAAAATAGAAACCATTTAAGATATGTTATTTTTCATGAATAATTTTTTAAGAAAATGTTGTGGTTTCTTGCAAACTGATCTCCATTGTTTTCGTCATATTATGTTAAAATTTCATTAAGGTACCATCATAAAAAAATAATCTATTCAAATTACAAATCCCTCAATGACTGTATAAGAGCAAAAACCTTTCAATCGGAATAGAACCGGATCTATATATCAGATCTTAGACGAAGAATAGGCTGAATATTCTATCGGATAGAGCTAATTCGATAATTAATAATATTAAATTGTACTTAAGTAAATACATTACTATAGTGTAATCGCATCACAGATAATCAGAAGAGTACGCGACTGGGAAAAATTGAAAAGAGAACCTAAAGAATTAAAATTTACTTCTTGGTTTAGTTTTGTAGAAAAAATCCAATAGAGTGCTCGATTATTTCATAATAAGAGCATAATATCTAACTATTTATTTATAAATAATGTTACAAGAGATCAGATAAAATTAATATGGTGTCATAGGTTTAAAGCCGAGAGCGGATTCAGATGGAAAAATAGTGTTTTTTGAGATTATTTATTTTATTTAACTCTCCAGAAGGGTGTGCTAAATCATTATTGTAAGTCAGCGTGCGTTAATCCCATTGCATGTGATTTTTCGCTTAACACCTCTCCTCTAAAAATCCCATGTACTGGGATTAACGCACTCTGACCTACAAATAATGATGTAGCACCTCCGTCGGAGTTTCACGGAACTAGGACCTCAGATGATTAATAATAAACTGCCTGCCATCTGAAAGAGAAGCTAAAGCCTTCGAGCGTGAAACTCTGTACAGCAACAAAGTCACCGTCAGACTGATATTTATACTTAAAAACAAATCGCTACCTATTTATAATTTGTTTCGAAATAATTTTTAAAAAGTCTTCTGCGAAAAAAAAACTAATTAACTAGCGAAAAATAAATAAATAAAAAGATACTGACATTTTGTCACAATAACCTACCGTTTCCTCTGAGATCACAAGTATCTGGAGATAGCTGGGTGAAAATTTGAATATATAATATTTATAAATAAACCCCCAAAACACTATTTTTCAACCTGCGTCCCCGTTTTGAAACCTTTAGTACCATGTTGATTTCGCGCATTTTTTTCATCCTTATAATTCTTAGTTTCTTTTTAACACTATATATATATATATATATATATATATATATATATATATATATATATATATATATATATATATATATATATATATATATATATATATATATATTGTTTAAAAGAGAGTTAAATGTTATAAGAATTAAAAAGCGCGCGTAATGCGACATCAGATACTAAATAGTGCTAATTCTTCCGCGTCGGTTAAACTTCTGATCATCAATAATGCCATGAAACTGCAGCAAAGTAGAAAGTTAAGTATAATGTGTTAGAATTTATTAGGTTTATATATATTTATTCTAAGACTAACACAAATACACTAACACATTATGTATTTATTTGTATATTTGTATATTTGCATATATATAAATAAGTATATAAACTTCAGAACCATTAAACAAAAGTTTGCGAATAATAAAGCGTGTCCTTTTTCTAGCCCACACATAATACAACTATAGCGGTGGGGAGAAGTGAAAAAGTCAGGCAACCACCTCAGGCATAAGCCATTGCCTGAAATGAATTCTGAAATAAAATCTTCCATATTTTAATAAAAAGTCAAGTTTTTTTTGTCTTTAGGTCATCAGAAATGAAAATCATTATACATGAAAAATCAAATCATTGACGGAATTCTATTACTTTATATGAAAATGTAAATAATATATCTAGATAAATGGCAAATGATAATTTTTCCGTGATTTTTTACGGATAGTTTATACAATATATATATATATATATATATATATATATATATATATATATATATATATATATATAGGAGCATAACAAGGCTATCACAATACAAGAAATGGAAGTAAGTCGACGCTGAGAAGTAATACAAAAACAAGTGATTTTGATTATATATTTTTTCAAAAACTTTTTTAATAATTTTTTTTGTAAATCTTACTTGATTAGGCAAGACTTCAACACTGATGTAATCTGTGTAACCGTGTTCCATAATATATTTCGAGGAAGACCTCCTTGTCAAATAATAGGTGTTTCAAATCTAAAAGTGATACGTATTACACACAATGCTTCAAGCAAACTACCTCTCTTTATCATATATATATATATATATATATATATATAAAATCAAGGTTTTAAAAATGATGGACGGACTCATAACGAGTCGAGGAGAATATCACAAGAAAAAAAAGAGAGGAAATCTATAGTAATATATTTAATAGTCGGAAGACATTCGATTAAAACACTTTTAAAAAGAATAAAAAAGATCGACTAAAACTAACAGACACACACACACACACATATATATATATATATATATATATATATATATATATATATATATATATATATATATACACTTTTTATCACACAAAATACATGCAAACATATGCTCTTATTCTTGGGAGTGAGTTATGTTTGAAATAGATTCTAGTTTAATTCCTCTAATCTGTAATTAAATCACTAATTTTCTAATCTGTTACTAAGTTTGTCTTCATCACATTTCTCTATGATTTTGTGTCGATTTCATCACTCTCTAATAGTTTTTTAGGTTTCTGTGAGCATTCAGTGAAAGTGTTTCTCTCTTAATTCATCCAGTGACTTGGTACACACTGTAAACTTTATGCAAATTAGATAACAAAATAATAGCATCATTTACATATATATTTTCCACAAGGTCACTTTAATTATGATACGCCCTCTCCATTTAAAGAATGAAATACCTATTATAATACCCATAGTCAAAATTATGTAATAATTTTAAGGAGATTTACGAATGAAAGAGAAAAAAGAATGTTCTTGAAAATGATACTCAAACATCGGAAATTAAAATGTAGAAATGTTCAATTTCATGAGATGTTTAAATACATGGTGCCGTTAAATATTGTTTTTATTCGCAACTCTACGAATTATCTCTTTGTAAAGGCCGTCATTGAATTTCCACTGTAAGTATAAGACGTATTTCATACTTGAAAAGAAACGGGATAAATAATTTACGTGACCTAAATATTTTTTTTAGTTAATAAATACTTCATATTAATATTTATTCATTAATTAAATCATAAATACTAAAAAATTCTTGTAGATCTAACAAGTCTCTGATTTTTGGAAGATGTTTTTTGGTTAACAAACAAATCACTTTCCTATTCACCGCCCCACAGTTTACGAATTTTTGGACTAAATCAAAGTAGAACTAAAAATGGAAGTGAGTGTCATCAAACAAGTCACAGATAGTTTTATATGTAACCTACCTTCTTCAGGTGTACTTTGTCGAATTCGGGAATCTTTCTGTCGATCTCGGGAATCTGGACGGAATTTACACAGGAATCTTCATCAGGATAATAGACATTTTTTTTGTCTTCCTATCGAAAATGTTAATTTGAATAAATAATATGTTTATTAAAAAAAGCCTCTGCATTTGACTGGTTTAAATAAACCGTTTCAAGTACAAAATGTAAATGCATTTTATACAACGGAACTCTTTACTTACACTAATAACGTGCGAACAGGGCATACACCACTTGCGGCCATTATTACACTACGAGCTTCGTTAACATATGAAGCGCAAGATCAAGCGACACTATGTCGTTTTCAAGAAAAGAAGAAAAATATTGTTTATTATCCTAACGAAGATTTCTGTGTGAATCGAAAATTTGAATTTAAATAAATAAATGTTTATTTAAAAGAAAAAGCCTCTGTATTTTACTGGTTAAAAAAAAACGTTTCAATTAAAAAAATTAAATGCATTCTATACAGTGGAACTCTTTACTAAGATATATATAAATATATATATATATATATATATATATATATATATATATATATATATATATATATATATATATATATACATACACACATATATATATATATATATATATATATATATATAATATATATATATACATATGTATACACACACATATATCATCTCGAAAAAAACATATTTTCATGATGTAAAAAAATACTTAGAACACTAACGAAAAGGCTTTATATATATATATATATATATATATATATATATATATATATATATATATATATATATAGTAAGCTATGCAAATAAATTTGTGCCAATTAAACGGGGATGAAACGCGGACGCCTCTGTTAAGATTAATTTCCGTAAATATATTTTCATAACTTATTACCTAGCTCTACTCACGTATTGAACATTGTTGAAGTAAATAGTAAACATTGTTGCATAATATATCATATCTCTTTATAACATTATATGTTAATACATAAAATAATATATATATATATATATATATACTTATGACTATGTGTTATTATCTACATACGTATACGCTTCATCTTTTCGGGAATCGTCAGTGTGGAGATAATTATTCACAGCCCTGGAACACGACTAATGTTATAACCCCAATTCCGACGCCTCAACCCACTCAGCCACTATGAACAATTTGGTACATCAGCGAGAGTCTAAACCTGTCATAGGTAACCATCGCCAAGAGTGTTGAACTACTGAAAGGAAAATGCATTAAATATATATATATATATATATATATATATATATATATATATATATATATATATATATATATATGTGATTGAAAAATACATCTGGCCTAGATTCTTACGTATTATGATGTCACTTCTCCACTTTTTTACATTTTTCAACAGCAGTTTCGATAAAATGCTAACCAAACATTCCATGCTACTAAATAATACTTTTTTGAATTGTGTGTCTAAGAATCGTCTGGGTATTGAACATTGTGGAGCGCTAGCTAGCTGCAGGTCTTCGTCCATTCTAAAAGCTCCAGCTGTACACTACGCCTAATTTCAATTACTGGACAGCCAAGATGTTTTTCCCCTACAATTTTTGTTGTACTTTTTCAGATTTTAAATCTTGGCGCTTCGCCAACTTATCTATCCCAGCAATTTCCTCTAATGAAAAGCCTGGCTTAAGGAAATAATTAATTTAATAAATTGCTTTTTTTTTGCGGAATATACCTTGCATTGAGCAACTGAATTGAAAAAAGATCTGCCTCCGTCGCTTTTCTAATTCCTTTTCATCCTTGTACCTATCTATCTGCTCTATCCGGTATAATGAGCTGTATACTCTTCACAATAGGTTTTACCTAGCCTAAAAGTTCGCTTTTAGTTCTCTACTTTATAATTATATATATATATATTTAATTATATATATATATATATATATATATATGATTATATATATATACTTATATATATATATCTATACATATATATATATATATATATATATATATATATATATATATATATATATATATATAGCAATAATCTTATTTTATTAACTGGATTTTTTGTACCTGGTCCACGTATTACTTTTTATGTTTGTGTCCGTTAATTTTCCTTTTCAAATTGTCCATGTTGCCTTAATACAATATTCAACTATGGAATCGGCCGAGTTGAAGTCCCATCGAATCTATTGCGTTCAATCATGCAAATTAGCAATTGGATGTGTGTGCATCCGCAATCACTCTAATCTACAACAATGGCTAAAATAAACACAGCTGATTTCATATCATTAATCGATGCAATACGTATTGCGTTTCCGCAGTAGATGAAACGAACGTGGCTGATATGCCGTAAAACAGCCATACCAACATAAAAACTTTCAAGGTAGACTCTATAAACTAGTAGAATTAGTAGAACAAACTATTTCTTTTTTCTCTTTTTCTTCTGTTTTTATGGATGGAGGTAGAGTGAATCTCTTTCGAGAAACCAGAAACATTAATTGTTTTCATGGCAAAAAAAGCCCGCCTGCTAATTTTATCTTCCCAACGTAAAGTCTTAATTATGGAGAGATTTTAAGATAACAAAAGAAAACCCCCAAAAGAAACTATTCAACAACACCAACAAAACAGCTAATGATTAAAAATAACAACAATAATAATAATAACAATAATAATAACACTAATAAGAATTAGAACAATAATGATGATAATACTAATAACGACAACAATAATAATAACAATAATAAGAACAATAATAACAACAATAATAATAACAATAACAACAACAATAATAATAATAATAATAATAATAATAATAATGATAATAACAATAACAATAATAACAATAATAACAATAACAATAATAATAACAATAATAATATGAACAATAATGATAATAACAAAATAATAACTATAGTGAGCCTGTAAAGGGACCGGAAGCAAAACACAACCTCGGAGTTTAGAAGAGAAAATTACATTGAAAAAAGTATAATACAACAGAGAACAAGGTGTGGTTCAAACACTGAGAAGCAGGTGCTCCCACTACTCATAGGGGAGCTCAAGTAGTCCGTATAAATAATGGACCATAACACACGATCACTGGCCCTTTTTTCTCAGGTGTCACAGTATCGTTTCCTTTTTGAATTGTCGCTATTCTGAGGCTGCTTAGAATAGCTGTATGTCGAAAGTGTCGTATCTGGTAAACATAACATCTTCCTAGGGAGTGTTGTCGATGTCTTACGATAGTAGTTCGCTGATTTGATTTAGGCGTCTCTTATGAGAGAACAACAACAACAACAACAACAACCACCACCACCACCACCACCATCATCATCATCATCATCATCATCATCATCATCATCATCATCATTCCCGTACTCTCTGTGCCGTTTTGTTAGTTGATTACCTGCGGTTGGTACTTACTACCAGGCTATGTGGGTTAGTTTTCGCAATGAAGGATTTTTTTCTTAAATATTTCCACTGTTTTTCTCAGTGCTCTAGCGTGTATAGTGTCAATCCTCTCTTTTAATCTATTTTAATCTATTTTAATCCATGAAAAGGAATCTTCCACCAATTCAGGAGAATAAAAGTCCGAAAGTAAATCAGTTATTTATTTATCATAGGCTTGCTCCAGTTCGTCTTGTATTTCCAAGAAAGAAAAAAAATAAAATAAAATAAACAGAAATAATCATATAAAATTGTCCTTGTGCATACCATAATTGTAAGGATGAACATATTTAAGGCCATGTACAAACATATTTAAACGCGCGCATATTTAAAGAACAAGAACGAATATTATGCGTCGGTTCAATTTGGGCGTTATATAGTCAAAATGCTATTTAAAACTAAAGCGTGACAGACAGACGAAATACGAACGTACAGGGCAATTTATAGAGATACATAGACGCATCTCAAATATGATATGTTGAAATTAAGCGTGGCAGACAAGAGACAATGCCATGTAAAAATTAAGCATGATAAACAAGAGAGAATGCCATTAAAAATTAAGCGTTATAGACAAGAGAGAATGCCATTTAAAAATTAAGCGTTATAGACAAGAGAGAATGCCATTTAAAAATTAAGCGTTATAGACAAGGGAGAATGCCATTTAAAAATTAAGCGTTATAGACAAGAGAGAATGCCATTTAAAAATTAAGCGTTATAGACAAGAGAGAATGCCATTTAAAAATTAAGCGTTATAGACAAGAGAGAATGCCATTTAAAAATTAAGCGTTATAGACAAGGGAGAATGCCATTTAAAAATTAAACGCGACAGACAAGAGAGAATGCCATTAAAAATTAGCGTTATAGACAAGAGAGAATGCCATTTAAAAATTAAGCGTTATAGACAAGAGAGAATGCCATTTAAAAATTAAGCGTTATAGACAAGGGAGAATGCCATTTAAAAATTAAACGCGACAGACAAGAGATAATGCCATTAAAAATTAAGCGTTATAGACAAGTGTAGTAGCTCTTGTGATACTACACTTCATCTTATTTATGGCATCGGTCAATGAAGAAGAACTCCTTTTAGACTGAGGCAATTGTGTATGTTTGTTCCAAATTCAGAGTAAATAGGGGCAAACGAGAATGCCATTTAAAACTTCAGCGTGACACATCGACGTAAATGATATCAAATAAGTATATCTTCTGCCATCGGTCAAATCAAGCTGAGCGTCCATGAACAGAGTTTCTTTCCAGGAACATCTTCTAGTCGTTTTCGGGTCCGGTGTCAACAGATACTTGTTGACCCATCTTCTTAGTTAATCAAATTGTTCCCATTGGCTCCATTTTTTCAATCCTCTCATGACATTGCTCATCTTGGGCGAGTATAATTTTGTTAGTTGAGAATAACGGGAAATGAGGTTCAGTCAAAGTTAACTTAGTGCACTCCAAAGGTTAGCTCGACCTAATGTGACGTCATATGGTTCAAAGAAAGAGTGAGATAGAGAAGCCGTCAGTTCGCTTAGAAGCAAGCACGTGTGAACTTTAGGTTTTTTAAAATGTCTGGATACGATATAATTACATAGTAATTATCGACTTCTCTCTGTGTACCCCCTCTCCGCCTACTAGTCTGTTATTTGAAATAGCAACAATGTGAATGAACCTTTCTGTCTTCAACCGTTTGTTTCGACTTGATCCTGTTTCGATTTATGAACGGTCTTGTTTACAGGCAGCGTTTCCTAAGTCGAGCAGGATCACTAGCGGGGCGTGTGCAGGAACGAGCGGCTAACAAACGTATGTTTATGACCTACGAATAACACAAGGTTGAGACGCAACAATTATCCATCTGACAATCTATATTAACCCTTATCCTCAAGTGGCTTTTTAGTGCTGACCCCTTAGTATTTAAAAGAACAGGAAAATGCCGTTTGGCTGTGGTGGCTGAAATAATTCTAACTAAGAGTAGGAATAGTTAAAAAAGAATAGGTAAAAAAAGAACCAACGACACCCATTAATCCACACTTTTGATGGCCTCATGCCAAATTTGTTCACAATTTAAATTGTAGTTTTTAATATTTTTTACAAATAAATAATTCAAAGTAGTGTATCGGTTCTGATACAACACTTGATCTGATTTATCCTCGGTCAGTGAAGGAGAAGACCTTCTAGACTGAGTCAATTTTTAAAAAGTGTTTGTCCCAAATCAGAGTGCACCTTTTTGGGAGGCTGGGAATGTTTCCACATCAAAAAAAACCTATCTCAAGTCTTACTCTGTTCTCGTAAAGAAGGCCAGTAAATAGGTACATGAACCATTTTCATTGTTGTCCTAATTTATAATGCCCCTTTTTGAGGAGATGGATGACCGCTATATTAAACTGACCTAGTGTCACACGCAACGCTCGTGGGGAGACGGTAGATAAGGACGAAAATGCTTATTTTAAACTCAAGGGTTGCAGACAACCCGATAGACGGAGCCGATTATAGATATGCGTGGACGCATTTAAAAATATCTGGAAAAAATGAACTCTATATTTTACGAAGCCCTTCGCTCATCACTGTTCCATTTTTCAAATTTGAACTGCCGTCATCTTGAACACCACCGGGCTTAGCGCCATTTTGATTTCGTTACTTGATTGTATTTATCTGTTGCCAAATCAATACATTTGATTTTCTGTTTGTTTAATTACGAGCGACTTATCAATGTCACGTGAGGACACACCGATTCTTACGCACCCCCATCGTCTTCATTGGCAGGAACATGTCAATGGTATTATTATTATTATTATTATTATTGTTATTATTATTATTATTATTATTATTATTATTATTATTATTATTATCTTTTAAATTTGTATTCCTGCAATATTTTACTTTTTATATTTATTTTCACATAAAGATTTATTGAAATTTCATCTTTTTCTTATAATTGATTGTTTTAGAATTTGTATTTTAATAGACATTTCGGGCTAAAATCAAAGTGTAGTATCAGAAGAGTAGGGATCCTACGAGAAAGAGGCACTTTTAATGTTTGCTCCAAACCAGAATACCCTTTAATAGAGTTAGATATCGCTAACATGGAAATGTATTTTGTATCTAAATTTGACCTCATGTGGAGGCAAGTAAATTAAGACTCAACTCTTTTTCTCTCTGTAATCTTCTTCTTATTTATATCTTTTATTATTATTTCAGTATTCTCCAGTTGAGGTCTCAATGTTTGCAGACATTTTATGAACATTTTATGAACATTTTATGAACATTTTCTGTGGTCCCACCCGATGTTGGTTCCACCACTTTTCTGTACTGTCGTGTCTATTATTTTATTTTTCTTTATATATCTACCCTTACAGTTTCAAATCCCATTGGTTCGTCTTATTGTGTTCTTTCTATATATCTAGCTGTGTCAATGTAGTGTTGTCTAATTACAACTTACTTGTGGTTGATCAGTGCCATCGGACTATGTGGATTGGTTTCCACGGTCGATCATTTTTTTTAAATATTTCGGCTGTGTTATGGCTATTGTGATAACTATCACTCCGTCTCCTTTACTTGCTTTGATAAGTTTATCTCTGAGGATTATTATAATTACTGTAATAATAATAATATTTATAATGATAATAATAATAATTATAATAATAATAATAATAATTATTATTATTAGTAGTAGTAGTAGTATTATTATTATTATTATTATTATTAGTAGTAGTAGTAGTAGTAGTAGTAGTAGTAGTAGTAATAGTATACTTATCTGGCACATCGCTATTCATCTAAGACTTTGATTTCCAAATCCATAGAACAGGTGTAAGGAAACTTATCTTTCTAGATATTTTAATGATATGCAGTTTTAAATGATTTCATGTTTTATATTAATCAGATTATACTTTGATGTCATTATGTGATAAGATTGCTGATGACATCAAAATGTAACCTTATTTATAGATGAAATGAGGATATTCAGAACTTCATAAATCGTTTAAAATTCACATTTTCGAAATTTAGGCCTAAATAAGATCCACAATAATAAATTGCAAGTAAACTCAGTTCCTTTGAATTATAATTAATAATTTCTGGTGGTTAATAGAAAAATACTAAAAATGTAAAATAATATTATCATATCGTGACGGAATTATCAAACAAACACAATAAAAGTAGATGAAATACATTTTTAATACAGTAAAATAAAACAATAAATTCCTCAATTTTTAATCCATAAAACATATACTCAATAGAAAATTATAACCCTGAATCATTGATTAATTAGTGTACCTATGCAGTATTAAATTAAATATAGCGTCAGATTTGGAACAAATACACGGGTGGTTTGGAAAAAAATCAATCTAAAAGAATGTTTTCTGAAGAAGTGGTTGTTCTGTTTCGGATACTTTCCTATGGTTTACCTGAGGAATCATTGTCATGGAAAATTTAAGAAATGCTTAAACGCCTTCATGGTATCGACGAATAGTGAAATGACTGTACAAAATAATATTTTTACTAGAAACTAAAGATATAGTTGATGAAATCTGCTGTTTTGTATTGTCTATTTATAAATGCTCTAAATATTAAATTAATATTTTACTCAAGGTTTTGACTACAACATATATATATATATATATATATATATATATATATATATATATATATATATATATATATATATGTGTTGTGTGTTTTGTTGATGGTGTTTCTTGTGGATAGCCTATATAAATTGCTTTTTGGATGTTTTGCTTGCAATATATTTAATGTTTAATACATATATATTTTGTCTTTTTCTCAATGTATATATTACTAAAAGCTTTATATACATATATTATGAAGCTTTTTGTCATATATATATATATATATATATATATATATATATATATATATATATATATATATATATAGAGAGAGAGAGAGAGAGAGAGAGAGAGAGAGAGAAAGAGAGAAGGTTGTTATTGATACAAGTCTGATTATAGACAACGGACATTTCTCTTTAAGTATTTTTCTTAGTTAGTGTCTAAACTCGGCGAGCAAGTTTCCGCGCCTTCAATGGTAATTTTTGGAGTATGGATCCGAGAATTCTTTTATTAGCCATCCCAAGCGCTTCCGATCTTCACGATCTGTTATTGTTGTCGTTTTAGACGTTTAAAAAAAGTATTTTGCTCGGTAGTTTTTGCAGGGAAAACAAGTTGTAATTGAATCTGTTGTTTATTTATGAATGCGTGTAGTTATTGTTTTAATATATTTGTTGTTTTTTGTATGTATTCATGCGATTATTAATTAATTAATATTTTTAAAATTTTATTTTTGTTAATATGTGGTTGTATATTTATTTTTGTTTTTTAATTTATATATATATATATATATATATATATATATATATATATGTGTGTTATTGTGTATTATCTATGTACGTGTATGTTTCGTCCTTTTTAAATAGGGACTCATCAGCATAGAGATATGACTATTCCCTACCGGTCATGCGATTCGAAACTCCGGACTACAAGTATTTTTCAACTCAAATCCGACGTCTTTAACCGCTCGGCCAATTTTAAACAGCGAATAAACGATGATAATTTTAACACTTTATCGGCGGCTTAACGTCTTAGCATTCTACTTCTTTTTAGGGAAGGAACGATGCATTATAACGCAAGTGACGTCATACTGTCTTAATACTACCATTACAGTGCTCTACTTTTTCGAGGAGCGACAAATAATAAATATTTGTTATAGTTTATTTTCTATGTACGTATACGTTTCGTCCTTTTTATATCGGGATTCATCAGCATAGAAGTATGACTATTCACTACCGGTCATGTGATTTGATACCCCGAACTACAAGTATTTTTCAACTCAAATCCGACGTCTCTCTCTCCCTCTCTCTCTCTCTCTCTCTCTCTCTATATATATATATATATATATATATATATATATATATATATATACTAAAATATTTATGAACAGATATTAAATTACATTTAAAGACGACGTCGTTTCGAGCTTATTGCTTTTATCAATGTTTGGAACTGATAATTTCAGACAGTCATAAGGCGCGGACCCGGTTCTCAGAGGCACCGATGGATCTGCACGCTTTAACCCTACCCTCACGGCTGTTTTAAATTACGAGGAGGCATAGAAAATTTAAGTTATATTTATACCATTACAGCGTAAACATTAAGGCAGACTAGAGGACTCGACAACCTTACCCGGAGTTATGCTTTGTAGCTAAGTGAATGTCTATTTATAAATATCTCCTAACAGTGCTCAACTTTAACTTAACTTAAAGGGGCTTAATAATAATATTTATAAATAAATATTAAATTATATTTACTTACGGCCGACATCGTCCCGAGCGTAGAGAGAGAGAGAGAGAGAGAGAGAGAGAGAGAGAGAGAGAGAGAGAGAGAGAGGGGGGGGGAGAGAGATTTTGGTACAGATCCGATTCAAGGCAGCAGATCCTGCACACACAAATGCCACTATTTTATTTTGAATTGAGCTTTATGGCAATAATTAATATTTAAATGTGTATAAAAGTTGGCCCTTTGGCCAAGATCAAAGTGTAGTATCTGTTCCCATGGATACTGCACCTCATAGACTGGTATTGTCTTGGCCTTCGGGGCTTGATTTACGCCAGTCTATGGGTCTGTCCTGTACAGTTCTAGGAGGTCCACCCTCCCAGGCTTTGTCTTCCCTCTTTGGGGTGGAGTAAGTTTATCGCTTACTGCCTGACGCGCCCCTACCAGAGAATGCCGACAGGGCTGCTCAGGCATTTTTTGTAGGCCAGAGTGCTCACCTTCTCGGGCGCTGGCTTTTCAAATCCCACTTTCCCGACCTGACCTTGTGTCACATCTTACCTTGTGGGAGGAAGATAAATAAAAGGCTCTTCTTGGTTTCGAGAGAAAGTAAGGCAACCTCATCTTTTCTAAACTGATATTTCTTGAATCCAGTGACAAGGAGAAGTCCAGGGCCATTTGAAACAATTTCGCACTAAGCAGAGTAAGACTCAGGTTATTTCAGAGCTTTCCTTTGCGTAGACTAGTTCATTGGCCTTTTGGGCGAGGATTAAAGTGTAGTATATATTTTTTACACTACACTTCATATTTTCTGTCATCTATCAGTCAAGGAAATATCCTTCTACACTTAGGCAATTATTATTTTTTTCCCAATTCAGAGTAATCCTATTTAGGGAGCTGGATTTTCCCAACATTACAAATAATCACTGTGTTAAAACATGCCCTCGTGCAGAGGCAAGTAAATTGTGACTTATTGCACAACTAATGCTTGAGATTCTGAGGTGAGGGAAGGTATATTGAGTTATACTTTTCTCAATAGTATTTATGAAGGTGATTCAGTAGCCCCTGGTCGAACTCGAACCCGACACGGCGAGTTGACAGTCCGAGCCATTATACAACGACCCTTGTTTATGTCAATTTAATTAAATATACACTCACTTATTAAGAATAATAGTGTCAAAATAGTCAATTGAAGCTATTGGGATTGAAACATTTACATCTTTTAGAACCCACCTATTAAATATTGCAAGAAGATTGCAAAGAACATTTCTAAACAGTTAATATAAAAACAAAAAACAAAACGTTGCAATAATCAACTGATAAGGATTTTTTTTCATAATTTAAGTCAACTGACTTTTCCGTCTCTTTTTCAACTCATCTAAAACATTAAAGAGCTCTGAAACTATGGGGATTTGCATTCTATCAACGAAGAACGGCAGTGATGTCTCTGTTGTCAAAGCGACTCAAAGTTAAGACAAAAACATAAAATAAATAGACATAGTGGAAAAGATATAGATATTTTTAAGATTAGAAAACAAAAATAATTAAAAGTATATCATTTGATAAAAAAACAAAAGAATTACAAAGTTATGTAGATGAAATTTCCTTACAGAAAATTGACGACACAAAGTTTTTTTGTTTTTTTAAAATGTCTTCTTCCTGGGCTGTCTTTAAAAAAAGCTGTGTGACGAGGCATTTTCTTAAAAGGCTTTGTCTGTCGGTCGATAGTTCTGTTAGTTGGTCATGATTTAGTTTAAATAGCTTTTTATTGCTTAACGCGCAGATTAAATATACGCGTCTTATTATAGGTACGTCGATCAATCTATATAATATACTGTATCTGTCTGTCTGTCTATTAAGTTTTGTATAGCAATTTCGTCGGTCTGTAACATTTCAGTTTGATATACATATTTCACCGCTAAAACACAATCTTTAATGGACGCATCTTATTATAGATGTTTTAAAGAATCTATATAGTATATTGTATCTGTCTGTCTGTCTGTCAAGTTAGGTATAGCAATTTCGTCGGTCTGTAACATTTTAGTTGGATATACATATTTCACCGCTAAAACACAATCTTCAATGGACGCATATTATTATAGATGTTTCAAAGAATCTATATAAAATATTCTATATGTCTGTTGGTCTGTCATTATTAGGTTCGGTATAGCAATTTCGTTTGTCCGGCATGCTTCGTTTTTAAATAGCATTTCAATCTCTAAATACGCAGATTGAATGGATGCAGCATATTATAGATACCCCGAGGAATCTATATAGAACCGTATATCCGTTTGTCAGTCTGTCATTATTAAGATTAGTATGCCAATTTCGTCGGTCTGCCACACTTCTTTTAGAAATAGCATTTTCATCGCAGAACACGCAGATTAGATAGACACATCTTGTAGATGCATCGACGTATCTATATAAACGTTATATCTGTCTGTCGATCTATCATTATTAAATTTGCTATAGCAATTCGGTCGGTCCGTCACGCTTTTAATTTTGACTAGCATCGTTAAGTGCCATATTGAATTGACACATCTTGTTCTAGATGTTTACGCAACCCTATACTGAATTTTGTCCATTCGTTGATCTGTCATGATTAAGTTTGCAACAGTATTATATTTGATTTCATGCTAAAAGTTAAAATAGCATTTTGTGCGGTCTGTAACTGTACAGTTTGCAACAGTATTATATTTATGATTTCCTACTATGCTTAAATTCAAAATAGCATTTTGTGCGGTCTGTAACGGTTAAGTTTGCAACAGTATTACATTTGATTTCATACTATGCTTAAATTCAAAATAGCATTTTGTGCGGTGTGTAACGGTTAAGTTTGCAACAGTATTATATTTGATTTCATACTATGCTTAAATGCAAAATAGCATTTTGTGCGGTGTGTAACGGTTAAGTTTGCAACAGTATTATATTTGATTTCATACTATGCTTAAATTCAAAATAGCATTTTGTGCGGTGTGTAACGGTTAAGTTTGCAACAGTATTATATTTGATTTCATACTATGCTTAAATGCAAAATAGCATTTTGTGCGGTCTGTAACGGTTAAGTTTGCAACAGTATTATATTTGATTTCATACTATGCTTAAATTCAAAATAGCATTTTGTGCGGTGTGTAACGGTTAAGTTTGCAACAGTATTATATTTGATTTCATACTATGCTTAAATGCAAAATAGCATTTTGTGCGGTCTGTAACGGTTAAGTTTGCAACAGTATTATATTTGATTTCATACTATGCTTAAATTCAAAATAGCATTTTGTGCGGTGTGTAACGGTTAAGTTTGCAACAGTATTATATTTGATTTCATACTATGCTTAAATTCAAAATAGCATTTTGTGCGGTGTGTAACGGTTCAGTTTGAAACAGTATTATATTTGATGTCATACTATGCTTAAATTTAAAATAGCATTTTGTGCGGTCTGTAACTGTTAAATTTGAAACAGTATTTAAATATGCTCGTAAAACTTAAGTGTGACATTATATTGTTAGATGCGTCCACTCATCCCTAAAAGAAGATATGTATGTCGGCCATTCCGACACGATTACGTTTGAAATAGCATTTTTATCACTTGACACACCAAACAGAATCGACACATAATATTATTGATTCTTACATGCATTTCTATTAGTCAGTAGGTCTGTCATAGTTAATTTTGGAAGAAAATGTTTTCTTTAGTCTGTCACGCTTAATCATGAAATAGTATTGTCAGATACGTCCACCGTCTCTATTAGAAGCCGGCAGTCTCTTGTTTTGCCAGGCTAAAGGTTGTAATAGAATTTTACTCGTTAAGCGCGCAGATTGAATAAGCTCATCTTACATTAGGTGTGTCCTCTCATCTTCATAAGACGCTCTCTCTGTACATCTATCTCTATTTTTTTCAGTTTTAAATAGTATTTTCCTCACTAACCGCGCAGATTCACTGGACGAAACTTAACAATATCCGCTTTTGTAATTTTTTTAAAATATAAAAACGAAAAATCTTTACAAAAAAGAATACAAACAAACACCGGAGAGTGACATCAAGGGAGGCAATCTAATAATTGGGAAGTATACTCTTTGTGACGACTCATATAGAATTTATTACGGGGTCTCTTTCTGATAAATGTCGTATTTTTTTGTGTGCAATTCTCCCCCCCCCGCTCTCTTTACAGCGCAATGGGAGTGTTGGGTTAAGAAGGGGTTGAAAGGTGGATATGATAGACTGATTGAGATGGATGGTAGGGTAAAGGTGGTGTTATGGGAGCAACGGAAACCAAGGAAGATAAATACTTACTTAGATAACATAGATAAATAAATTAATAAGTAAGAGGTTCCACGAGAAAACGATCGCAATATAATGTTTGTTATGGAAGAAAGAAGAGGGGGGGTAAATATGGAAATGAAGGAATGAACAGAGAAAGAAAGCAAGAAAGGATGAAAGACATGGGGAAATGAATAAAGAAAGAAATAGAAGAATGAATAAGAATAGAATAAATAAAGAAAAAAATGAAAGAAACTAAAGAATGAAATCGAAATTTTAAAAATCCAAAAAAGAATGAGAAAAACAATAGAAGAAATGGAGGAAGAAAGAATAGAATTAATGGATGAATAATAAGAGAATGAAAAAAAAGTAATAAAAAAAGAATAGATGACATAATGAAATAAATAGAGGATTAAAGAGAGAAATAAAATAAAAATACAATACATGGGAAATAAAGAGAGAATTATTGAAATGAGAAAATGAAGAGGTAAAGGACAAAATTATAAAAGAAATGGAAGAATAAATAAATAAATAAATAAATACATATATTTAGACATAAAGAAAGAGAAAAGGAAATTAGGAAAGAGATTAAGGAATAGAAAGAGAATGGAATAAATAGAGAAATGAAGACAAAATAATGAAATGGCAATGAAAGAATGAAGAGTGAAAGAAAGAAATAACAAAATAAATTGAGGAATAAAGAGAGCGAAAAGTCAATAATGAAACACGTATAGTAATCAAAATAGAATGGAGAAAGTAAGCAATGAATAACGGAATAATGAAATAAATGGAGAAGTGAAAGGAGATAAGAACTAAATAATGAAAGAAAGGCAAAGGGAAGGCAAAGGGAAAGATTGAATAATGAGAGAAATGGAGGAATGAAGAAAAAAGAAATGATGAAAAAGATGAAGGAATAGAAAGAGAATTGGTGAAATTAAGAAATGAAATAAACGAATAAGGAAAGAAAGGAAAAATGCAGAAATGGAGGAAGACAAGAAAAGGAAAATATAATAAAACAAATAATTCGAGGGATGAAGGCAGAAAGCACGTAATACATACGAAGAGAGAAAATAAGAAATAGATAAATAAGGGACGAAATAAAAATGGAGGACCGAATAACGAGAGAAAGTAAGAAATGGGCAATTAAGATAGATATATAGATAGATAGATAGATAGATAGAGAGAGAGAGAGAGAGAAAGCTATTTGTCGCTCCTAGAAAAAGTAGAGCACTGTAAGTGTAGTATTAACACAGCATGACGTCACTAGCTTTAAATGCATCGTTCCTTTCATTAAAAAAACGGAGAACGCTCAGGACGTTAAGCCGCCACATAAAGTGTAAAAATTATCACAGTTTATTCGCTGTTCAAAATTGGCCGAGTGGTTCAGGCGTCGGATTTGAGTCGCAAAATACTCGTGATCCGGGGTTTCGAATCGCATGACCGGTAGTGAATAGTCATACTCTATGCTGATGAGCCCTGATTATAAATAGAACGAAACGTATACGTACATAGATAATAACCAATAACACACACACACACATATATATATATATATATATATATATATATATATATATATATATATATATGAGATAATCCTTTGGGGGCTATATTATAAAGCATCGACAGGTTACTACAAAGCAATCACATAAAAAACCAGATATGCGATGCGAGAATCTTTAGGAAATGAAACATTTATTATCACTATCTTTGTTATATTTTATCAAATATTTTGACATACACATGTCTTCCGCAGCGGTTACAGTGATTTGATTTTTATTCTTTTTCATTAAAAAAATAATTATGATGAATGTTTCATTTATTAAAAATTTTCGCATGGCTTATCTGGTTTTTAATCTGATTGCTTTTTAACTTGTCGATGCTTCATAAAGTAGCCCCTAACAGATTTTTTTAAACTACGGCAAACCTAACTTATAAAAAAATCACTTCCATAAACATCCGGGCTCTCAGTGACCTCAGGTCGGCTTTGCTACCCTGGAATGTCAAAATTGAAAAAAGAAGAAAAATAAAGCCACTTTCATAGCTTAGGAAGACATGTGTATATCGAAATATTATATAAAAAAGATAATAATAATTATAATAAATATTTCAGTTATTAAAAATTATCATATTGCTTATCTGTTTTTAATCTGATTGCTATCTCTCTCTCTCTCTCTCTCTCTCTCTCTCTATATATATATATATATATATATATATATATATATATCGAAGGTTACTCTCCGAGTGGATTTGAATCTTTAGATCAGCAGTAATTAACATTTTCAACACTGATGATTGCATATAGCATGAAACACTCGTGTCCGTAGGTAAAAATAATTAATATTTATATTTTTATTAATTTTGTAAGTACATAAAAGTAATCCATGGACACGTGTGTCTTGCTCAAAGCCGTCATCAGTATGACTAACTTAGACAAGGATCGAACCTTCAATATTGATGTCTATAGTTCAGCGATCTACAATTGGACTACGACGTCCTGCCTAAAAATACGTACAATTTTTTATCACCTAAATATTAAATATATTTGTAGGTAATAGTCTTCATTGATGATTGCAGCGTTCATTGCTTTGCTTACTACTATTTCGATTATTTCACTTCATAAGTGATTAAGATGCAGAAAATTGCATTATTAGTCGTCCTTAACTTTATAAGACGTATTTTTTGTTAATATATATTTTTTCTCATATTTTATACGTACATAAAAGTAATCCATGGAAACGTGTGTCTAGCTCACAGTCGTCATCAGCATGGCTAACTTAGACAAGGATCGAACCTTCAATATTGATGTCTATAGTTCAGCGTTTTACCATTGACCTAAGGCGCCCTGTCTAGTGATATGTACGATTTTTATCACACTACTATTTATATACATATTTAAAAAGAAAATATATTTTTTCAAACTTTTTCGATAAGTATTAGTTTAACCTTACATGATACATTATTCCCCCCTCTCTCCCTCTTTATATATATATATATATATATATATATATATATATATATATATATATATATATATATATATATATATATATATATATATGTATATATATATATATGTATATATATATATATAAAGTGAGAGAGAGAGAGAAAGAGAGAGAGATAGAAAGAAGAAAGAAAGGGATTAAGATAGAAAGAGAGCGTGCGATATAGTGAGATTTTTGCTGTATCTCAGCTTTTCAGTGTAGCTAGACGAATGAGTGCTTTATACTGAGATTTGAAAGCCAAACCATTCTGTCAGCAGTCGGCACCCCTACCTCTTCGTTATAACCCTCGATACAAACTAAGGGTAATTATAACACTAATTTATGTTTACATTATTATTATCAACTGCTAAGAGAGCTAGATTCTTTATACACTATATTGCATCCGTTTATTCCATTACTAGAGAGCTTACCTACAATGTAGAATATATATATATATATATATATATATATATATATATATATATATATATATATATATATATATATAATGATTTCTATGTGATTATTTGTAAAGGTAATTTTCAGCTCGTTGTTATAGAGCTTACTATTATTTTTAATTGTTTCACTTCCTAAGTGATTAAGATGCAGAAAAAAGCATTATTAGTCGTCCTCATTTCAAAGGCCGTATTTTTTGTTTTTGATATATATATATATATTTAAATAAACGCATGAATATACATAGAACTAGCACTAAAGGATGTCTCCATGTTATTAAACATTTTAAAGAAACCTGTAGTGAATCGTCCTTTTCAATACAAATCATTGAAAAATTTAAAAATAACGGATATAATAGTTTTGGAGAAGTAGATAACAATATATTAAAAATACGTCAAAATAAAGAAGATGAAACAATTAAGAAATTACGAGTAATTTATCCTTATGGTCTAAATAGTAAAGTAAAGAAAAATAACTTACACGATGAATTAGAAAATGTAGGGCGATTATATCCAGCTTTACCTCGCTACGGTACTAGAGATAGGTCATATGTAAATAGAAACAGCAAAGAATCTGCCATTTCATGCGAGGAATTCTTTGAAAAAACTAAAGATAGTATTATTAATAATATTTCCGGTTCTTTCAATTACATTAGAAAACTTCTAAATCAAACAAAAAAGAAGGTACAGAAGAATATTGCATCTAAAATATTACTACAACCGGATATGATGTACAAAAAAGAAAAACTAACTCAATGGTATGAATATATAATGGATATAATCGATACTAAACTATATAAACCACCTGTGGTATATAAAAAACATAAACCTAGAAATGTTTGTGTAGTTCTGTATGAAAATAAAGGATTAGATGATATAAATCTGCCAAAAATATTAAATAATCCAGAAATCTTACAATTACTACCCACTGAACTAAAAATGGAGGGACAAAATCCAATAGTAACATATAAACTTGGGCAAATCATACGAAATAAAATTTTCAATTATAAAAAAACAGTAGAAAATATAAATACAAATGATTATAAGGATGAAAATATTCCAGAATGCGAATGTAAGTCCTCCCTTTTATGTAATAATGACATAGGGCATGTAATTACCGGTAATTTAGCGATAGTAAAAAATCCTAAGTTGAGAAAGCTCCTTACAAAAGGTCCAAACTACAGAGAACCTAAATGTTTAAATTATACAAAATGTATAAAAGAAATAAATAAAGCATTAGAAACCTTTAGTATATCCATGGCAAAAAAACACAAAATATTAGATTCCACATTTGACGCATGGAAAAATAATATACTCAGATTCGTAAATAAAAAGGTCGAACGTTTAAAAATGTTTAAACATCCTAAAAAGACGAATCCTCTCCTTAGAAATTCACAAATAATTATGGACCTTCAAATACTTCAAAATAAATTTGTAATAGTTCCTATTGATAAGGCAGCAAATAATATAGCTTTTATATGTAAAAAATATTACATACAACGATTATTGTCAGAAGTAGGAATTATAGGTATAGAATCAGATACTTATAAAGTAAGTAATTGTGAAAAAGAAAGTATTATTCTAAATAACACCATTATTTGTGAAAAATTAGGACTAAAATTAGATGAGAAAAATAATAAACTTCCATGTATGTATTGGATACCGAAAATGCATAAAAAAACAGTTGGGGCCCGTTTTATTGTTGCCTCCAAAATGTGTATTACTAAACCCTTGAGTAAGGCTATATCAAATGTGTTTAAATTAATAATTAATCAGATAAATAATTTTCATAATAAAAGAAAGTTCTATAGTAATATAAACCTATTTTGGGTAGTAAATAATTCATATCCAATAAAAGAAAAACTAGATCATATAAATTCCCGTAAAAAGGCTAAGTCAATTTCTACATATGATTTTAGTACCTTATATACTAAAATACCACATAATGAACTAATTAAAGAATTAGGTAACATTATAGATTTAGCTTTTGCCGGAGGTAAAGGTAAATATATAGAATTTTCAAAATCTAAAGCCTTTTGGTGTAAGACTAAAAACAGTAAAACTAGTACTTCAAAAAATGGCCTTAAAATACTTATAAGTCACCTGATTAAAGAAAGTTATTTTAAAATAGGAAATAATACACTAATACAAACAATAGGTATTCCTATGGGTTTGGACCCTGCCCCCTTTTGGGCAAATCTCTATTTACATAGATATGAATACATATATATGTCAGCATTAATAAAAAATGATATATCTAGAACGTATAGTTACCACGGCTGCAGGAGGTTTATTGATGACCTGGTCTGTATAAATGATAGAGAGTAGTTTGAAAATACTAAACATTTAATATATCCTAGGGAATTAAAATTAAATTGTGAACATACAGGAATACATGCTACCTTTCTAGATTTAGATATAAAAATTGAGGATGGTAGATTTATTTATAAAATGTTTGATAAAAGAAATTCTTTTCCCTTTCATATCGTTCGTATGCCGCATAAAAGTAGTACCTGTCCTATGTATATATTTTATGGGAGTATAATGTCCGAATTTCTCAGAATAGCCCGCGTTACTTTAAGGTTAATGGATTTTATACCTCCAGTCACTTCATTAGTAATAAGAATGCTTAAACAAGGTGGAGATAAAAATAAAATATTTAGACAGTTAAATAAGGCAATAACACGCTATCCTGACGCTTTTAAATTATATGAAATAAATCAAAAGAAATTGATAAAAGAAATCCAAAACTCTACTATAAAAATGTATAACATATGTAAATAGTCCATGATAAAATAAATAAATAAATGTATATATATATATATGTATATATGAAATATTTTTATAAATATATTTTTTTAATTTTAAAACATTTGTAGACAAAGAAAATAACCAAGGGAAAAAAGGGGGGTTATTATAATGGAATCATCTAACTCTATAAAATAGATGTTCTGTAAAATAGTAAATACCCACTTTGAAAGGAACAACACAGGTAAGGAAACTATATTTTAATACTTTAGAAAAACAAATCTGGAGGCAAAACTAAATTAAATATTTGTAAACTTTTTAAATTAAAAAATAATTATTAAATAGGGAGGTGGTGTCTGATCAACACTGCTGGGATGCCATGATAAAGAAATACTGTTTTGTTTTTAAAATCCCGAAACAGTTTTCATGGTAAACAACTGACGATCCCTTATATATAAAAACATATATAAAAATATATTTATATTAGAGTATATTCTTGGAAGTAAACTAAAATAGTGATTGCAGTAGATTGATTGACTTACTAGACTAAAATCTTTCAACAAAATTTTTTTTTTTTTTTTTTTTTTTTTTTCTTCCCCAGTTTTGAAGGTTAAAAGAACTTCCGAGACTATATATATATATATATATATATATATATTAATTTTATACGTACATAAAAGTAATCCATACTTAGGTGATAAAAATAGTACATATTTCTACACAGAGCATCTTGGCTGGTAGAACCCTGGACTATCTCTGCGTAAGTTAGCCATGCTGATGACGGCTGTGAGCCAGAAACACTTGTCCATGGATTACTTTTATGTACGTATACAATTAATATATATACATGAGCAGCGTTTTTTCTTTCATATATGAAAGCTAGATCGTTGACCTGCAACTCGAATAATTCGATCACAAAGAAAGAAACATACACTTTAATTTCTGTTTAATCAAACATATATATATATATATATATATATATATATATATCGTTCCAAACAAATCATGATGGTCGGATAAAAAACCTTCCGGTATCTATTCTCGCCACGGTACTGAATAGTTAATGAAATTAATATAGTTTTAGTTTTCAGTGAAACATAGGGCAATTTTAGTAATCTTGAAAAAAAATTAGGTAACTTTCGAAAAAGATGGCGTCAGTTGATGATAAGCGCACAAAATTAATTAGAAAGATTATTTTAAAGAAAGCAAAAAAATATCAAAGAAATAACATAGTAATTTTCCAAAAAAATAATCTCGATTTTTACGAGTTTTGTTCTTCAAAAAGTGTTTTCATTAAAGTATTTCGTTCCCTGAAGGGCATCCTCCATCGAGAAGAACCGTCCACGTATAGATGATTATTTGCGCCCTTGTTTGCCATTTCTCCTTTTGAAAGCGAAAACATCGCTTATACTCTTCTCTTTTTGATTGTCAGTAATGAGCAAAATAAACCGAACAGTTTTTTTCAGAAACAGAAGAAAAAGAAACACACAGGTGGGTCGGTAAGGAAAGGGCAAAAAAAATAGTTTGTCGGTAACGAAGAAGCAAAGACAACAATGTATCGGTAATGATTAAACACACAAATTAGTTTGTCAGTCACAAAGAAACAAACACTATGGTTTGTCGTTAACGAAATACACAACAAAATATATAATTAACGAATAATGAAACAACAAAAACATAAAGGTTTGTCTGTAACGAAGAAATGAAAAAAAAAAAAAAAGTTTGTCTGTAACGAAGAAATGAAAAGAAATAGAAATGCTGGTTGGTAACAATGAAACACAGCAAATAAGAAAAACATGTGTGTTGGTAGCAAAGAAAGAAACAACAACAAATATAAAAGTTTGTCTGTAACGAAGAAATGAAAAAAAAAAAGAAATGCTCGTTGGTAACAAAGAAACACAGCAAATAAGAACAACATGTGTGTTGGTAGCAAAGAAAGATACAACAAAAATAGAAAACTTTGTCTGTAACGAAGAAATGAAACAAAATAGAAATGCTCGTTAGAAACAAAGAAACACAGCAAATAAGTAAAACATGTGTGTTGGTAGCAAAGAAAGAAACAACAACAAATATAAAAGTTTGTCTGTAACGAAGAAATGAAAAAAATAGAAATGCTCGTTAGAAACAAAGAAACACAGCAAATAAGTAAAACATGTGTGTTAATAGCAAAGAAAGAAACAACAAAAAATATAAAAGTTTGTCTGTAACGAAGAAATGAAAAAAATAGAAATGCTCGTTGGAAACAAAGAAACACAGCAAATATATAAAACATGTGTGTTAGTAGCAAAGAAAGAAACAACAAAAAATATAAAAGTTTGTCTGTAACAAGTCTTCAAAGAATCACACACACATGTGAACTAAAAAAATAATACATGATATCTCTTCACTCTAATATTACATTCAACTTACCTATACACCAACATTGGCTCACACAGTGTATCGTACAACTAATTAACATATTTACTTTATAATCTGATTTTAATAAAATATTCGCGAGTATTATTGTTTTCAGTTTAATTTTTATATGTATTTAAAATAATTGTCTAGATACCCCTTTAAAGGAAAGATATCAATAGAGAAATAACAGTTTTATTTATTAATAGCTGTTCGTACTCAGCTTTTTTTGATCGTGGGGCTTCAATTTTACATTGTTTCTAACATGTATATCTCTGTTATCTAAGAAATAAAAATCGTTATAATGTGTTCATTAAATTTATTTATTTAAAATAAAAACCCTTAATATGGATACGGTCAACGTTTCTAATTTACTTTCGAAAATATTCAGTGTATAATTATTTCCTCTCTATGAGTGTTTAATTAGAATTTTACTTCCCCCTGGCAATTCCCGCTAAGAATAAAGAAGGTAATGCTTTCGATGATGTCCCTCCAAAACCGAAAAAAACATATTCTGCTCTGATCTCTAACCTAGATCAGAGTAGAATATGTCGGTGGAATAATCGTTTAACCCTGTTAGCGCGGCTGTCACAAAATTGCGACAAGTCTACCACCGTAAATAACCGACGATAGTGCATGCAAAACTGGTTTTATTTACAGAATAAGACACCAAAGCATACATATACACAATAAATTCAGCAATTGACTAATATGTGCATGAGAAAATGACAATTTTCCATGAGCAGATGGTCAACCTTATTATAAATGCAAGATGGCCGCCATCACAAAATGCAAATTAGTCAATTGATTTTTGTACTCTTACTTATATGCTGCAACTGACATATACATTATTTGGGAATACAATAAAAAGTTAAGTTTACAGAGTCATTTTAAAAATAAGTGTAAAAATAATTTTCCTACCAAGAAAATTCAGCGCTCAGAGAGCTAAGTGTTCCTAATTTTCATACAATGTATTTGAAATCAAACCATTAAAATTAAAACAAATCAAGGTATTTAGTTTGGTTTAAATTGAATGAAAACTTTTTAATTAATTCTACATGTATTCTTAAACGAATATAAATTCTTCCCAAATAAAAACAAATTTATAATTTATAATTTATAATATTTATTTGAAGGTATGTATTTTCCCCCCAAACTTCGCAATAAACTATGTTTACTAATCTTTTTACTCTCTCTTTATTCAATCTCTCGTCTCTTCTCTCTATCTCCCTCTTTGTAGTCGCCGACAAATAGTGTTAATGCAACGATTTCAGTTGATACACTGTCAGTGTTAATCTAAATGTCTTATGTCCAATCAAAATGCGTCATAGTCGAACTGTTTGTCCCTTCAATTTGTCTCTCTATATATTTCTCGTTCTCCCATTCTCTCTATGGTCGATTCTTTACCTCATAAAATAAAACAAAAACAAAAAGTAAATCCTCTCTCTAGTTCTTTGTTATCTCTCTTCAAAGTCGACATTTCACATCGAGATACGACAGTATTAACGTGACGATTCCACTCGATACACAGTCAGTGTTAACCTGACACGAGATTCACTAAGCTCAACTGAGAACAACGTTGAGTCGGTCGTAATTATTGCGAATCAATGATTAAAGTTAAATAATGTTTTACTTTAAATAAAGCAATATACACCTAAAATGATTGAAACTTCAGTTTTTCATTACAAATAGTTTGAAGTGTATTTAAAAGAGAAAAAATAACGAAAAGTATTATTAATTTACATTTGCCATGGTAATGTATTTGTTCGGAAGTGAATGCTTTTGAAAGTTTTATATCTAATAATAACACGTCATTGTCAAACTCTCTGTTCATCCGAGTCTCTAACTCTATAGTTCTCTTTCCAGCTTTTCCTCTTCCACTCTCTTATCTTAGCCAATAATAAAACATTGTTTACATTCCTTCCACCTTCATATCTTTATCTGCCTGTTTTTTACAGCCGACATTGAATATCGAAATACGCCAGTGTTTACGCAACGATTCCACTTGGTAGATTGTTAGTATTAACTTGGCGCCAAAATGCCTAACCTAAAATAGAAACAAAACAAAATTAAGAATGTTAGGGAAACGATTATTTAAATCTATTTTTAACAATTTAATTGAAAATAGTGCAAACTGATTAAGTGTTTTATTTTTAATTACGAAATCTTTCAAGAAAGAGATTTACGGAAAATAAAATTAATATGGTTTACACTTTACATGATAATGGATTAGTTCAGCGGTGTCTGTTTTAGACAATTTGATTTAATCAGAACGCATAGTTGTTGAAATTTTTATTTTCAAACTTTCAATCTATCATTATCTTTTTCACACTCTGTAGCCACTGAATAAGACACCAAATAAAATGAATATAGAAAAGCATTTCTTCGTCGAAACAGTAATTAATTCTATACATTAAACTAGGTAAAAAACCCATAGGTAACCAAGAGTGAAAGAGTGAGGTTGCGTAAAAAATAAAAACGTACTTCGCGACCCTCTCTTTAGGTCTAATAACTTCTGTAGTTTGGTGACAAATTGACGAGTAACGCTCTTCAGTAGTAAGGAAGGTTTATATAACAACTGAACGCCATCCGCTACTGATATAAATTCTCTGCGACAATTGTCCTACTTCTTTGATGTTCAAGAACATCCTCAGTCGCCAGCAGTGACACACTGGTAAGTCACCGCTCCTCCTATTTTCCACAAGTAATTAAACATTACGAATAATTTGAACGATAAATATAATTTCGTACGGTAGCGTATTTTTAACAGAGTATTGATGAAAAATAGCATGCATTCAAAACATGTAGAACAGATGAGAAGGAGAGAGTATTAACGAAAAAGTAATTTTGTTTATGACCTAAACAAAATGTAATATTGACGAGTATCATATAATACAATTGTTTAAATCGATTAAAAATTGAATGTTTCTTTGTACAACACATATCAATATATGCTACAAATCACTGACAAAACAGATGTTTGCATGTAGCTCGTAGTAAAAAAAGCGATCAAGCACAACATTAGTGTGAAAACGAGTTTACGAAACGTATATATAGTTTAGTAGTATTAAATACACATTGATTTAATTAGTAGCAAAATATTTCATTCATATATTGTAATCTATGACTGGTATTATGGTAATACTCTTTGAATCAATTTAAATTGTATTAGTTTGATTTAATTAATATGAGTTACTTTAAAACATTTACACAGAAAAAATGAAAAATACCTTTAAAAAAATAAATCATTAAAAAAGAAATAACTTTATGGTAGTAGTAGTAGTAGTAGTAGTAGTAATAGTAGTAGTAGTAGTAGTATCCATAGAGTGTAAAATTGAATACAGAAACAACGATGATGGACTAGAAAACAAGCAAGAACTAAAATAATTTTTTAACATTATTTTTGCTATTAATTTGTCAGTGTAATACTTTAAAAATACTGTTTTAGTATCATCATTTTTATAGGTGTAGTAATGTCTAGCCTAATATATTAAGTAATCTTGTCATATTTAATCTGATGAATCAGTATATGTTCTGACTAGACAATCTTTCTTTTTATTTCTTGGTCAATGTTTGTTTTCTTTCAGATATGTATTTCGTTTCAGTAAACTTCAAATAGGACATGGTCCGGTTTGGAACATTCTTTAACGTGGAACCATTTTTCCATAATCGTGTCTCCATCTTCATCCTTTTACGTTTTTGATAGAAAAACAAATTCTACATTTCTCTATCTATCCCATCTTTAAAATCTACAGTTACATATGTTTACAAAATAGAAGATTGAACAGACTATCTAGAGAAAAGTAATGTTATAGGGGGAATAACTTTTGGACCGTAAGTTATCTCGTTTGATCAAAAACAGTATTTCGGAAAGAAAAGTTATTGCCATTGCATTTTGGGAGCATCACCCGACAACGGAGAAAATATTTCAATCGACGTCCGTTCAGCGACAAACAATTAAGTACGTCATAATTTCAAATTACCTTCTTTTCAGTTGTATTTATCCATTAAAAGGTATTATTCTTGATCTACAAAGAATCGTTTTTATCGAAATTATTTCTTCATATTTGTGTTTTACCACTCCCAAAAGACAACCGTACTTCACAAGAATTATTAAAATACATTTATTTCTTTACTTTAATTACATAGCGTAACAGTAGATGATATTATTTTAATTTTAAAAATAGTTTAAACAGTTTCATAAACGGTTTCAATGCGTAATTACCTGTTGATCGTAGACTTTATATTAACTTTTAGAACCAATAAAAACCCTTTCACATTTCAAAATTTAACATTTTATGAAAATAATACTCCCCACAAAATGTCCAGAATATAGTCACACATAATTTTCTTAAACGATGTCTTCAATTCCGTATTAAATACATTAGTCTTCCTCATGTCCGAAAGAAACTCATTAAGTAGTAGTCATTGTGCACGTAGATTTCTTAGTATGCGAATGTTTATTGCTTTTCTAGCAAGTAACAAGTTTGAATGTTAATTAAGGTTTCCATACAACCACGTTGAGTGTTAAAACGCAGAGAATATTTATTTTTAAATATTTTTCTTTGAATGAACACAGAGTTACAAGATGGCGTTGCGTTCTTCAAATCTCAGACGGATACACATCTTTACTTTATTTCTTTAGAACAGAGAGGAGTATGTTTACGATTGAAAACGTAGGTTCCACACGGTAGCTATTTGTAGTGATATATCACCCGAAACAACATATTCTATCGTATTTAATCCGTCACTTTTTCTCAGAAACAAGAAAAAAAACACGCGATTGTTAACATACAATTTAAAAAGACTAGTGTCAACAGTAAAGTCACATATTTTAATTTTTAAGATATATTCATGTAAACTTTCAATTTAATTATTCTGTGAAAAATTAACTTCAGAAATATAAATTCAATTACACAAAATACTTAACTGGTAAAATCAAATCCAGAAAATAAATTTCGATTTCTTAAACAAGTCAGCTATTTTAGTGATTTACTCTGTGAAATAAAATTAATTTATTTCTAAATGATTCTTTTCGTGTTTATTCCAGGAATTTCGAACGCCGATCAAAGCGCAATAGCTCTCTAGTACTCACTCAGATGTGTGTCACAAAGCAAGTAGAGACGCTTCTTTTTGTGCGGTTTTGAACCAAACGGGACTAAAACGAGGTAATTAAATAACGTTTCCATACCATTAATAAAAGGCGACGTGTTACAAAGACATATGTAATGTTGTCCTGGATTGAAGCGATAATCGACCTTTTTTAGCATATCAAGTGAAAGAGTACGACCGGATCAAAGGTTAAAATCGTACGGGCTTATTAAGCTGGCAGCTGTAGGTCAAACGCATGGGTGGGGATTAGAGGGTTCTCTGTTGATTTGAAACTGCTGTTTTCCTGATATTCCATTTTATCAATGTTCTCAGTTCTGCACAAAGCTACAAGCGAGGCGGTTGTTCCCTGGTCAGCTACTAAGTCGAGCGATGACTGATACACAAAAAAGTTAATTCTATCTTTGATAAGACAACAAACAAGAAAATATCATGTTCATTTCTTATCAAGTCATTTCATTTTTCAGCTACAGAATTCAATAATCCCTCGTCTCAGAAGTCCAGACAATCCTCTGCAACCTAATGCCTACTGCGACCAGCTTACTCTCAAGTTCGAACATAGTTGTAGAGAAGCATCAGGTTCGGAAAATCTTAAACATAACGTGGGACGGAACCATGGAGCAGTAAGTATAAATGTATGCGATCCTCTTGGTATCGTATTATATTCAGTATTTAGTCACCCAGTGATTCTCCGGGCCACAATATGAGAAAGTATTTTTGGATTGCATGTAAGTTAATTTAATGAATTATTTCGTTAAAATAAAATCTAATTCATAAATAATAATTTATTACATGCATTAAATTTCAGCTTCTAAAAAATAAAATTAACCATTCTAATGAATTACTCCGGGAAATAAAATTCTGTTTTAAAAATAATAATGTATTTCTACAGTGAATCATCTCGGGTTAATAACAGACAGTTTGAGCTCGAATCAAGGTGCAATATCTTTCCTGCCTTTAGTCATAGGAGGAAGCATTTTTGGGGGCATAGTTTCCTTGCGTTTTCTGAGCAAAATGAAATGATAAAAATTCTATGTACAAATGATCATTTATTTACAACAACTGATTTAGTAGCATTTACGTACTTACTAGTATTTCGATTTCTTAGAAAACAAGTCAGCTATTCTAATTAATGGCATCGGGGAATTCTATTTTACTGGCGAACACACGAACTAATTTCTTTTTCTTTTTCAAATCCACACAACAATACTCTACTTTTCCCTATAATGACATCAAACGTAAAGTCAAACCTTCCTGATGTGCATTACTTTCTCCTAGGCAAATCTCACATCCCTGCTTTATGTGAGACTAATCTGGATGTTTCTATTGAAAGCAACAACTTACATGTCGATGGTTATTTACCCCTTGCGTGCTTCGACTCTTCCACGCATTTGTATTTTTTCCTCTTTTTCTTCGCAACGGTCTCACTATTGCACAGGTCTGGCGTATTGAATCTCATGTGCGTTCTTTTATCTGTTTGGGGTTGTCTTTCTTGCACGCCACTTCCTATTTGTTCTTTTCGTGCCGTTTCCCTTCTGACAATGCCTGCTCTGTTGTTGATGCTATATGTAGCAGTATTGATAATGCATTGCAACTTTATCCGCCAAGCTCCGTCTTAGTTTATGGTGACTTCAGTGCTTTTCATTCTGAATGGCTCCCTCATTCTAATCACCCAGGTCCAACTGATGAAATTTGTCTTATCTTTTCTCCGCCACTCTCCTCCCATGATTTCCTTATAATGACCTTCATCAACCATCCTTACTTGATATTTTAATCACTTCTATTCTTGACACATGTTCTATTTTCTCTTCTCATCAATTGGGTTCTTCTGATCATGTTGTTGTTGATGTTGCGGTTGATTTTTAGGTGAAGTTTTCTGTTGATCATCCTCTCGAGGGGAAGAGGTTTTACGATAAGAGGGTGGATTAGGATCGGCTTCGCAGTTCCATGGAGTCCTATCTTTGGCGTGTCTCCTAATGATTCTGCTAGAGAGATTACTGACTGGTTTCTTGTTGGAATTAGCATCTTCATTCCTCATCGGAAGTTTCTCATACTCCTGCCTGGTTTTCATCTGTTTGTGTTTCTGCCATTATTTATCGTAACCAATACGTTAATGAGTATCGTCGGGATGGTTTTAGGCTTTTAGACAATCCTACAGAAAAGCAAGAGAGCAATCTCTGAGGATGAGTCTAGCTATTCTCAAATAATGTTTGACTCTTATCTTATCTCAAAGGATAGCTCTCGTGAATAGTGTTGTTAAGAGTAGCAAATCGGCCAGTCCTCCTCTTTTTAATAGTGTCTGGGTTATATCATCTTCTAAGGGTAGGACTGATCTGTGTGTTCGTTATTTTGCTGACAGTTCGTCTTTTGATTAATCTGATCCTCTTCTGTCTAGTTTTCCTTTGAAAATTCATCACTCTCTTGACTCTGTCATTATCACAACGAAGATGGTTTCTAAGGTCGTTTCATATTTTTACCAGTCTAAGACTTTCGGTTCTGAGTCAATTCCTGCTGTTCTCAACGTTGTTCTCCTGGACTTTCTTCTATTATCTCAAAATTATTCAATCTCTATTTGTCGCAGTCTTATTTCTCTTCTTGTGATAAGGACTTGTTTGCTGTCCAAACTTTAAAAAATGCTGGTGATCGGTCTGACCCAATTAAGTATCGCTTTGTTAATCTCCTTTTTGTTATTAGCAAAGTTTTTGATAGGTTAGTTAACGGCAGGTTTGTTAATTTTGTGGAAAGTCTGGGTCTCTTTAGTGATGTCCAGTATGGCTTTCGTGGGTTTCGTTCAACTGCGGATCTTTTAACTGTTGTAACTGAGCAGATCTGTTGGGTTATGGATAATTCAGGAGATGCTACGGCAATTGCGCTTAGTATTTCGAAAGAGTTAGGCAGTGTGACATTCTGGTGTTCTACACACACTTCAGAGTTATGATATTGGGTGTAAGGTTCTTGACATTGTTAGGACTTTCTTGTTCGACCGAGGTTTGAGAAAAAACTATGGATAGTGTTTCCTCATCCTCTTTTCCTATATATGCTAGGGCACCTCGTGACTCTATTCTAGATAAAACACAGTTTCTTCTCTATATCAATTATCTTCCTGAAAATATACAGAAGATTAACATCTATGCTGATGATACCACTCTCTATTCTGGTGTTGCTTATTATTATTACTGGTCAGTCAGAATATGCAGCTGATCTAGAAGTTTACCTAGGTTCGGTAGTGGAGTGGCGTACGAAATGGCTTGTTTCGTTTAATCATGTTAAGAATCAATTCGTGTCTTTCGGTCGTAAAAGTGCCCCTTTTCTTCCGGACATTCTCGTGGATGGATCTACTCTTGAGAAAGAAATCAACACTGACATTTTGGTTTTCTTTATCATCAAATATTTCATGGAGTTCATACATTAGATTTCAGTTTCTCGTGAAGTCGGTTCTCTCTATTCATTCACACACTTTCTCACGATTGCCTCTATAACTCTACTATAAAACCATGTATGGAATACTGTTGTCATATTTTTGGCTGGTAATGTCCCATTTGAGGGTTCTTGATAAGGGTCAGAAATGTATCTGTAATTTAACTGCCCTCACTCTTTTATCTTCTCTACACCCTCTCTCGCATTGAAATGATGTTGCTAATCTCAGTATTTTCTATAAATACTATTATTGCATGAGTTCTGCAGGGTGTCTCATCAATTCTCTGCTTCCTTTGTTCCAGCTTGTTTAACTCGTTTGTCTAGTGGTCTCCATAAATAAGGTGTTTTGATACCTTATTGTAATACAGCTTCCCATTCCGATAATTTCTTTCGAAATGCTGCAGGCTTGTGGAATTCTCTTCCTGATGACTGTTTTTCTCCTACCTATAGCCTTGGTCTTTTGTCAATAGACATCTCCTCTCTTTGCAGTACTCATATTCCATATTTAGCTCCTTACATCAAGTGGCTTCATGCCTTGTTTTGGGCGATTTCCATAAAAAAAACTCTTATCGACGAAAAAGTACAGATATTAGAAGGAAGCTTAATATTAACAGATCCATCAACCACATTTTTGAATAAGGAAAAGGGTTAAAACGTGGTGTTTGACATGTTTCCCGGTTACTAGACCTTAGCTATCAAAAGAAATCAAATATTATTTACACTATTTGGTCACTACTTATATTGGCCAAGAAACCCTCAGGGATAAGTGTCAATGAGATGGAAGGATTGTCAGTCGAAAGATGAGGAACAATCAATAGTACAAACTAAATTTGATTACCTATGGAGCGTTTTATGGCAAGTATTCTTTTTACATTAGATTTGAAGATTACTATGTTGTCATCTGCAGGGAAGCAGCCCCGTAGCAATGTGTCTATCAGACAAGACATCCTTGCAAAGAAGCTCTGCCCATGAATTGTTTTCCTAACGCTAGGAACATGAAGGAAGAAAGGAAGTATTGTTCTGTTGTAGAAGCAATACAATTCTTGTTGGGAATATCTTACAAGGAGGAATTTAAGATTGAAGTTCAGTCGAGGATCTTTCATGGAAAATTACTATAGAGTATACTTAGAATATCAAAGTCTATTCTATTAGAAACGGGCTATAGGGAAGAAGCGATCACCCCTCGGTAAGTCTCGAAGTCGATTTTACACTCTAAGCGGCACCTCACTATATTTGGCAGCAATACTTGGTAGGGAATTGTATCTGAAGTCAGGTACATTTTAGAGCGAAAGAAGATTTCATGGAATTAAGATGTAGAGAATAAACACTAAAGGGTTGGGCTGAACAAATAAGGATTGATAGAAATATGCTGAATTTTCCCTGCATTAAAAATCGACCTTGTGTTTAATCTTCCTTACTTAATAAGCAAAAGTTTGTAACGTTTTTTTTTATTAAAAATTAATTCTTTTTTATTTCTATTGTCGGTGTTTAATGTAGTAAAAAGTGTAGCTCCTTAAAATACGGGCACTCTGAAATTGGACAAAAATTTAAAAAAATATCAGTCGAGAACGATTTATCCTTCACTGACTGAGGACAAGAAAGATATTGAAAAACAACGGTGTTAATTAAAACAAAGTTAAATATTATTTAATTTTTTAATGGTTTTTGGCTTACAGAAAAAGTTTTTAACCTTATTTATTTTTAATCTTTAAAGTTTACACAATTTAAACGAATAGTTTTAGTTAAGAAAACAGAAGCACCCTACATTACAGACCCAGAAACACTGAATAACAGGAAAAAGTTATTTTATTTTATTATGCTTGTAAAAAATATTTAATATAACCTTCTGTCCCTTTTTTCTTAAAATAAATGCGCAAAAACTAAACAACACAGAAGAGGTTTAATTAAAGAAAGATTTTTACAAAATAATCTGCGGTTGTGCGTGAGTACTATCCGTTTGTTTACAGGTCCAACGTGTAACAATTGGGAGTGAGAGAAAACAGTGTCAATCCGAATGCGTCGTTTTCGTATTTGCTCGTTCTGGAGTGCCCGAAATCTAATTGGCCCAAGTTATTAAATAAGAGTATTGCAACTAATATCAAAGAGAATTACAAATATTTTATTTTTTCTATATTCCACATAAACAATTTTCTACGGTTACAAATAAGTTTAAATTACTATTAACTCAGATTAAATGCATGTATTCTGTAGCTTAATGCAACTAGCAAACATATCTGACCGGAAGTTTATATTTGCTAGTATGAATAAATACTTATTTTGTTATGTTGGTTCACATAAAAAACTGAATGAATAAATACAAATGTTGGGTCTTTCCTCGAACTAAGGGTAAAGTAAAATAAAATTAAAAAATTCAATTTTATTCAACTTTACACAATAGACGCACCATCTTTTCTATACATACTGACTCTGTATATGTTATAGCAGTCGCAAGCTTAATCAATTTGAATATTAGAGGATTGCATAGAGTTTCAGGTATGTATCCGACCTTTATATTAGTAGAAGAGTTCATCAGCAGTCAGATTCGTATCTGACTCGTATATAAGTAGATGTTTCCATCATGAGTCAGGTACCTATCTGACGCTTATATAGGTAGAGAACACCATAAGGAGTCAGGTACTGTCTTACCTTTATATAGGTAGAGAAGTGCATCAAAAGTCAAGTACGTATCTGACTTATGTAAGTAGAGAATCTCATCAGCAGTCAGATTCGTATCTGACTCGTATATAAGTAGATGTTTCCATCATGAGTCAGGTACGTATCTGACGCTTATATAGGTAGAGAACACCGTAAGAAGTCAGGTACTGTCTTACCTTTATATAGGTAGAGAAGTGCATCAAAAGTAAGGTAAGTATCTGACTTTTATAAGTAGAGAATCTCATCAGCAGTCAGGTTCGTATCTGACTTTAATATAAGTAGATGTTTCCATCATGAGTCAGGTACTATCTGACGCTTATATAGGTAGAGAACACCATCAGAAGTCATGCAATGTCTTACGTTTATATAGGTAGAGGATTGCATCAGGAGCCAGGTACATATATGGTTCAAATAGAAGATTTCATCAGGATCCAGGTATTTTATGGAGCGGTTAACCTTGTTTATGACAAGTATACCAGCTAATAAAAGAAAAATAACCTGTATACAAACGTAGAGAAAAAACCCAAATAAACTAAACACGATTTAGCCATTCGGAATAGAAAAGAAAACTTCGCTTGTTTATGCGTAAACGTTACATTACTGAAGAACAAAGCTGAAGTTGAAGGCTGTAGTTTCAAACAGATTTTGCACGCGTAAATTATTAACACGGTCGGCCTGTTTAACAATTACTTTTAGCCTGTACTGATGAATTTATTACTCTCTGTTATCTATTCTCTACATATTTCAGTTCGTTTTTTGTTTTTGTTTTTGCAAAAGAGAAAGTCCGCAACAAAAACTTAAATAAATGAATGCAAAGGTAAACAACAACGCGAGTAAAACTATTTCTTCTTCTCCCGTTTTGAAAAAGTGAACCCCTCAAAAGAATTGCTCTTAACGGTTATATTTTTTGTCATCTAGAATTAGTGGAACATTTTCAATGTTTAAAATGCAGCGGCATATAATATGCATATCTTCTAGAATAGAACAATGAATATGGTATATAACTAATAAGTTGTATATATATATATATATATATATATATATATATATATATATATATATATATTCATGCATTGTATTAGTTTCTTTAGATGTAAATCCGCTGCAACTCAAGTGTTTATAAAAAGTGCTCAATAACAAGTGGAGCTGTTTATAAGTATAACTTTTTATTTATACAAACATTATTGGTTACATATGTGCATACATTTTTCGGTTGCACTTTTCACAGAAAGTCAACTTAATCAAACCAAGAATTTCAGAAATTTCTCTGAAATTGTTGGCCTGATGAGGTTGACTTTCTGTGAAAAGTGCAACCGAAACATGTATGCACATATGAAACCAATAATGTTTGTATAAATAAAAAGTTATACTTATAAACAGCTCCACTTGTTATTGAGCACTTTTTATAAACACTTGAGTTGCAGCGGATTTACATCTAAAGAAACTAATACAATGCATGAATATATAAATAAAAATGTATACTTATATATATATATATATATATATATATATATATATATATAGAGAGAGAGAGAGAGAGAGAGAGAGATAGAGAGAGAGAGAGAGAGAAAGCGAGAGAGAGAAGAGGGTAGTGCAGTATTAGTGCAGTTCCAACAAGGGGAAATTATATATGTAAAAAAAAACATTTTACACCATTTATTAAATATTTTGTTATTTTATCATTTTATAACTTTATGTTACGCAAAAACGCCAAACAATAACACATTTTCTCAAATGAAACAACACTCTTTCTAATTGAAAAACATTTCTTCAAATGGATGTCCATATCTGATGAGAGCGGACCACCGCTTGAAACGCGTTATATACAATTATAAAATGATAAAATGACAAAATATTAAATAAATGTTGAAAAACAACTTTTTGCAAATGTTGGTAGCTTTACGATGAAAATATATCATAGGAAAAGCCACATGATTTTCTGAAGAAAAAAAGGACAATTCTAAAATAAAAACCAGTTTACATACACAGCTATGTGAATTTTATTATTGCTAGGATTCACTGGAAAGAACATTTAATTGTTATTATATTGCATTCGTTTATTTATTTATTTCTTAAAATTTTCGTTGCTGCAATAAATGTATTTGTTCGTTTTTTATCATTGCTTCGCGTCGGTCTATTCCTTCCAATTATTTCATATTGTGTACTCCCCTGTTAAAACAGTGTTATAAAATTAGGACAATACCCTTTTCGAGCCAAGATTTATGCTAAAAATATAAATATTTTGTGTTACGTCTGGTGTATAATACGAGATAACATCATTTTTATCCGGTCGTGACAACACACACACACACACACACACACATATATATATATATATATATATATATATATATATATATATATATAATTATCATATAGCCCCTTTTGATAAGGCTGGGCACTCTGAATGAATTTAATAACAAGCAATACTACTGCCTTCATTACGAAATCCAACACAATTTGTTGTTGTCGTTTATCACTCTTCGACGCTACTCGCCGACTTGGTATTTACAAAGTTAAATTCCTCCTGAATTCCAAGCTAATTTCTGATGGGCAACTATTAAGTTCTTTGACTGCGAATCAGTGGAGATTTGTGATCGGAGTTCACGCCCGTTGGCCGTCGGTAATTAGATTCCTGCACTGAAGATTGCGTAAGCATGAAACATCGATGTCTGTAGGTAATAAATAATTACTATTTATTTATAAATATTATATATATATATATATATATATATATATATATATATATATATATATAAAGAGAAAAGATGCAGCCATAGTAAATTGGGGCACAACGTACACAATAAGGAGGAAGATAGAATAATTAATCTTTTTTACATATATTTTGTAGTCAAAAGACCATTTGACTAAAACCCAAGAGTTATAGGAAGAAAATTAATAATAATCAAAAATACTATTTAACTAAAACCTAAAACTCGAAGTACCTTTCGGTCGGCACATTTTAAAAATCTACGTCGACGGATAACGATTAAAAGCAATGATTTCATAATTAAACAAATTTATTTTTAGAGAAAAATAGGGAAAGCGGGAAAAAAACGAACGAATATTCCTAACTTTCACGAACAGCGGAGGAAACGACTTCTGCACAGCAAAGCTGAATAGAAATTATTTTAACGAAGTAGAGGGAAATTAAAAAAAAACACCTTTTTTTAAAGTACCCTGAATAAGTTTAACTTGCATGTATATCTCTTTTTACATGCAGAACGAGGGCATACGCCTGGTTATGCTTACCGCCTCCAAAACACTGAGGTGGTGTTTAGAGCGTGATTTGTGCAAATTTGGAAGCAACTATCAGAGTTTGTTGTCATATAAGTGCTGGCCAATTAACGACTCAAATAATTTGTGAGCGCCTAAATGTGCTCTGTAAACGCCCGGGTGTGCTCCGTAAATGCGAGGATGCGCCCGTTTGTAAATTACTTTTTCCCAGCCGTGACTTTCGGAAATTCGGAATGGCATGTGGTGACCTTCCAGCGCAGAAGAGTACTACAAATATAGCCCGTCTAATACTGACATTTGAATGTATATACAACTAAGTTAATTTTCGGTGTTGAAAATACATCTTTGTGAAAAGAAATGAAGGCAGTTCTGGCGCCAAACACAACACGGGTTTGTACTGCATACAACCAGCGAGATAATTCAGACGATATTTTCTAAAACCAAAACTTGACTGATAGCACAAATAGAGCGGAGTTTCAGATAAACCGGATACTTAGGTGGACATAAAAAAAGTGTTAGTATTAAATTTCGCTTTTTTTGTGAATACACTTGCAAATTATGCCCGCGGGAATACAATTATTAATAAGAATATCAGTGATCTTTTTAATTTAAACCGCAAGTTCGCTGTCCCAACCATAAAAACGCGGTCAACAAGGATCTTGATAAAACTGATCTTTCTGCTCGTAGGGGAAAGGGATCTCAACTAATATACAGACCCGTAAACGTCCATTTTCTGTATATAGTAGTGGTAAAGTTATTCCTTGGCTTTTCTACTATAAAGTCCAAAAACGTAAAGATACATTTTGCTCTCGCTTCAAAGTGAACTTCAGTGCTGGGTAGGGCGTATTCAACTTCAGCTAAAAAAATCGCTTGCCTCGTGCCGGGACTTAAAGATAACAAAAGTATCAACCACACAGCGCCAATAACAAAAAGGGCTAAGACACCTATTATTATTGGAAACCTATGAACATATTCTGTATTATAGCACCCAAAAACCCTATCATTTATCTCAACCGGCTTTTTTTTTACATCTCTCATTATACACATAAAAGTAATTTATTAAAATTTTATACTTATTCCTATTTCTTTACACGCGCGTTTCATGACAAAATTCGGATAAGTGTATTTTTTTCAATCAGTCCAATTTTGTCAATCTTCAGAGGGTTACAGTATATGTTGTTGAGTAGCGAAAAAACATGTCATAACAAAAACATAGGAGGGGTAATAATGTGATAAGTTGATTTCTGATTAAAAAAATCCGGCAAACTAAAATACATAAAGGAAAACACTCACTTGGAAAGAAGGTGACCACTTCAGAAAAAATAAAAAATTCTACTCCCAATAAGATTTTCACACTCAAGAAAACACTTATTATTAGAAATTAATAAAACTTAAGTTGTAAAGGGAGAGAACTATTTTATATTTTTCACAAATATGTCACTTATACATTTAAAGAAACCTTATTACTGTATTATTCTCGGTGATTCGGTGTTTCTAATATATATCAGTTTGCTCTTCTCGAGTAACAGAATAGCAGATTTACTATTATCGAACGCAAATTCTGTCTTCTTGGGCATTTACTTCCTTACTACTGCAGGAATATGTGGAACAAGGTTATGTTGGTTGGGAAAATCAAGCAACCGCCTCTAAGAAAGGACACTCTAGCCTATTAAAATTGGTTGTGCAGCCCTGTCGGCATTCCCTGTCGCGGCGGCTCACGCAGTTAGCAATAAACAAATTGCACCCGAAAGAGAGGGTGGGAAGCCTCAGGGGTTACCCTCATAGAACTACCCAGGATCAATACCTGACAGATAAAAGGCCGTCGAAAGGTTCCAGTTTTTGCAGGACTGATTGCGAGATCAGATACCCGACTAGTATCTTCCAGTCAAACGTATCTAAGCAACCAAAGTCACGGCTTATCTTCCGCCTTCACAAGACAATGCATAAATGACTGATAAGACATATTTACTTCACGGCATATACGTCTTTGTAGATCTTTTGAGAATTAGAAAACATAAACTTTCTGTTGACAGAAAGATGGATGCATACAAAGGGAGAAACGTAGAGAAGGAGTGAGAGAGAAAGAGAAGAAAGAGAGAGAGAGTAACCTGTGTCATCATTTAAAACAAACCATTGCTTTTACTTTATCATTTTAAAACTATACATCATTTCTTGCTTCAAAATTCAAAATATTCGATGTACTGATGAAATAAATTAAAACAAATCCTCTGATCGCCTTGGCAAGAAAAAACATTTAATGACAAACCCTGTCCGACAATGTCCAATGCCGGTTAATAGATTCGTTCAAACCAGCAGAGGACACTTTCACCTGTTGATCATATTCGTCTTCTTTCCTTCTTATCTTTCACAACATAACAATCTTTATTTTATTTGTGGCTACAAATTTAATTACTAACTAATTTTGAGTAAATAAAAGAAAAAAATGACGTTAAAACGTTACCTATCTTTGTACGCGTAATTAAAATGATAGTTTTCTTTAAAATGATTACAAATATTTGGAAATAGTTTTCCCGAAGCAAAATTGTGTTAATAATTGTAATCTATTCAATAATAAGTATGAGGGGGATAGTAGGAAAAGTAAGAGGTTGAAATAGAAAAGAGAATTTAAATAGTTGTAATATTATTTATTGGTCGGAAAGAATTGTATAATTCCTTTATTTTGACCCTATTAGTTAATAATTATTTTTATAAGAAAATATTTAATTGAAAATGGATGACATCATAATAGATGGATGGTAGCTTTCTGCAACTTTTGAAAAAAATAAGCTCATTTTGTGACGTCATCTATTTTCAAGCAACTTTTTTATAAAGGGAGAGAAAAGAGACTTTTTACTATATCTCTGAGCATTCGCCCTTCATTACATGAAAAATGTTAACGGTTACAAGCAAAAAAGATAATCATAAGTATTACTAGTATATAAGACCTCTCGGCGTTTAAACAGTTCGTTTAGTAGACGACATCTGACATCTTGAGTCACAGATCTTCTAACTAAAACGCCATAAAAGATCGCTTTCCCTTCTCTCTAGTTTGATTAAACTCCTTTATTAATGCTATCAGTCAAGGTTTTTCTGACAAAATGACGTCTGCAGTATCTCGCTGCTTTTATGCAGTACGGCTTAGTGTGGTGTTTGCTACCAGAACTGCCTTCTTTTCTTTTTACAAATATGTACTTTCTACAATTTCAAAAGAGTTCAGTTATATATAAATTCAAATGTCAGTGTGTGCCTGAATATATAAGTCGTACTCTACAGCGCTGGGAATAAGAGTAGCACAACATATCCATGCGTGTTTTCGGAAGTCATGGGTAGGAGTAAGACATTTATTACCGGCGAATTCAGACGTTTACAGAGTACATCCGCGTGTTTGGAGAGTCATCAATTTACCAGGACGTATATGACAATAAAGTGTATAGTGACGTGTACTCTGATAGTTGTTTCCGCATTGTACACAAGTCTCGCTTTAAACACCACCTCAGTGTTTTGGAGGCAGTAAGCATAATTATGCGTATCCCCTCTCTGTGCAGGCAAAACAAAAAGAAGTCACATAAGGTAGACCTATTCAAGGAGCTTTAAAAACAATGTTTTTAATAAAAAAAATGTGCCTCCCCATTCGTTAATATATATATATATATATATATATATATATATATATATATATTCTATTCTTCATTGCTTACCGTTACATACATCGTTTTTCCATCATTCGTAGATTTGGGCAATATTTGTTCGTTATTTTTCCCCCCTATTTTTTTCTGTAAAAGTAAATTAGTTTAATTATTAAAATATTAAAGTGTTATCTGTCGATGTAAACATCTGAAAATGTGTGGACCGAAAGGCGACCCGAGTTCTAGGCTTTAGTCGAATGGCTTTTTAACTATTATCAATATTCTTTCTAAAACTCTGATGTTTTAGTCGAATGGTCTTTTGACTATTAAATATCGAAACATAAGTGATTTCTCCCTATCTCCTTACTTGCTATGTAATGTTGTCCCCAGTTTACTATGACTATAATTTCTCTTATTATTCTCATATTGGGAATCGTCAGGTTTACGTGTTTGTCTTAATGGATTAACTATTTTTCTATTATAATTTGTAAAAATGATGTTATCTTTTAGTTAGCGCGTATACAAAACCAAAACTCTTAACCATAAAAAACTTATGGTATGCATGTAGTCGCTATAATAAATTATTTGTTCACAGATGAGAGTAAACCACCATTGTTAGAATTCCAACTGTTTTATAGATTCTTCCTTGTAAAAATTGTAACCATCTTGCACTTCTTTGTCACAAAAACAGACGAAATCTAAAACGGTCATTTGTTATACAATGTTCTATAATAGAATATGTTTTATCACTGAATAATCTGAATTAAATATTTATTGAAAATATGTATTTTACTAAGATTCTATTGTCACTATCTTACGTAGTTTCATATATATATATATATATATATATGGGGAGGTCGATTTTGAAACTGTAAATTATCGCACTCGAAGAAAGTTGCCAAATAATGTCAAAAGTTACCACAAGAAATATTTTTCTTCAAAATTTTGTATTTATTTGAGCATTGCAACTTTAAGATCAAATAAATCGAGATTTTTTCTCACTGCCGAGATTTCACCGGCAGATGTGTCGCCTTAAATTAAACCCGGGTTTTAACAAAAAAAAGTAATACATTACTTAATAATAAATATTTTAAAGTTTATTATTATTTTTCTTAAGAAATTAAATGTACATATTCAAATTAAAAAGGAATAACACACTATGATATTTAATGTTATATATAAATAATTATTTGTTTACATAGGCGTTTTATTTATTGGATATTTTTTATGGTATTCACCGGTTGAAAATTCATCGGGCGAATTTGACTTCCCGTGTTGATTGTCTGTTTAATTATCACACATATATATTGAATTGTCGAGCGCTGGCTTATCTAATCCCACTTTCCCGACCTTTTGTCACACCTTACCTTGTGGGAGTTAGATAAATAAAAACTAGTTCAGCCAGGGGGTTTTACCCCACCAAATAAACCGGTATCGTCCGGGCCTTTGGGTCTGGATTCACGCCCGTCTATTGGGGCTTGTCCGTCCTGTGCAGTTCTAGGAGGTGCATCTCCCAGGTTTTGCCTTCCCTCTTTGGGGAGGAGTAAGTTTATTGCTTACTGTCTGAGGCGGCCCTACCGGGGAATGCCGACGAAGCTGCCCAGGCAATTTTTAAATGGCCAGAGTGCTCACCTCTCGAGCACTGGCTTTCTCATCCCACTTTCCTGACCTTTTGTCAATCTTACCTTGTTGGGGGTAGATAAATAAAATCTAGTTCAGCCAGGGGTTTTTACCCCACCAAATAAACCGGTATCGTCCGGGCCTTTGGGTCTGGATTTACGCCCGTCTATTGGGGCTTGTCCGTCCTGTGCAATTCTAGGAGGTGCATCCTCCCAGGCTTTGCCTTTCCTCTTTGGGGAGGAGTAAGTTTATTGCTAACTGTCTGAGGCGCCCCTACAGGGGAATGCCGACGGGGCTGCCCAGTCAATTTTTTAATGGCCAGAGTGCTCACCTCTATAGCGCAGGGTTATCTAATCCCACTTTCCTGACCTTGTGTCACATCTTACCTTGTTGGAGGTAGATAAATAAAACTATTTCAGCCAGGAGTTTTTACCCCACCTAAAATATATGTATTGGAGTTGATGGGAGAATGGATAAGGACACATTGATGTATAAGGAAATTGTGGATGAAAATAGACAGAGAATTATGAAAAAAACTAAGGGACCAGAACACCATTTAACTTTTACAAAAGAAACACCATGTGAAAGTAAATATCTGACACATAGAGTTCTTCCGAATAGTGGTGCAACAGGTGCTGTTCATGCAGATCAAGTGGTGGATGTTTTGCATGAATTCCACAGTGAGAACAGTATCAAGGCTATACTTGTTGACAACACTAATACCAACACAAGTTGCGATGGTGGAATGGTTGCAATTTTAGAAAAAAAACTTTTTAAAACTCTTCACACAATTGGTTGCTCTTTGCATCATAATGAACTACCTTTCAGAGCCCTTTTTAAAAACATAGATGGTTGCGCAAAGGGCCCTACAACATTCAGTAGCCCTCTGGGGAAATTATGCTCAAATGATTGATATGATTTACCCCAAATATCATTTTCCACTATTAGCAATCCTCTAGAGTCAATTTTTAAAATTGATGAAATACATGATCTTAGTTCTGACCAAAGACTCCTTTATGAATACACAGTAGGTATTTCTAGAGGTAAGGTTGACTCTAGATATGCCTCCTGGAAAATTGGTCCTTTAAACCAAGCAAGATGGTTAACTTTGGCCATCAGGCTTATGTGTTTATGGACTCGTGGTGCATACCCACAAAGGCACACAACAAAACTACACTATGTAGTAAATTTTATTGTAAATGTGTATGCCACTTTTTGGTTTGAAATTAAAAGAAATAGTAAATTCCACAATCAGTAAGTGCACATTTTTAATATGACCCAGAGGATTAAGGAGAAGCCTCAGGAAATCCAAGATATCACATTTAGAAATATACAAGGTAATACATTTTGTTTACTGCCTGAAAACTTTCTATATTCCATGGTTAAATCTGAGGAGATTGAAGTAAGAGAAGAAGCTTTAAAAAGAATTTTGGCCATTAGGTAAGTAATATTTATTCATATATCTCTGACTCAATTATTTATTCCAATTTATAGAATGATTTTTAAAGATTTTATCTAATTTCACCATAATTATTAAAGCAGTACAGATTGGAATTTTTTAATAATTCAATTAATTAATTTGTTCTTTCAGGAGTGAGGAGTCAACCAGAAAAAGATTAAAAAGAATACTACCTATTAATTTTAATGCCACACATTGGACACAATTAATAGATTTAAAATTATGCGGCATTTTTGAACCACCAATGACGGAAGATTTTACTGAATCTGAACTTCGAGAATCGTTGATGAATGGAACCAAGCTTGACTTGCCAGATTTGCCCTCACATTCTCAGGGTGTGGAACGGGCAGTTAAGTTAATAACAGAAGCTTCACAAACTGTATATGGTTTTGAAGCAAGGCATCAACACATTACAGCCAAAGTTTTGAGTCAGAAATTGAGACCAGCATTTTTGTCTAAGGGGTCTTATATGGAGCAATTTGACTCTCTATATTAAGCTTCATTAAAATAGTGTTAGGTTTTTCCTTATTTCTTTGTTTGTTATATTTTCACTAATAACAGAAAAAATCATTTTTTTAGGTATTCAAAATTACTGTTTAATTCATAACGTTAAAAGGTAGTTTACAAAAGCAGATACTGAAAATGAGGGGGGGGCAAATTTTCAATTTGAAGATTTCTTTAATTCATATCAATTTTATAAAATAAAAGGACATTCCCTGCTTTTAAATGCTGAAATTATTTGGTTTTCACACCAATATTCAAGCAAATCTTGCAAAAACGAGGAATTTTCAGTATATTCTTGTCTACGATCTTTGATACCAAACGCTCAAAAAACCGCTGAAGTTTTTGATCTAATTTTTTGCATGAGTATTTAATAGGTCTATATACAACTTTCGGAACGTGCCTTTTTTTAATATTTAAAAAAAAGTGTAAAATCGACCTACCCTAATATATATATATATATATATATATATGAATGTAATGTTCCGTTTCAAAAGCCGAACTGTTTACGACAACTGCCTTTAAATAGGATTTATCTCTCGCTAATTAACAGATTTGTTGACAACGTCCCCGTAGGTAATCATCATTTCCTACGTGGATTAAATGCGAAAGCCTCTGTGTAGCTTAATTGCCATAAATATATTTTCCTAACTTACTACCTTGCTTTACTCATGTATTTATACATAAACAATTATATCTCCTTATAATATTTTATGTGGATACATGAAATAATTATATATATATATATATATATATATATATATATATAATCATCCACAGACAGATTGTTTCGCTATATCACAGCTCTTCAATGCAGCTAGACAAGCAAGTGCATTAAGCCAGGATCGAAAAACGATCGGGCATTAGACGATCGGCCATCAAACACGAACAGTGTGTAAGTGAAATCTCAATGTTTATATAAATACTGTCAGCTACTACAGAATGCTCAATTTTTGGCCTAGAACGAATAAATAATTACAGAGAACTAATCTACGTAAGTAAGAGCATAATATATTTCCGTTAATTATATCATACTTGTATGTTCTGATTAGCCATCCGAACCGGCGATTTCTGGAGCTGTAAGTGTTTGTATCGTCGTCGATGCAAATTACTAACCTGATTGTAATTTCTGCTACGACCGACTATTGCTCCAGGAACCGCTGCTATGGATGGCTAATCGGCACATAACTGCATGATATTATTTTACACACACACACACACACACACACACACACACACATATATATATATATATATATAAGTTTATGTATCTATCGATACTCCTTTTTATTTTGACATCGCTCAAGTTCCTTTTCAATTGTTTAACTCCCGTCGTTTCAAATGGCAGACACCGCACCCCCTTTTCTTCTGACACCATTTTCTGTTCATTTCTCTTTCCTATTTGGGTTTGACTATCAGTTTCCACGGATATCTTATGGATCACACTGAGTATTAAGTCACAATGCGAGTATCATATGACATCGGCCAGCGGCTTATTTCAACGGAATAATGAAAATTAGATGTCCCGAGGCATCAACCCCGCGGCTAATCAAAATGGCGTGCAAGTGTATGTGTGTATGTTGGGGGTCAGGTAGGAGAGGCACTGGAAAACATATTAACAGAATACAGGGTGGTTCAAGAGACACGGTAGGATTTTTTTCTATTATGTTAAAAAGTAATATTGTTTTTGTTTTTGTTTTTTTTCGTATCGTTTTATAAAAATCTTTAAGAAGATATTCATTACAAAATGTTTCAAAGAGCAAATAAAATAAGGATATTCCTGGGACGCACCGTCCCAGGAATATCCTTATTTAATCCTCGCATTTAGCAATAAAAAATTGATTTTAAATTAAGCGTGGCAGACCAACTAACATCTTTCTACTACTAAAACTATGTGTATTTGGTTATATTGTTATCTTGTACCCGTGCACACTGGATGACATCATCTTTTTTGCGAAGTCATCATTCAAACAAAAGCATGGGAGAAAATATTGCACTCTGATTCCAGTGCATACTGGATAACGGCATCGTTGTATGATGTCATCCATTTAAACAGAAAGATAGGGACATAACCGTGCATAGTTGATGACGCCACAAAACGAAGATATCATCCATTAAAACAAAGATGTAGAAATAAGGGTGTACAGTGAATGACGTCAAATAATGACGAAATCATCCATCAAACTAGACATAAAGAGGGCGGGAGGGATCCTTGATGACGTTTTATCTACAGGAACCGTAAATCAAAGGTTTATAAGTCGTCGACTAGGGGGTTTGGTGTTATTGTTAACTTACACATGGTTGACCAAAAACATGCTATTTAAAGCTTAAGCGTGAGAAATAGCGAAAATACTATTTAATAATCCAATGTGACACATCAAATAAAATGCTTGAATTTAAACGAGACAAAAGACAAACGGAAAAAGCCTCTTGTTGATGTTTGGACGCATCTAAATAAGATGCGTCCATTCAATCCGCGCAAGTAAAAAATAAAAGAAAATAGGTAAAAATTTTGAAAGCCTAATAAGAATAATTTTGTCAGTTTTTCGTATGAGTCACAGGTGAAGAGGTTCCCGTGAAACTTTTCTCGGGGTGCATGCATATTAGGGACGGGCAATGAAAATGTAAGTAAATTGTTATTTTTTAACCAAAAGTGAATATCACTGCACGAAAAAAAAACACACCATAAATCAGAAAGTATAGCCCATCTCTGTATTAATGACGACGACGACGATAATTTTAACATTAACCATATTTGATTCATTTAACTAAGGCATATCTATTTCCTTAACGATGATTTGCTTTTCGCATTGAATCTAAGCGCCCACATACTTACGGCCCTTACATTACGTCTATATAGACTAAGATTTTGGCAGTAATTCTCATCTAGAATCAAGCAGTTTGTATACCTCATGAATAAACTAACCAATCAACTATATACATCTTATATGGTGCTAGAATCTACCCAATATCCATTCACCGTCAACCATACAGTATAACATGTTGCATCTTATAATCATATCTACACTGCTCAACACAAACTCGTTTACTCAATCTGTTACGAATATTTTTTCATGGAAATCGTTCCAGACAAAGCATGAAGCCGCTTGATGAAAGGATCTAAAAAATGACCACTTTAAAGTCAAAAACTAGCCAACGCGATAAGTGTTAGATGGACAGATCCCGATCCAGAAAAGAGCAATTCTTCCCCCTTTATCAGAAAGATCGTTCATGAAATGTTAGGACTAAATGACCAAACAAGGGAAGCAAGAGTTACGAGGCATACTGAAAGTAAACCTAAGGTCAACTTTCTACGCTTCAAGAGAAATTAAAAGTAAAAAAATAGTAGAATAAACGGCACTTCTCTACATAACTATCAATAATAAATACACTACTTAATAATAATATAACTAGATGTGTTTACGAAATACTTATCCATAATGGGGGACGGAATAGCTTTCACTAAAATGTACAGTAGTTTATTTTAAAATTATTTTAGAAATTTAATTTTAATTTGAAGCATTGGCGTTCAGTTGAAAAACGCTATTTTTTTTATTTCGAGGAAGATAATTGGAAAATGTTTTGGTTTTCTTTGGCAATTTGTTAAACGTGCATTTTTTTAACGCAAACTGTTTTAACGTATTTACAGACACACACATCACAATGTTAGCAAACTGTCTGGGGTATGTGATGTACTTAATTGATACCGTCGCGGATTATGTAATCGGCTATACCGGATTCGAATTTCATCAAAACAATTGTACTCATTTACGGTCTTATAATCTAAAGAAATTCATTTTGACTAAGCTATGGGTAAAATAGTAAGTTGTGTTTAATTCGTCATATCTAGCAAATTGATTACTATAAGTATCGCTTAACACCATTACATCTTTAAAAAGTGTCGATATGACGTGCAATAGTCATACTAAACCAACATTTGTCAGAGATTCGTACAAAAAAGACGTATGTTATACACTAACATAAACTTTTACTATCTGGTCAGGATCAAAGTGTAGTAGTAGCTTCTTAGTTGAGTGAATGAGTCCTGCTCTCTTTTATTTTAATGTTAATATAATTCCTCCAAGATTCCCGCTCTCCACTTTTATTTTGACCTTGACCTCTCCAACTGTTTATCATCATTGCACGATAGCATCCACTCCTAAACGCCACCCTTATTTCTTCTGCTTCCATTTAAGATACACTCCCACTTAGAGATTTTCTGCTTGTTTTCGGTTCTAAACAAACCGGAAAACAGTTATCGGTCTGCTCTCAGAGAGTGTTTGAAGTTTCTTACTAACATGCTTCTTTTTATTTCTTTTTTAGTAGTTTTTGTTGTCTCACTAGCCATTTTATTCCAAATAATTTTTGAATATATATAAACATAAATATATATTTATGAACAAAATAAAATTCAAATGATTGGGGGTATGTTAAGTAGAGTAAATGTGGTATTGTGGAGAATGCTGAGATGAACGTGGTAAGCACATGGTGAAAGAGAGAACGGTAATTACTCGGATGAATGGTTAAAAAATG
>OY744521.1:102706664-102786664 GCA_963556195.1 Sepiola atlantica | reverse complement strand
ATAAAATAAAATGAAAAATAATGGCAGCGTCTGGCTGGACGTCCGTACTTGTTAGAGAATGAAAATGAGTGGGAGAAAAAAGGGGAAGGGTGGAGGGAGCAAGGACTACTGTGGCTGACGATGAGAGAAAGAGGTGGGGGATGAGCAGGGGTAAAATGGATGGCAGAGAGAGATTGGAGGAAGAGGGGGAGGGGGTGTTTGACCAGATGGCTGTGGTCGAGATTGAAGGGGAAGAGTGAGTTGGAATGTTTGTGTGTGGGGGGTGTATATATATATATATATATTTATATATATATATATATATATATCAAAGATAATCAGATTTCGTAGGTATATGTATCAGTAGTCTAATGAAATAATGAGCTATTCTACGAATTGAGGCAACCACAACTGAAATATGTCGTAGATCTAAACTGATTAAAGCACGCAATTGTCCGCTCATCATCTATGTGAACGTGAGAATATGAATATTAAATGATCGATAGTTACTGCGTGTATGCGTGTTTCCCATAGCACAGTACATTAAGCCCTCCGCCCGAATACAGAGCTATTCCCTTCAAACCTATTTTCTCAAAAATAATTATTTAATGAGCGAAATGTTCGACTTGGGCCATCCGTCTTGAATCTTGTACGTTTGCATTAAAACAAATAAAACACAAGTTAACTTTTGACTGAGTTGGTGCATTATTCATCACCACAATTTGGAGAGGGACTATTCATACAAAGAATAACTTTGTTTCCTGCGACCATGCATCCCTAAAAGAGTATCCGTCTGTCGGTCGGTTGGGTCGTCGATCTGTCACGCCTTAGTTTGAAATAGCTAGTTCATCTTTAAACGCGCAGATTAAACGACGTATCATTTTTTTTAAACACATCCATTCATCTCTATAAGAGGTTCTGTCTGTCATTCGATCTGTCACGCTGAAGTCTGAAGTAGCATTTTCTTTGATCGATTACGTTTAATTTGGAAATAATATTTTTATCGCTAAATACACATATTTAATGGACTTACTTCATGTTAGACGGATCCTGGTAGGTTTATAAAAAGTTATGTCGGTTTTTAGAGCTGTCCCGCTTTAGTTTGACGCATCATTTTTGTCAATTTTTCTCGCTTCAGTTCGAAATAGAATGCTGTTCGACCTCTTACACTTAAATCCGAAATAGAATTTTTGTTGATCGCTCACGCTTAAGTTTGAAATGACATTTTAGTCAAGCTCTCACGCTTAAATTCGACACAGAATCTTGGTTTAACCGATTATGCTTAAGTTTAGAACAGTATTTTGGTCAATCTCTTACGCTTAATTTCGAAATAGCATTTTAGTCAATGTCTAACACTTAAGTTCGAAGTAACACTTTGATTGATCTCTCACGCTTAAGTTTAAAATCACAATTTTTGTCTATCAAATATAGTATTTTAGTCATCTCGCACGCTTAAGTTCAAAATAGCATTTCTAGATCTCTATAAGTGTATCATCCATAACGCGGCACGATGGTATGTGTCGCATAAATTGTATTTTCTTAAATTTCGATCAAATTGTATTTTTATCACTAAACATGAAGATCGGGTGGACGCATCTAAGAAAAGTTTCGGTTTTTTACTTTGTATATTTGTATAGCTTTGAGTCTTTAAATAACAGAACACTTTCGATTTTTAGCTTAGTATATTTGTATAGCTTTTAGTCTTTAAATAACAGAACACTTTCGATTTTTAGCTTAGTATATTTGTATAGCTTTGTGTCTTTAAATAACAGAACACTTTCGGTTTTTTACTTTGTATATTTGTATAGCTTTTAGTCTTTAAATAACAGAACACTTTCGATTTTTAGCTTAGTATATTTGTATAGCTTTGAGTCTTTAAATAACAGAACACTTTCGATTTTTAGCTTTGTATATTTGTATAGCTTTGAGTCTTTAAATAACAGAACACTTTCGATTTTTAGCTTAGTATATTTGTATAGCTTTGAGTCTTTAAATAACAGAACACTTTCGATTTTTAGCTTAGTATATTTGTATAGCTTTTAGTCTTTAAATAACAGAACACTTTCGATTTTTAGCTTAGTATATTTGTATACCTTTGTGTCTTTAAATAACAGAACACTTTCGGTTTTTTGCTTAGTATATTTGTATAGCTTTGTGTCTTTAAATAACAGAACACTTTCGATTTTTTGCTTAGTATATTTGTATAGCTTTGTGTCTTTAAATAACAGAACACTTTCGATTTTTTGCTTAGTATATTTGTATACCTTTGTGTCTTTAAATAAAATACTACGTCTTCACTACTATTTTAGTTCTTATATGTGACCTTTCCAACTGTTACAGTTAAACTTGTCATAATCGTGACCGTCGAAGGCCGACAGAATAAGTAGAAAAGAAAAGAAGAAAATTATGAAAAAAAAATGTGTGCATGGGAATCGGTCAGCGTGCTGGGTGGGGTTGCGGATCTTCAGTAGAAATATAATAGTCTGAACCATTTAACGCTAGTTACACCGACATTCAAAATGTTTTTGATGATGATGATGGCGGTGTGTGGTGGTGATGCTGTTAATAATGATAATGATGGTGATGATGATAGTGGTGCTGATGTTGCTGCTTCTGATAAGAAGTAAGTCATGTCTAGACATGCGTTAGTTTAGGTTTAGGTTTTGAAAAATAGTGGTCGTGATGATGATGCTGATGATTATTCTGCTGCTGATAATGATGATGGTGTATGATGGTGATGATGATGATCATGATGATGATTATGATCATGACGATGATTGTGAGAATGATGATGATTATGAGGATCGTGGTAGTAATTATGTAATGATGTGGTGATTATGATTGTAGTGGTCGTAGTAGTGATGACGATGATGATGATGTTGGTGGTGGTTGTGGTGATGATGCTGACGATGATGATGATCGTCGTTGTTATAACAATGATGTTTATGATGATAATGATGGCGGTGATGGTAATTGTTGTGGTGGCGATGATGTGATGATTTAGTGAATATGATTGTGGTGATAGGAGTAGTAATGATGATGATGATGATGATGATGATGATGATGATGATGATGATGATGATGATGATGATGATGATGATGATGATGGGGCGGGTGCTGCTGCTGCTGCTGATAATGAATGTGGCGATCATGATGATGTTTGTGGTGGTGGTAATGATGATAAGGATGGTAATGATAATGATTATGATGTTGGTGGTGTTGATGGTTGTAGTCGTGGTGATTATAGTGGCGGTTGTTGTGTGTGGTGGCGGTGATAATAATGATGATGATGGTAGAGGTAATGGTTGTTGTGATGATGATCATGACCATAATTGTGTTTTATGCTGATACTGATTGTTGTAGTGGTTGTTATGATGATGATGATGATCATCATCATGATAATGACGATGGTGGTGATGGTGGTGGTGGTTATAGTTGTAATATAGATTATGCTGCTGCTGCTGCTGCTGCTGATGATGATGATGATTATGATGATGATGATGATGATGATGATGATGATGATGATGTGGTGGTATTTGTGATATTGATAATGATAATGATGATGATGGAAATGATTATTATGATGATGATGATGATCATCATCATCATCATGCTGATAATTGTTTTGGTATTTGTGATGAATTATGATGGTTGTGGTGGGTGTGATCATGGTCATGGTTGTGATCATTATTGTGATGATGATGATGATGATGATGACGATGACGATGATGATGATGATGATGATGATGATGATGATGATGATGATGATGATGATGATGATGATGATGATGATGATGATGATGATGATGATGATGATGATGATGGTAGTGGGAGTGGTTGTGGTAGTTATGATAATTATTATGATGATGATTGTAGTATTGGTGGTGGTAGTGGTGGTAGGGATGATGATGGTTATGGTGATGATGATTATTATGGTTGTTGTGTTGATGATAATGATTATGTATAAAGATAAATACACATCGAACTTTATTATAGAGTGGGGGATTCGTATTGTGTTTTGGCATTGAATAACCCAATACGAATCTATGTGATTTAAAGCAAACACATGCATGGTTTCAAAAGTAAAGTTTATTTATGACAATTAGACGTTCGTAGCCACGCATGGCTCAAATAACATATTAGTTTGGGCCGAAATCAACATAACACTAGCTTTAATGGCAGTGGTAGGAGAGGTTACCTTAGAAAATAAAATAATATAGATCTAAATAAGTTATGTTAAGACAGGCGTATGATAGAACAACATAAAGATGAGTGTATAGAAGAAGCCAGCAACAGCAGAATAAACAAATAGAACATTGGTACGAAAAAGAAACGAGTAGAAATGACTAGCATATAAGATTTAGAGTATACGTATATGTCATGGATCTTTTGGAGTAGAGACTCGCCACGAATGGAAAAACAAGGTTTGCAAATAATAATAATAATAATAATAATAATAATAATAATAATAATAATAATAATAATAATAATAATAATAATAATAATAATGTGCTGTACGCGCAGCCGCAATTGACACAATTGTGTGAGTCCTGTCTAGACATGCGTTAGTTTAGGTTTAGGGTTTACATTAGGTTGTACACATGGCAGAATAAACACGACTGTGTAACACATCACAGAATGGTTGGCAACTATCTGTGTGAGTTTATGTGGAGGCAGGAAGATCGCGGGAACGATTATTTATGCAATACTCAATGAGATAAATGGATTACATCCTCTTGAATATATAAGAAAACGTAACCTTTTTTACTATATTTTGTCCGTTTGGGGGGGGGGATGTTGTTGTTTTGGGACGCGCTTTTTATATCATTTCTGGTTTAGAATTATTAGACTGGGCTAGTATTCAGGAGAGCTGGGTAAAAGTACAAGATTATAGGTTATTAGGACCTTCCATAAGCAAAATAGTCTGATTTGTATATGTCAATTCATGTAGGATCTCTCGCATGTCTTTTTTTATTATCCACCCCCACACAAAACAAAATTGCGTATTAGAATTCATTTTGGTTTAAAATCTTCAGGTCATTAATCAGTTCATTCTTTTTAAGATAAATAAAAGAAAAAAGAAAAAGAAGAAAAAAAGAAGGCGGGAAAAGTAAATGTCAAAGGTCGAAAAAAGAAAATAAACAAGCAAGTAAACAAACAGATATAAAAAATAACCAGATAAATAAACAAGCAAAAACCGAACAAATAAATAAACAAATAAATAGACGGCGGTCTTAATGAGTCGCACGTGCACTCGGTATTCCTTCAAGAAAGGATGACGCGTGCGAAATTCGAGTCAAGTTTTTCCATTTTGTCGGGAAACCTAGTGACTCCCACTGTGCGGGTGTTGGAGCGGGAATGGTGGTCGGTGGATGTCTGGAGAGGGGGTTTGGTGCACCACCCTCTTTTCGATTGTACATTAGATTGTTTGTTTGTTTGTTTGTTCGTCTGTTTGTTTGGGTAACATTGTCCGACTTCCTTGTTCCTCCATTCAAACCTTCTTTCCCTTGTTCATTGTCCAATTACCACCAATAGGGAAGATCACCTTCAGTTTTAAAAATAACACTTTCCCTTTCAATATTGAACTTAATACAAATCCCCCTTCTCTCTCTCCCTTTCTTTCTTTCTTTCTTTCTTTCTTTCTCTCTTTTTACCCCATCTTTATTTCTTGGTCTCTCTCAAAATAAGAATACCCTGACTCTCACAAACCCTATAAAATTAGTTCTAGCTTCATTTTCTGAAGTTCACATCCATATGAGTGTCTCAGTGCAAAACATTCCACAGTCTTTATTTAAACAATTTGAAATCTGCAGATCTTATAAATTACAACAAGCCGAAAAATCAATTCTTATCATAATAGTTTGCTTTCTGTCTTATTTTTCGTTTTTAATCCATTTTGATTATTGTACAATACTGTCTTTAATCGTTTGTTTTCTTTTGGGTTTTTGGGGGGAGGGGGATATAGTATCTTCTTGTTTTTTCTTTTAATATTTCCGTCGGAAAGTTGGCGGCGATTCCTTCATGATATCCGGCTTATTGATCTGAAAACGAGCAGTATTGGTCGAGAACTCCGTAACTAATTCAGATGATGATTAAACTAATCAATTGCTTTGGCGCCAGTACTCATTTATATCCCGCAATTCATTTTAATTCTGGTCGGGTTTTTGCCAGTAAGTTTAGAAGTTTTTAAGGAATTTCTTCGGTTGCTGATTTGTCCCCCTTTCTTGAATTGTCATTGCTCTTGCTATGGTAATTCACGAAAAACAAAGGAGTTTTTACGATTGAAATTTCTTCCAGATGACTTCCACTGTATTACCCTTTTTCAAACTCAGTTCTATCACACATTGTAACCATAATATTGCCAAAATCTGAAAAAAGAATTACAAAATACGCCGGTTTTCTCGGCAGATTTGTGTTCCAACCGATCACCGCGGAGAAGCGGGACAGTGGTCCCCACCACGCGGAACTTCCTCAACACCTTCGGTCTATTAATGACGCACCACACCGGGGACCGTCGTAAACTGACTTGGCTGTACGAGCGCTTCTCAACCGGCATTATTCAAATAAACGTCTTGTGTCTGCGCTCGATCCTCCAAGCCAGCAGGACATCTGATATAAATTTCCTTATGTTCCAATATAGACGTTTTATTGTTTTACTAACCCCACAACAAGTGCTGACTTGATTTAAAAAATCTATTATTATTTTCGGTTGTTCTCTAATGGTTATTTAATTTAGTTATACAATTGAATTAAAAGATTCGATTATCGTCTCAGAAACGATCGTAAACGTACTGGTGTTATGTTCAATTATTGGAGGGCAGATAATTCATCATGTAAGAAGGTTTACATAAAATCAATGTTATAATAGCTCCGGTTTAGCTGAGAAGTCTACCATTGCGCTAACTCCACAGATGCAGTATTTGCAGGCACTTGGGAACTATACCTGTTTTCCTAGCAGGCAATGTTTGTATATATATATATATATATATATATATATAAGAACCCCAGCAGTGTGCCCGATTATAGCTAAAAATTAAAATAAGAGCGTAATATTTATTTCTATACGTATTACAGAAGATCAGAACAACATCAGTACTGTTTGTTTCAAATCCTAACAAAGGTGACTAATATTAGGCCTATTTCCCGGATTCTCTTCAGTCTCTGTTTATCTCGTAAAGGGGCCTATTATAGGTCTCCTTCCTTTTCTGTCATATATATATATATATATATATATATATATATATATATAATGTGTGTGTTTTTCGTTCAAGTTTTAAGTATTGCATGGAAAGTTTATAAAATTGAAATAAAAGCCAAATCAGCAATACAAGATTAATTTTTTTTTTTTTTCTTACATTAATCCTATCGATTACGGAATAAAATTCCTTCTTCAGGGGTGACCAGTATTGAGTCATTTTTTTTTTTTTTTTTCATCAAAAAACAAGAATAAAGAAACTTATTTCTTTGTTAATTTGACAAACGTCTTAGATGGTACGACGTAATCGCCTTGATGTTATGAAATGGCGGTAGGATTCAAAACCGGTGACGAACGAGAGATGCGTTGGCACGCTGTCGAGTAATGTGTGTGTTTTTCGTTCAAGTTTTAAGTATTGCATGGAAAGTTTCTTGAACGAAAAACACACACATTACTCGACAGCGTGCCAACGCATCTCTCGTTCGTCACCGGTTTTGAATCCTACCGCCATTTCATAACATCAAGGCGATTACGTCGTACCATCTAAGACGTTTGTCAAACTAACAAAGAAATAAGTTTATTTATTCTTGTTTTTTGATGAAAAAAAAAAAAAAAAATGACTCAATACTGGTCACCCCTGAAGAAGGAATTTTATTCCGTAATCGATAGGATTAATGTAAGAAAAAAAAAAATAAATTAATCTTGTATTGCTGATTTGGCTTTTATTTCAATTTTATAAACTTTCCATGCAATACTTAAAACTTGAACGAAAAACACACACATTACTCGACAGCGTGCCAACGCATCTCTCGTTCGTCACCGGTTTTGAATCCTACCGCCATTTCATAACATCAAGGCGATTACGTCGTACCATCTAAGACGTTTGTCAAATTAACAAAGAAATAAGTTTCTTTATTCTTGTTTTTTGATGAAAAAAAAAAAAAAATGACTCAATACTGGTCACCCCTGAAGAAGGAATTTTATTCCGTAATCGATAGGATTAATGTAAGAAAAAAAAAAAAAAATTAATCTTGTATTGCTGATTTGGCTTTTATTTCAATTTTATAAACTTTCCATGCAATACTTAAAACTTGAACGAAAAACACACACATTACTCGACAGCGTGCCAACGCATCTCTCGTTCGTCACCGGTTTTGAATCCTACCGCCATTTCATAACATCAAGGCGATTACGTCGTACCATCTAAGACGTTTGTCAAATTAACAAAGAAATAAGTTTCTTTATTCTTGTTTTTTGATGAAAAAAAAAAAAAAATGACTCAATACTGGTCACCCCTGAAGAAGGAATTTTATTCCGTAATCGATAGGATTAATGTAAGAAAAAAAAAAAAAAAATTAATCTTGTATTGCTGATTTGGCTTTTATTTCAATTTTATAAACTTTCCATGCAATACTTAAAACTTGAACGAAAAACACACACATTACTCGACAGCGTGCCAACGCATCTCTCGTTCGTCACCGGTTTTGAATCCTACCGCCATTTCATAACATCAAGGCGATTACGTCGTACCATCTAAGACGTTTGTCAAATTAACAAAGAAATAAGTTTCTTTATTCTTGTTTTTTGATGAAAAAAAAAAAAAAATGACTCAATACTGGTCACCCCTGAAGAAGGAATTTTATTCCGTAATCGATAGGATTAATGTAAGAAAAATAAAAAAAAAATTAATCTTGTATTGCTGATTTGGCTTTTATTTCAATTTTATAAACTTTCCATGCAATACTTAAAACTTGAACGAAAAACACACACATTACTCGACAGCGTGCCAACGCATCTCTCGTTCGTCACCGGTTTTGAATCCTACCGCCATTTCATAACATCAAGGCGATTACGTCGTACCATCTAAGACGTTTGTCAAATTAACAAAGAAATAAGTTTCTTTATTCTTGTTTTTTGATGAGAAAAAAAAAAAAAAAAAAAAATGACTCAATACTGGTCACCCCTGAAGAAGGAATTTTATTCCGTAATCGATAGGATTAATGTAAGAAAAAAAAAAAAAAATTAATCTTGTATTGCTGATTTGGCTTTTATTTCAATTTTATATATATATATATATATATATATATATATATATATATATATATATATATATATATGTGTGTGTGTGTGTGTCTCATGTAAATACTTTTACATAGTCATTTATTTGCGTTCTAAGAATTCAACATAACAACTGATAGTGTACGCTCGTTTTTAGAGACGATGTGTCTTTATTAAGATCGGTATGTATCACCAGCACAAGGATTAGACATCAATTTCAAAGTTAACAGACATCATCAAGGCTATAGTGATCAACACTCGCGCAATTTAATAGAAAACCCATCCACAATAGATATAAGCGCCAATACTTGAATTTGAATCAATAGTCTTGAAGTAATTAGTCATTGCATTATAGCAGCAACATTTTTATTGTCCCCATTTTTGTCTACTCTTCCATGCGTTTAACATTGTAGGAAATCACAAGCTGTCATTAGCGATAACGTAAATATCTTCGTATAAAACAAATAAGCAACTCTTCGACTGATGATGTATTGTTATATAAAAGTAAGATGTTATTTTTTTTCGCTTGTGCCGTGGATGAAAGCCCCGGATCTCGAAAAGGTATACGGGTCTCTAACTTAGACTGAAGAATTCCATTTCCCGGCACACAAAAGAACTGTGATATAGCGAAACTGTCTGTATGTGAGTGATTAAGTTTCAAGCCTAGATCGGGCCCATGACGAAAAATGTTTATTTTGTTTTATTTATATTATATCTATAAATAAAACCAAAGTGACATTATCTTCGAGCTTTGGGTTTCTTTATTTTATATTCATCAATAAATCCAAAGAAACATAATTATTCGATATGGCCCCGCTCTAGGCTTGTAAGCTATGGTCCCATATATTTGACCTTATCTTTTGTAAAATTAATAATTAATAAAGATATATTATGCTATTATTATTACATAATTGAGCACTCTTTTGGATTTGTTTATATCAAACAAAACCAAGGAGTATCTCTCTCCCTTACTTTTTCTCCCTCCTTCTATCTCTCTCTCTCTCTCTCTCTCTCTCTCTCTATATATATATATATATATATATATATATATATATATATATATATATATATATATGACTTTCTCTAGACATTTTATTCTTAACTTTTTTGTTGTTTTAATTAAAAGAATACCAAATTGATCTTCTTTCTCTGTTCTGCCTTCCTTTTCGTTCAATCTTTCTTTCTTTCAACTGTTTTTCTTTCATTCTTTCTTTTTTCTGTTTTTTTCTTTATCTTTGTTACAATTCATTCCTATATTATTTATTTTCTTTTCTTTCTTTTATTTGTATCTTTAATAACATGGCCTTTTATTATATCTTCCTTTTTTTGTATTTCGTTCTTTCCTCTTTATTCACTTTCTTCCGTTATCATTTGTCTTTCTCTTTGCTTATCTTTTCTTAACTTTCAAGCCTTCAATATTCCCTTCCTCTTCCTTCATTCATGTCACTTTCTTTATCTGTATTTCTTTTGCCATGCCCCTCTCCCTTTTCGTCTCCATTCTCGTTCATTATTTTGATTTCGAATTTAGTCTTTTCTCCCTTTCTTTTCATTATGCCTATCTTTTGTTTCTATCTTCATTATAATTTATTTATATCCTTACCTTTCGTTCTTTCCTTATTTCTGACGTTATTTTCTCCATCAGTTTATTTTTCTATCTTTATTTTAATCTATTTTGTTTTCATTCTATTCTTTCTTTGTCTTTCTTAATTCCATATTTAATTAATTTTGTTTTAATTCTTTTCGTTTTTATTTTCTCTTTTTTATTACTTTATTTTCATTATTTACCTCCCTCAGATCCTTTTATTTCCCCCTCTCTCTCTTTTTCTTTGTTATTGTGTCTTTCTACCCCCTTTCTCTTTGTTTTTATTTAATTTGTTTTCTCATTCTTTCTTTCTTTCTTTCTTTCTTCTTTCCTCCTTTACTTCTACCTCTTCTCTATAACTTTACTCCCCCCTCTGCCTTCTACTCTTTCTCCATTTGTCCCCATTGTCCTTTCTTTCCTTTCTTCCGGTTTCTATTTCGTTATCATTCAAGACTATTAAATAGAAAGTCATTTCTTTCCTCCGTTTGTCATCACCACTTGCAACTACATATCAATAAAGCCGTACGTTATTTTCTTTATATTTCTTGTCCGCGTCGCCCCTCCCACCACTTCAACAATAAGAGACGCGACGAGAACTGGACGAGAATTAGACGAGAACCCACTTGAGATGAATGACAGTACAGCAGAACAACTTAAAGACGAGCGCCTGGCGCTGGTGGAAGATGAATTAACGAAGGGGAAAAAAGCCTTTAAAAAACGATCAACAAACTAATGACAAAGGGAATTGACAAACTCAAGAGAAACACGTCACGACAGGGGGACGAGGAGCGGCGCAGGGGGGTGCAAAAACGCTCCGTTCGTCCGTGTTGTGGCCAATCAGCACTTCCTCAACCCCTCACTTCAACAGCGTCGTCTAGTCCTTTTCTTTATGACTGTGTTTGTTCGGGCATCTAAGAACAGTCGCACACATTTTCTGTACATATAAAACTAGCAGATTTGCACAGAGTTGTCTGGGTAAAAAATATGTTGACCCTATGCATTCCTTAATATAGTCTATTTATTGGAGTGATAGTACAACTACAATTCTTCTGACAATTTGTGTACAGAAGTAAACCACTTCTTTAAATTAAATCATCGTAAATGTTGAGTTGCTGTTAAACAAATAAACCCACATCAGCATTACAGATGATGGTAAATATAAACCAAAGTTAGACTTTCTTCTATTTCATTAAAGGGAATAGCTTTAATAACAAAATATAGATCAACAAATCGGTTTCAGAAGTGATTTATTCCAATTCTTGATCCGTGTTTATAAATAAGAAATGTTATTTTTAATCAATTCCATCGATTGTAATATTCTGTCTTGATAACATTTTATGTGCTTTAGTCATAAATAAAGAAAATCAACGGTGTATTCACTAACTGTTTCAGATGTATTCTTACCCCCACGACTTTAGGCACACTTTTATAAAATACACTTTCTCCATATACACCGGTTGTCAATCATATTCCAAGCGTTTTCATTGGTTGAAAAAAAACTTATACAGAATCAAAGACTGTCATCTTCTGTAACTTATATCCCTATATAAATACACTTCTTTTGTTTATTTCTTATATTTTCCTAACAAAATTTAACATAATTTTATGTTTCATTGTATGACTAATAATAAACATCGTCTTGAAGCAGTTGTAAACAATTTCAATACCTTTGTGTATACTCTTTATTTGGTATTTGACTAGAAAATAATTTACATCGTTTAAACATGTGTATATATATATGTATAAATATATATATATATATATATATATATATATATATATATACATGTCTATCTCACTAAATATCGAGTTCTCGATAATTGTAAGTTGATGATTGATTCAAGAAGATTTTTCAAGTAATTAAAATTTGAATATATATGTATACATCAGCGTGATAACATATAGTAAAATTGTAATCTGTCTCTCCAATGGTAGGGTGGTGTGTCTTCCTTTTTTTTCAATTTTCGATGGAATCCCTCATCTTCGGAATTAAATAATAAACACGTACATATTATTGACTCGTGCACCGATCATTTTAAAAATGTATTACCTCAAAATTTGATGTTGAGAAATTCTTTTCTCTATTAATTTTTTTGTATCTAATTTATTTAAAAAGCCGTGAATGGTAGAGTTTACTAAAACATAACGTGTCTATGTTGCAACCTGGTTGTCGATAATTCATATTCCAAAATTTATAATGGTTGGTCATAAAATAAATAAATAAACTTTATATATATATATATATATATATATATATATATATATATATATATATATATATATATGCAGTCTTTAACTGTTAACATTTGTGAATAAAATACTGTGCCCTTGTTACTCACCGTATTTTTTAAGAATATATATTTAAAAATTCATATTACTTACATTAGTTTAGGAGATAAAAAGTTTTTAGGGAGTTTGTGTGAGTTTTAGTAGGCGCACATCCTAAGAAGTATAGTTTACAAAAATAAAAATGTGCCACTGTTACTCACCGGGTTTCCTTGAATATATATTCCAAATTCATAATGAATGGTTCATAAAAAATGATAATAATCGGTCTCCCCCCCAAAAAAATAAGTTAATTAACATCTTTTTTTCATATATATATATATATATATATATATATATATATATACATATATATTTACCCTCTAAATCTTAACATTTACTAAAAAAGTTATTTGCCCATGTTACTCGCTCTATTTTAAACATATATATATATATATATATATATATATATATATATATATAAATTCATAATGATACGTTATTCAGTTTAAGAAATTAACATGTCCATATATATATATATATATATATATATATATATATATATAAACATATCTAACTTTATATATATAGATATATATATACTAGTAAAACACCCGTCTTTGGACGTGTATACGCAATAAATATAGCATCAGTTTTACATTTTAATATGTCTTCCTTTTTGGGGGATGGGATTATGTTATGGTTTCGGTTTAACCTCCTTAATAGTATCGTTTACAAAAAATAATTTGCCCACGTCAATACCCTATTGCCTTGAATACATATCCCATACATAATGATGATAAGTTCAATAATTCAGGATTTTACCCAGCACATACATATTATTGACGCTCATGCGCGCTCCGATCCTTTTAAAAATGTATCACTAAATATAACTCAAAATTTGATTCCGACCAAGTTTTTTGTCCAAGAAATTTGTTTGTATCTAACCTATATCTAAATTTGTTTCAGGTCAACTGCAAGTTTTGATGGACTCCCCCTCTAAATGCAAAGTGTACAACAATATATGAAGAGAGAGAAGGAGAGAGAGAGAGAGAGAGAGAGAGAGAGAGATTTGCATCTGGATGATGTAGTATTTTCTCTAAAGCTATAAAATATAAAGGGTTGTTGAACAATATTTTACTTCGGTCTTAATTAGAAAAGCATTCCAATAGTCATTAATACCTCTGTAAAAGGGAAATTAAAAACGGTATCGACAACAATAAAGAAAACTCTTGATGTTTAATTGGAAAAATGATGTCGAGAACGTTAGAAAAAAAAATTACGAAAGAATGAAATGATAAAAGGGGAAATAATGATGTAAAGTGAACAGTCTACTAAATAATTATCAAAGATACCGGAAGTCTACATACAGACAACTGTGAGTATATATGAAAGGTTGGCCAATAGTTGACTCAACTCTTTGAGAAAAACACACGAAACAAAACAAAACACAGAAAGTTGAAGGTGTCTTATATGTATCTGTCGGTTATATTCTAACATAATTATTTTTTTTAATTATCCTTTTTTTTGCCTCTTCTGTATGTCTAGTTGTCACTAAGGCCAATGTTGACGCCTCTTTATAGCGGATACCCTGCCGAGTCTAGTAATGGCCGTCAAGTGAGCAGACGCCTGATGTCGTGTTACCAATGAATGAATACCTTCTACAAATTATTCTTTTGAGCTATCAAACAGTGAAGTGGTGTATGGCAGGGGTGGCGGACAGTCAGGATGTCCTCCCGACCCCCTGAACAAGACAATGACACTGCATCACGCCTGCCTGCCTTTTTCTCCCCCCCCCCTCTATCTCTCTCATTTGGCTTCCATTATTTTATCATTCGTTTTATTTGATTAAACACACCCTCGTTGCTCGGCTTGGTCTGTTGCTGCTCGACCGGATGCCAAACCAGTTCCTTTTAATTTTTTTTATTATGGATTAGTCGACCTCTTAGGTGAGCCGCGTTTGTTCTGATATGCTTACTCCCCCATGAGGACAGAGTAAGACACAAGGTCGGTTATTGATGTGGAGAATATCCAGCTCCCGGAAAAGGAGCACACAGGATTGGAACAACAATTAAAATCACCTCAGTCTAGAAGGAGTTATCATTCATTGACCGTATATAAAGAAATGAAATAAAGAAATGGAGAGATATAGATATGTGTTTCGTTTTACTTGTGTCTCTATTAAGGCAGAGTTAGACAAAAAGTCGTTTTTTTACGTCGGGGAAATCCACCTCCCCCTAAAGGAGCACAAAGGATTGAAACAAAAATTTTAATTACCTCAGTCTAGAATGATTTTTCATTCACTGACCGTGCACTAAAAAAACGAAGTGTAGTATCAGAACAGATACTAAACTACATTATAGTTCAAGTGAGATCATCATCATCATCATCATCATCATGATCATGATCATCGTGATGATGATGATGATCATCATCATCATCATCATCATCATCACTATCATCATCATCATACCCACCACCACCGCCACCACCACCACCACCACCATCATCATCATCATTGGTTTAACGTCCGTTTTTCCTAACTGTAACCCTAAACTTAACCTTAACCTAATCGGCATGTGTTGGACAGCTTTAAGAAATTGACTTCCAACTAACCTATCTCTTGACAAGTCTCTAGTTATCTTTTTTTTCTCAAACCTATTCTTATCGCTTCCTTCCATGTTTTCCTTGATCTTCCCTTGTGAACTGGACCTGGCACCCTCACTGTTCTACAATTAATTACCGAAGAACTTTCATCCATTCTTTCAAAGTGGCAATACCATCGAAGTTTCTTGTTCTGCACACATCTTCCTGTACATTCTAGATTTGATCTTACTCCGTCACCAGATGTAGGCTTTTCTTTAAGATGTACATCATACAACCATTGTATCACTCTCATATCATTTTCCATTATGCAACGTATGCCCTTTACCCTCACTGGCAAAGTATACCTTCAAGGAACGGAAATTCTACAAAAGCAGCGAAACTAGAATTCTTAATTGTTAATTTTTTCAAAGAAGAAAACAATGAAAAAGGTAAGAAAGAAAATGAATAAAGCACGAAATATTTAAGAGGGAAAGAAAGAAAGGAGGCAAGACAGATTTTATTGTGAATGCTCAAGCGATAAAAAAGAATTGTGGGAAGTACAATGAAAAAGTAAATTAAAAAAAATGATAGCCATTAAGAAAGAAAAAAAGAAGGTGAAATCAAAGAGAGATTCATAGAAATGAAATATATCAGAAAATCAAGAGAAAAGTAGAATCAATAATTAAAATATAGGAATATATATATATATATATATAATATATTTTTATGTAATAATTTCTGCAGCGTTCGTTGTTTTTTTGCTTACTATAATTTCGATTTTCATACTTCCTAAGTGATTAAAATGCAGAAAATTGCATTATTAGTCGCCCTTAATCACTTAGGAAGTGAGACAATGAGAATAATAGTAATAAAAAAACAACGAACACTGCAAGAACTAATAAACATAATTACATTAAAATACATAAATTATTTAGGTGATAAAAATCGTACATATTTCTGGACAAGCGTCTTAGTTCGATGGTAAGGACGCTGGACTATAGACATCAATATCGAAGGTTCGATCCTTGTCTACGGATTACTTCTATGTACGTATACAATTAATATATATATATATATATATAGTGAGCGAGAGCTACAAAGTAAGTCATTACTGTTTCGTCGTTTCAGTATTCATCAGTGTGGCTAGACGTAGTGAGCGCAAACAGTTCAGTCCAATGCTCTACCATATATGTAACGAACCAGTGAATGTAAGAAATTACATTATTTTAAAACTAAATGTTTCATTCGTTTACATCTTACGATACGGATTACCGAAATGATCTAATTCTATTTTATAGGAGAATATTACGTTACGCTGGTATAGCCATCCAGAGACATCTGTTACGTCATTTAAGGACTAATCAGTGTGGCTAGACGTAGTGAACATATGAAGCCGAGATTCAAAATCCGGACGCCAGTGACCACTAACCGTGAAGACTGCTCTCTAATACTTTACTATCAGAGCTAACGAACCCGCTACTGCTAGTGTAAGTGGAATTATATCGTTTTAAACTAAATCGTTTTTTATTTTAATTTTACGATACTTATAACCAATAGAGGTGGTAGTGTAGTGGTCAAAGTCGCGAATTGTGTGCTCGGCGTTTTGGGTTGGAGTTCTGTCGACGCTACTGAATACCTTTCACTAATACCCTTGAGAAAGTTAAGAATCCATACCCTACCTTTTCTACGGGGTGCCACTTTGTTATTTACGTATCGTGAATCTATTTTGGTATATTAGCTACACTTATATTGCACTCCACGTCTTATAAAGCTACGTTGTGTTGCGATCTACACGTCATATTGGAATCAACACGGTAATCACTTGTAATAAAGAATGTGTGGTTAGAGAGCCTAGAACCCTAACACTAAGCCTTACTCTTAATCACTAACCTATACAAGGAAAACGTCTTACACTTAAGCCAATTAGTCAACGAGCAGTCGCTGAAAGCTCAGCAATCGATCCTGACGAATGGAAAGCTTCTGCTAAACCAAGTCAATTATCTTCATTTTTTTTTCAATAATCATCAGAAAAATTCCATTGATCACAACACCGTAGCTCATACACAAGGAATTGAAAGTTCATTGCTTGACGCTAAGATTTGTTCATTGAAAAAAAAAATGAGAGGCGTGCAATGTCGATATTTTCCTTGTAGATTACACGCCAAAGTAGCACCGCTATGGGTAAAATACTGTCTCTTTCATTTCCTGTTTCTTTCTATATATTTTTCCAGACGCTCATGCTTCCTTCTCCCCCTCTCTCTCTCTCTTTCTTTGTTTCGTCATGCCTTCTTATAGCCTTTCCCCCCTATTTATATATATTGCTCCTATTTTTCTCTTCCCCACTCTCTTTCTTCACAATGGCATCCGGTTGACCACCTAATTTCCCTCGATATATCTCTGTTACTCTACTAACTCACCCTTTTCAAAACAGCCATTTTTCTCTCTCTTTATCTATATCTCTCGTTTCCTTTATTTCTCCTCTTATCTTCTTTTCATTTCTTCATAATTTTCTCCTCATTCTTATTGTCTCCGTTTCAAATTATCTGAATGTTCTTTCTTTTACCAAAGTTTCAAACGGATATTTATAATGGCGAGTTGATAGCCTTTTAGAACCAATGACAATATAATCTCTTAGCACCTTTATCCGCCAGAATACACAAGACATTAGCACAAAGAAGGAAAGTAAAATACAAGATGTTCTTGTTACAAAATTAATGGATGCGCAGAAGGACAAGAAAAATGAGTTTGAAAATGTCCCTATTTGATTGCATTTCGAACTGATTCCTCTTGGAGGCAAGCTCTTTCATGGTAACTAATTGGCTTGCATTTTCTTCTTGTCGCAAGAGAAGCAATCTAATCCCCAAAGTGTTATAGTAAACAGCGTAACTTCGGAATACTTGTAAAAGTGTATTTCTTGATTAAGTTATGAATGGACAGAACGAAAATAAAAAAGTAAAAAAAGTACAAAGAATATTATAAGTATGAACGGCGATATACAAAGAACGTTTAAACTTTAACTGTCGATGAAATGATGGGAACGACCTGAAAAATAAACGGGAAAACTGACAGAAAAGATGCAATATTAAAAAGTGAAAATAGTGATAGAATGTTAACATTCTTTAGACGGCCTAAAAGAAAGATGAACAACAAAATCGTCAAAGAAGAACATCATTTTGTCTGCATGAAGATGGTTGCCTTATATAGATCCATAAAACCTTTGAGAGAATTGTTACATTAGTAGAGTACGGTGTGTATTTGGACTTTTTTATTTACAAATGAGTCATCATATAAAGGCTAAGAGCCATTCAAGGATAAACGTTAAGGATCGTTTATGATATTTTGTGATGTGTTTATTGACATTAAATTTTAAGAAGACAGTGTTGTAGCCCTCGCGAAAGCAATGATGTTGTAACGTGTTTAACAAATTCGATTTTTGGGGAAAGAAACTCTGTTCATGCAAATTTCGATTCATGTACTTTGCAGTTGTGGTAAAGAGACGAGTTCTTGCTGTACACGTTTTAGAACGATGAACCAGGGATCGAATCCCAATCGAGCACTTTAAATAACGATATGGTAGAGAAATACTAGCAACGTATCTACTGTGAGAATGGAGCTACAGAGAAAACAGAAGAGTGTGTCGTTCCACTAGATTGCGATTTTAAACTGTCGAGGCAGAACGAGGGCACTGAGCTGTATCTCCCCCAATGGGGAAGAAGTACTCGATCGTATGGCATATCTGACTCTTATATAAGTGGAGAATTGAATCAGAAGTAAGCTACTTTCTGAAGCTGTTGAAGGATTCAACGATTTTTCTAGCAACTCTGGCAAATATTGCATGTACGACTTTTGTTTTGGATCCGGGGTGAAAGTCATTCTTAAGAGCTTATGAAAAAATAGTTCATTAAGGAGGGGCCTTTTCATTCGAACTATGGCGAAATAAGTGTCCGAAAGTTAATTAAGTGCTTATTCTCTATAGCCGATGGTAATATACACTAGTTGTCCCCATATACGAACACCATTGTCACAAAGTCAGTACGAAATGTTCTTTCAAAAAATGACTGATCACGCAGAAGAGAAAGTAAAAGAATTTGTTCGAATATTTTCTATTTTTGATTGACCTTCTAAATTGTCGCCTTTGTAGGCATGCTGCGTTATAGCAACACATTGAGTAGTTTTTAGATGCGTCCTTGTATATATTTTGCAGACTTTGTCCGTCGGTCAGTAGATATGACTGCCACGTTTAAGTTTAACATATCATTTTAGTCAGACTTTCGTGCGAATACTTGAGACAGCCCTTTTTAAATGTCCACACATTTCTATTAGAGGGTCTGTCCGTTCGTCGGTCTTTCACGCTTATGTTTTAGATAGCAGTTTCATCGCTAAAGCGCAGATTAAATGTACACAGCTTAAGAACATTCATTATCTATATATTAATACGCTAAGGTGTACGTACGTGTGTCACGCTCCTAAAGAAATTCAATAAATAAACAACAATTAAATTGGACAGAGGGACTTGGAATCCAAACCGTAACATCTAGCTAAAAAGCGGTGACTTTACCACTGAGCTAGCTAAATGATGTCGTTAAAAAGATGAAAATTAACTTAATTAAACCATTAACTGACCCCGCTTGCTACTGTCGCTTCAGCGTGGAAGGAGGAGGAGACGCGGAAACACTTACCAAATGGGCCGGTTTCAGGCTTACGATATTTATTTGTTATTTTTTTCTTTTAATATTTAAAATTTCTCCTTCTTCTTCTTCTTCTTCTTCTTCTTCTTCTTCTTCTTATTATTATTATTATTATTATTATTATTATTATTATTATTATTATTATTATTATTATTATTATATTAATACGATAGAGTGTGTGTTATTTATTTTGTGTGTCACAATCTGACACTCCTATTTAAGATTTGCCCCTGACAACGGGGGTTGGGGTGTTTTGTAGAGTAAAATATGTGCATATTTCTAGCCACCGGATAATATTATTAACAATAAATTATACAGATTGATGTAGAAAACACTGTGGAATTTCCACAGGGCCCCGCTGGTTGTGTATTATTGTTTGAGCACAACATTATGCAACAGCGTAAATTCAAAATGGAAACGTGTATTTCTTGATTGATTCTTCAATGGACATAATTTAAAAAAATCGTTTATAGAGTCGCGTAATTGTTCTTTCATCAGCCAACTTACATACAGAATAATATCTCTCTCGCTCTCTCTCTCTCTTTATATATATATATATATATATATATATATATATATATATATATATATATATATATATATATATATATAATTATTATTTCATGTATCCACATAAAATGTTATAAGGAGATAAAAAAATTATGTATCAATTTTCAGTATTTAGTTCAACATTGCTTGATACGTGTGTAGAGCTAGGTAGTAAGTTATGAACATATATTTATGAAAATTAAGCTGCTGAGCGGTTTCCGTGTTTCATCTATGAAGGGAATCGTCAAGCTTAAATACATGGAGTTATTTTTGTCGGGTGTTTTTATATACACGTCTAGCTAATTAACCAATCAGATTCTTTGTTGTTCTCTTAGCCAATCATAGGGCTTCTCACAAACAAAGGTTCGGTTGATTTTACTTCCTATTTCCTATTCTATTATTCTGTTTTCAATAGGGTGGCTCATCCCTGTATCCTTGTTGTTCTCTTAGCCAATAGTTTGATATCTCACTAACAAAAGTTCGGGTGATTTTATTTCCTATTCTATTGTTCTGTTTTGCATAGGATGGCATATCCCTGGTTTTTGGTGTGTCGAATTAATGGGTGACTTTATTTCAAACCGATCTTGCTTAAATTTCTATTTTAGGTTTTAGTTTTAAGTTTTTAGGTTTTAGTTTAATTTAGTCTTTTATTCATTTATTCATTTATTTATTTGATATGTATTGTTAACCTAAGGTATATTTTATTTTGTGCAGGCAGTTGTTTGCTATTTCATTTCTACAGTTTAATAGGTTTTGGGCATCTTTAAAGTTTAGAATTTGATTCCTCATTCAGACAATCTCTACACGGGTCGTCTAAATTTCTACATCTACTGGCCTGTCGTACTATTTTCTATTCAATTATTGTAAAGTGTCAGTTTTCTTTGAGCTCCCAGTAATGGTTTGCTAGATCTGTTTTACTTCGGCCTTTTTTGTTTTTAAATGTGCTGTTGTGGTCGTAATATCTAGTTTTAAAATCAGGGATGTCATACGTACGTAGTACTTCTTGTTATTCGGTATTTCTTTAAAAAATATTGTGGCTTGGTAAACAATACTTTAGGTTAGACATTTATTTTATAGTGAACAAAATGTACGAGTTATGCAGTTACATCTTTTCTCTTCATTACTAACATTTTCATTTCTATTTGGGTGATTGCTATTAGGGTTTTGGTTATTACGATTTGTAGTGTTTATATTTTTATTCTTCTCAGTGTTATACATATTTTCATAACTTACTATATATATATATATATATATATATATATATATATAAAAAACTCAATGTATGTATGTATATGTGTGAGTGTGATGTTTATGCGCCCATTAATAAACGACATGTTAGAGAATCTACATAAAATGTAAAAATGTATTCTCATGTTAAATTTACCGTAGAAGACAATGGAAGAGATCCCGAATCTCTGAATGCCCCCCTCCGGAAACTATGACGTCATAAGCACCTCAGAACCTCGAATATATCCTATTTTTATAAAATTCTAATCATATGTATAACATCTTCAGGGGAAGACAACGAAAGTGGTTCCGAATCTATAGGTGCTCTCCTAACCTAAGAGACTTATAGGGGCCGATCCTCCTTTAAAACTTCAAATATAACCTATTTGACTGATATTTGTATCATATGTATACAATTCTCCGGTCAAGACAATTGAACGTAGTTTCGAATTTATACGTTACACTCTGTGTCGAATATGTATGTGTCCCCCGACTTCTAACTGGTCCATAGGCACACATACGTATGTGCGATTTTATAGAAATTAAAACGATATGTTTAAGACATTAATTCAAAGAGTTTTCAAACATTCCAGCTTCTTCCGACTATATCGATGGCGAAACAGGATGAGAAAGGCAGTAAAAACAAAGAAATTAATATGGTGTTATTAGCATACTGAGAAAGTATATAGTAGTGATCCTCATTCAATCTCTATTATATAAATGAAATTAATTTAACCGTCTATCGCTGTGTACACTCCCTGTACATTGTACGGCATTTACCCTGGGTGTGTTGAGCTGGCTTCCTTCGAACGAGTCGCATGTATATACCGGTCAAGAGAGACGATGACGTTGATTTTTGCAATTTTTTTCTTGCAGAAAAGAGTCGCTGCCTCCCACACATCCAGCTCCTGGTATTCCCAAATGATCACCCATCTATTACTGACCAGTCTAAACGTCGCTTAACTTCGGTGATCTAGTGTGAATTGCCGTCTAAACGTGATAATGCCATGTATATGTCGTGTAAAAACTCGGGACTACCAAAGATACACTTAAAAACTTACATTTTCGAATTCAGCATAACACGTAACTGATTATGTTTAAATAAATACTCTTAGATTCAACATCTTTGTACATAGACTTTCTTTAACATATTACCTTCTTTCAATCTTACTTGTAAATGTTCGAGAAACTATACGGAAGCTAGTTTAGTAATATATAGAATGCGTTCGTTACATAAAAGTAGGTAATTACCACTAGATATTAAGTTAACGTGTTTAAAGGTAATAACGTCAAAGAAGTATCGAATGAGACGTGGTGAACAAACTAGTCAAAGCAATTCTTTTGTTTTGGGGACGGCTACACTAGCGGACGTGTTTTCGGAGGACTATTTCGCCTACGCATGTCGTGTTATATATAATTTATAATCTATGAGCAGAATCTATAAGCAGAATCTATAAGCAGAAGAATAAACCAGAAATAAAATGAAGAATATGAAAGCCCAAATCGAATTTGCTGTTAGTATACACCCACTGTCAATACGTATACGAAGAGACACCTTCGTTTTATGCAAACTGCGACACACAGCTGTTTCTGCAGTTTTCTCACTTTGTTCCCATTTCTATGCTCGACTTCTTTCTTTATATCCAGTCTATAATCGCTGAACTCTCTTGTAAGTTCGTCTCTAGAGACTAACCAATGAGATTGCAATATTGTATTTACTCCGTGAAGTGGAAATGAATATTTGATAATTACATTCATTTATTAAGAAAATTCAAATAAAAAAGTTTTACTTTATATTATTTTGGGTTGTTCTTAATTTCTATTTTAATCTCCCTTGTTATTTTACTGACAGGTCAGAACAAACGATAGTTTTACCCATAATCCTTCATTATGCAATTAGACTGAATAACAGACTTTAATATATAAGCGTGATAAAGGATGTGTTTTATTTGTTTGTAATAAAATAAACACTAGAAGAAAAGAAAGACAGGTAGAGTGACTGTAAACGAAAAAAATAAAGAAAGGAAGAGGAAAGCGAGTAGAAAAGAAAGAGATGAAGAAAGGTACAAAGAGATAGAGCGAGTAATAATGTAAGATATTGTAGAGGGAGGGACCATATCAAAAAAGCATGACGAAGTCGATCCATACGAAAATAAACTACATTTTATTGACGACAGACAACGGATCCGGAGAAATAGCCGCATATACAGCCACTGACAATTGGTAATGAACACCCTTGAACTGATACCGAAAAAATAAGTGTCTTTGTATGAGAAGTGGCTCGTTAAGCAGCAGGTGAGATTAGCAGTAACTGGACAGTCTGAATTTGTGGCGAAAGGGATTAACGTAGTAAAACATCACGGATTGACTGTGTAAAATATTTCTTTATCTTGGCTGTAAGTATCTATTATTTAGCTCCCAGTGCATGACGCCATAAGTACAACGTCTATTCAAAAAAAAGTTGTGAACATGTAGATCTCATGCGATTTTGATTGGTTGAAATAAAATGTATGTGTTATGATTCCAATCCAATCATTAGCTGATATTTTTACAAGAAAAAATATTAATTTGCTTCTGCCGATTGGGTAAGGTGCACAGGATAGAAAGAAAGGACGGATAGTGATAGAGTAACAATATAAGAGCCCGGATAATGATAGAGTAACAATATAAGAGCCCGGATAAAGAGAGAGTAACATTGTAATAGGAAAAAGAAAGCAGAAGAAAAAGAATGTGCGACTTCAAGGTGAAAGTAAATAAATAAATAAAGTAAGACACGAGAAAGAAAGTGAGAACAATGTCATATAAAGAAATACAAAAGGAAAGAATAAATTAATAAATAAGGAAAGGAAGGATAAAAGACGGACGTGGTATGACGTCACTTCCGTTTATGTCAGAAATAAAGCCGTTAATATATTGACATGATAAAGGATAATGAATGATATGTTTTTGTGGGGAGTGGTTAGACACGCTACCGGGCTAACAACTGAACCCGTCGAAGATTAAATGAGATTGTTTGCGAAGCGACGATCGTTTAGCCTACCGACCTTCATTTGCCAAGCGTGGCGATACTTGTTTATTTCTGTATCTGTAAAACAAAATAAAGAATCCTTCCACGCAATAGTAGGTTAAGAGTTTCTCAGGCACGCCTTCATTCGAAGCGATACAATGGGTTAGTTTCCTCCAGATTGAGCTAAATTACCTTCTGTTTGAGTTTAGTAATGGCATAGTTGCTTAAACCTTTATGTCGCCAACCAAACGAGCTAATTTACTTTAACCTTGTTGCCAAAAAGTGATGTAGTAGTTGAGTGAGAGGATAGCCAGCATCATTATCTTGTTAGTTTCTACTGTAACAATTTGACAATTTCCTATAGAGGCGTAGAAAACTGTACACGCACAAACCTTCTTCAATCCATCTAAATGAAAAAATACGAAAGTTGAGTCCGTTTCTCGCATTACAGGTGAAGTCAAAACACTGTATTTCAAGTTAATTAAACTGTACACAATAAACGAACCGCATTTGTATATGTCGTTTATATATATATACGATATCGGTCATAAGGTTAACTTATTTGCATATTGGCTTTGCAAAAAATAAACAGTTTATAAATAACTATTATTTGTTAAATTTTTTACTTAAATGATTATTTTGATTATAATATAACACATAGCTCCGTTTCGCAATATTATTTTATTTCTTGGATGAATAATTAACATTAGTGTTCAAATATTCCTTTCTTGAGAGAAACCGACTTCATTGTAAACAAGTTATGATCTATTTCTAAATTGCAAGTGAAAAGGCAAATATTTCTCATACCTCCTGAAACCAGAAGTTTCAATAGATACTGGAAATATTACTGTACAGTGCCATATGTTAGAAATATATTATGTTTTAATAAACGTAATTGAGCACCCTGTTTTATTTACACTAAATTATAGAAATATATATATATAGTCTCGGAAGTTTCTCAACCATTAAAACTATATAAAAAAACCCAACAAAACAACAAAAAAAAACTTATAGTCTCAAGTCTTCCAGTGGAAAATCACTCATGTAAGTCAATTTATTTTTTACAGTTATTATATTAGTTAGTTTCTAACACTATTTTAAGGGATCATCAGTTGTTTACCATGAAAAACTGTTTCGGGAATTTAAAAACAAGACAGTATTTAATTTCATGGCTTCCCAGCAGAGTTGATCAGACCCCACTTCCCTTAAAAGACAAAAACATAAACGTTCCTTATACTAAATCTACGTTTTGTTCCATATAAATGTTTTGCTAACTTATATTAGTTATTTAAAACATTAAAAAAAAAAAAAAAAAAAAAAAAAATGTTTACCTGCGCTGTTCGTCTGTCTAATAAAATTTATCCGTTACTCACAAAAATGTTGTTGCATTTTAAAGTGTTTGGACGAATCCATGACACTATTATTTAAGTGATTAATGTATTATTTTTAGTTTTATATTATAAATATAAAAAACATCAACACATCAAAAAATAAAAGATAAATAAATAAATATGTATATACATATATATATATATATATATATATATATATATATATATATTACATACACACATACATATATATGCCTTTAGTTCCTTCTTTTCTCCCTCGTCCTACTTTGTTGTCCATCTCCCCGTTGCAAATAAATATTAATCTTCCTTGTTCACTATAGTTTTACTAATCTGCGTTCACAACTGTCGACTTTTTTCTTTTCTCATTGTTTCAAATCTGCGTCTGTAAGTTAACCGTTAATTTGTTCTCTTTTTCTTCTTCTTATTTACCAACTCCCGGTGTTTAAAAATCAGCGTTCATAGTTATGAACGGTTTTCTTCTTCTTCTTCTTCTTCTTCTTCTTCTTCTTCTTCTTCTTCTTTTTTAACATTTCTTTCTTTCTTTCTACTGTATTTTTATTGTTTTTCTTATTATAATTAGCAGATGTGTTATATATACGTTTATTCATATTATATAATTTCTATTTATATATACTATGATTTGTTCTATCAGTTTATTTTGATTAATTTGATAAGATTTAAAAGCATCAGGATGGCGAGTAATTGCCTTATTTAATTGTCCAAATATTTTATTTTGATCGCCACCTTGGTTAATCATTCTTATTATTAGATCAGAAATTGGGGGCATGAAATCTACTAATTTTAAGGTAACACGAGCAATTCTCAGAAATTCAGACATAATACTCCCGTAAAATATATACACAGGGCTAGTACTATTTTTATATGGCATTCGCACGATACGAAAAATGAATGTATTTCTTTTATCAAACAGTTTATAGATAAATATTTTATCTTCAATTTTTATATCCAAATCAAGAAAAGTAGCTTGTGTTCCCTTATGTTCACAGTTTAATTTTAACTCTTTAGGATATATTAAATGTTTAGTATTTGCAAACTCTTCGCTATCATTAATGCAAACAAGGTCGTCAATATATCGCCTACATCCATGATAACTATACGCTCTAGATATATCATTTTTTATTAGTGATGACATATATATATATTCCAGTCTATGTAAATATAGATCTGTCCAAAATGGAGACGGGTCCAAACCCATTGGAATACCTATTGTTTGGAGCAATAATTTATTCCCTATTTGAAAGTAACTCTCTTTTATAAGGTGACTTATAAGCATTATCAGACCAGTTTTGGATACACTCGTCTTACCATTTTTATTTTTACACCAAAAGGCTTTAGATTTTGCAAAGTCTATGTATTTACCTTTTCCTCCTGCAAAAGCTAAATCTACAGTATTACCTAATTCTTTAATAATATATATCAAATATCGTATTAAAGTTGTGCAAACAATCATATGTAGGTTACTCTACTTATATAAGACTGTTTAATAAAAAATAATCCTATATAATATTTTAGTATACATGTTTATTTATACAAATGCATTTTGCGCTGTAAATGAACACACGTTTCTGCTTCAGTCAAGGTTGGCTCAACTTCTTCAGGCGGAAATGATGAAAAATGAAGTTTCGTCTTTATCTTGAACTGACATGCCTGAACCTGGCGTGGCCAAACTTGACTCAAGCCGAAATAAGTTTTCACTTACAGGGCAAAATATTTTTGTATAAATACATTTGTTTGCTATATATATATATATATATATATATATATATATATATATATATATATATACAGTGAATTGCACGTGCAATTTAAATAAAAAAGAGCGCTCAATTATAGTAGAAGAGCAAGATATATGTTTCAGTTATATAGTATAGAATTATGATCATATCGTACGCTACCCGTGTTTCAAGAATCGACCATCTACTAGTCTAAGAACTATCAGAAAATAGCTTAAACGCTCATTTTTTTGCAGAAGATAAATATTACTATTTATTTAAATGGTACGCTTACCACCAATACTTACCGATCTTAGTCGAAAAAAGTATGGCCCCGTTGTCTTTACTGATGATCGTTTGCTTATTAAACATATGCCTAATATGCTAAAATATTTTTAATGCATAATATTAGTTGTACACATGTTGAAACATGATTAGAACATCGAAAAAATAAAAAAACGCAAAAAAAACAAAAACAAAACATAAGGTTTCCAAGATATAAATTCGTTTAATACTAGCTATATAAGCGATTGCTCATCATTCTAAAAAGGAACACGTACGAAACGTTATCTATTCGATATTTAAGCAGAACATTTTTACGAAATTATCCGGTATTTATACCTACGTACTCTTCAGGAGACTTGTCGCCATTAATTTTCATGAGTAAAGCCTCATGCCAGACCTTGTGAAAGGCTTTGGATACATCAAGCGTTAGCCTTAGCTTCGTCTGCCTTGTCCAGTGTATCACATATGCGTTCAGAAATGACCATCAGGATATCTGCAATAGAAACTGCTTGCCTAAATCCATACTGGTAGTCATAATGAAGTTTAACATTAACAAGCTGACGGACTATCGATAGAATGATTCAAAGATTTTAGCGAAGAGCGGAAATAGACAGATGGAGCGAACATTTTAAGGTAAATTTTGTTCGCCAGAATTCTTGAAAACTGGTACCCAAAGGTAATTTTCTAGTTTCTAGGGAAGCAAAGTCTGGTAAGGTATTTGCTGATGAGTGTGGAGAGGACCAAGGCCAGCTAGGTAGAGCATTTCTTTTAATTATCATTTTTTATTCTACGTATACTCGTATACCACCATTGTCAATGCAGGTTATGTATTATTAGACTGTACTAACATTCAAGAGAGATGGAGCATTTTTTTTAATTATTGGACTATACAATTTAGATTTTAATCATAAATGTAATTTCAAATAAATATTTCGTATACAGATCTGTAAAAAAAACGAAAATGCTGTTCGTAAAACTTAACATCTGAAATAAATGCAAAAACACATTTTACAACTAAACAAAAAAAGTTTTAAATGCCTGACTTTGCTTTTTACAGGAATTTCAATTAAACAGGAACAAATAATTATATTCCCATAAATTAACCAAACAATGAAAAACTCGCATCGTATCAAGTTGATGTTGCAAATTAATTACAAAAAAACAAAAAGAAAACAGTTAGTTGTGTTCATATGTTTAAAAATTCATGGGTAATTACTAAGTATTATTTTGGATAATATTTTCAGGCGTAAAAAAACGAAACGACCAAAAATTGATTGATTTTTCAATTGTCCACAGCTGCAAATACCAGTGAGAACGGAATTGTCAACGGGGACATAGTGCAAGCCACAAATAAACATTTATTTATTTGTGATATCCTTGGTGATAGCTAATTGGACTGATGATAGAATTATAAAACAACGGTATACGGTTCGAGCAATGCACAGACAGTATTTTATAAGAATTTACGTGCGGCAAACTCATCAGCGTTAATACCCCCAACCAACCCTACAAGCAGCAACATTCAATTTCTTCGCGGTAGAGGTCACCAGAAGCCTGAAATCTTTTTTAAGAGCCTCTTTTCCTCGAACCAATTGCCTTTAGAATTTTCTTCTATGCTCCCTGCTTCACCGACTGTATCAACATGCATGAATTTAATGTAAACAAACATCTCGCTGTAAACGTACTACTTAGGATGCCCCTATAAAACTGGTCTCCAATCCATAATACCCTTGCGGTTGTTGTGCATGTTTCAGTGGCAATATGCCTTGTTTTGGGGGAATAAAAGTTTTAAAATAAATATAAATAAATAAAAAAATATAAGCTTTTAATGTGGGAATATCCAGATATCCACTTTTTTTTTCTGATGGTCATTTTGTATTAACATTTAAAAAAAATAATAAATGCCCCATATGTATCACGAACGTTTTCGATTTTTCGTAGAATCATGCTCAGGTGTCAAATGCAAATGAATAAAAAAAAAAGCTGGAGAAAGAAAATAATTTTTAAAAAGACGGCGGATAAACGCGCAGAGAACGTTTTTCGCATTGTTCCAGGAAATACGTTGACAATTTAAATTCAGCAACGCCGGAGGTGCATCACAGAATAACATCACATTACGTTAAGCATGTTAAAATGTTGCCACTGGTTTCATACGTGATGTTATTAATTGTATGTTGTTGTGTTTTATATAGATAGTTTCCAGTATTTTTAATTATTTTTAATTGGTTTCGGAATGTATTATTTTAGTGTTATTAACTAGGATTTGTTTAAATCAGAGAAAGGGAAGTAATGTTTTTATAGATGTAAGTAAATTGAGCTAGAGTTTATAAAATTAATTGTGGGGCAGCGGATAGGGTAGTGGTCGTTAAACCAATGTAGCTATTAGCTTTATTATTATTATGGAGGTTACATTAACCCAAAGGGCATTTGAACTTATAAATAACATTTGTTCTTTCTAGTGGTTTGGGGATTGTGGAGGAGTTGTTTTTACTACACGATACTGGGTTTTTAATTTCTTATAGTGAATAATGAGCCCAATTTTATTATTATTGTCAATTGGGGATATGTATAGGTGTACAATATTTCTCATGGCTTTTCCTTCTAATCTGAAGTGTGGTTGCATTTGATTACAATAGTATATGTTAACAAAATAATCAAATGTAACTTGAAAATTGTTTCGTGCACAACAACTGCAAATAAATATATAATTACCAGAGGCCTCCGTTCATCCAGCTCATCAGAAACCATCAGAAAATTTCAGAAATAAATTCTTCAAAATAAATAAATAGATAAATAAATCAATAAACGTAAACAACCCGTTACATGTATTTCTCACCTATATCAGTTCCCGAAAGGAACCAAAGATTCCATTGATAGACATATTGTATTCATAATGCAGAGCTATGAAAAATACGATCAACTCTATCCACGATGCAAGTCAGATAATCTAATATTTAATTGAATGAATTTTAAAAAATATTTATAAAAACACTACTATAAGAGTATCGCTTTGTTAAGGCACAAAGTTGTTTCAAATCCAAAGATACGAAAGTTGGGTATCCCCCAACGAAAGTTTGAGAATTTATTCATGAATAAAATTAATTGATTTGATTTGTGTTTTTTATGACTATGAACAGTGAATTTAGATTTTGAATATTATTCATGTTAATACAATTATATAGTTTTACTTTATTCGCGGCCGCTAGGGTGTTTTTTTATGGATAAAGTCAGAAGTCCAGATATAAATAAATGTAACACACGGGTATATTGGGTGGTATTTGTCTGTTGCGTTCCGAAGTTTTCTTCTGCTTTTTTGAGTCTCATTAGTAAATGCATTAATTTAGAACTAGAAAAAACATCTTTAAATAATGTAATAATATATATATATATATATATATATATATATATATATATATATATATATATATATATATATATATATATATGAGAAAAGAATGATGAGAGTAATCTGACGTAATGGGAAATTAAAAAGGAAAAACCAAGAAATATGTTTTATATATTCATCAACGTTTCGTCTTTATTGTAAGACTTCCTCATGATGATAATTTTAAGAAAAAGGTCATGCGAGTACATCGAAATATTGGGTTGACATGATGGGTTGATAAGAAAAGTAGTAGCCGTGGCTACTAAGAGCGCTGGACGAGGGTTGAGGCTGTGAGAAGTCAGTAGTGGCGAAGAGTGAAATGAATATGGAAAGCTTTGAGTGGGTACCATTAAGGCAGCAGTGAAAAAGGGGAGGGTGAGAGTATTTCGATGTACTTGCATGGCATTTTTCTTAAAATTATCATCCTGAGGAAGTATTACAATAAAGAAGAAACGTTGATGAATATATAAAAAATATCTCTTGGTTTTTCCTTTTTAATTTCTCACATATATATATATATATATATATATATATACATATATATATATATATATATATATATATATATATATATATATATATATATATATATATATATATATATATATATATATATATATATATATATATATATATATAAGTGATGGAACATTACACGCAAATAAAATTAAATTTGTTATAAGCTGTAAATAGCTGACAACATTAAACATTGGTTAAGGCATTTTATTTAATTGGTGAGGGTATATTTACTTTATATATATATATATATATCTGAATTTTAAATACGTGTGTGCCTTAACTTAGCGATACTGCTTTTGAATAAATAAATAAAAAATATGTATATTTTTAATACAGCCATTAAATGTTTAATAATCTAATTTGCATCGTTTGTAATATTTATCATATTTTTCATAGCTCTACATTATAAATACAAAATGATCAATTGTCTATGAAAGTAATCTTTGGTGGGAAACTCAGGTTAATATTTGTTTCTTTTATTTTGCTTGAGGATTTCCCCTCCCCCGGAAGTTATCTGATTAGCTGTATGAACGAAAGATCCTTGTAATTATATGTTTATTCTTGGTTGTTTCTTTGTGCTCAAAACAATTGTAAAATTACATTAAATTATTTTTAAATTCGGCAAGAAAACATGAATAAAAACTTAGTCATTAGAATTTAAACTAACCTTGTTTACTTATATGTGCTCTTTTGTTAAATGTAATCATTTACCAAGATTTTACATTGAACTGTCCTGGTAAGTTTTCTTAAAATACATGTACATAAATATATATATATATATATATATATATATATATATATATATATATATATATATATATATATATATATAGAGAGAGAGAGAGAGAGAGAGAGAGTAAGTAAGATACTTTAAAGATAAAGTATATCTTTAACCAGTAGACTATCAGGATAAAAACAAAGCTCAATATAGTGTATAGAGAAATAATATTAATTGAATGACATAATAAAATAAGAAATTAATCAGATTTTATTAAATTTTAAAAAAACAATGGGTGATATTGCGTCCTTAATCAATGAGATGTCAAGGAAAATCTTCTTTTCAGAGGACCATTACCGCAATGACATTAATGCAGGTAATAAAATTAAGCTTTGAAAATATAAAAACATATATGAAAAAATACATAAACGTATATAAAACATCTAATACATTGGCAAACACCACACTTTTTGTTTAACTTATACAGTTTATCCAAGTCATAAAGTTTAAAACAATTTCAAGAAAGATGTCACTAAAGTCGATTAAAAACAATCCATGACGAAAAAAGTTATCCAGGCAAGAAATTGCTTGCTATTGATCACTGTCATCTACTGCATCGATAGCAAGCAAATTTCCCGCCTGGATGTCTTTTTTTGTTTTTTGAATATCATTTACTACTTTTATTGGTTTTTAATCGACTTCTTTGACATCTTTCTTGAAATTGTTTTAAACTTCATAACTTGGATGAACCGTATAAGTGTGTTTGGCCAACATATTTGATGTTATATATATATATATATATATATATATATATATATATATATATTGTCTATGCCAAGATTTGGGGGATCGCTGGAACTTTACAGATATCTATCAAAAATAAACTGCTGGCCCGATTTTGACATAATCTTCGTTGTATCAATTAATAAAATACTTGCCTTTGTTAAAAAAATAATTACCGTAAATTTAAAAGGCAAAATAAGTGTTTACTTTGTTTTGTTTCGTGCATAAGCACTACCCTCAGTGCAGTGGCGTAGCTAGACCTTTTGCCGCCCGGGGCGGTAGTAAAATTTGCCCCCCCCCCGGCATTTGGGTGCCCGGAAAATTCGTCCATGGATAATTCGCCCATGGATAATTCGTCCATGGAAAATTTTTTGCTAGGTAGGAAAACTGGTCCATTATTATTAAGTTAACATTATTCTTAATTTTCATACCTTGCGAAAATTAGTTCTACGGTATCTAATTTTTTTAAATTCAATTAAATTAAAATTAAAATATGAAAACTGATTTTTAATATTTTTTATTCATTTGAGATTTTATCTGTTTTCCTTTTGTTTTAAGTAGATGGTGGGGGTTGCCCGGGGTGATTTTGTCCGATCCCCCAGCTAGCAATTGTAAAGTTTACAAAGGGTTATAAAAAGTATGCTACAAAAACAAACGTTTGGACAGTAATAAAATTAATGAATTCAAACTTTCGCATCTAATGTTATTTCCTCTTTGATGTCGGTGTATATACACCCAAATATCCAACTTTCTTTTCGCACCTATTCGATAAAAATTTATATGAAAGTTCCCCTTTAAGTATGAAATCTTTCTGAGGTCATTTTGTTTTTTTGGTGCTTGGCCGAAGCCTAGGCTTGGCCCTATCCTGTTAGGTCAGCCGGTCACTGAGTATATCTCCAGAAATAATTAATGCTTGCATTTTTTAAACTTAGTGATTGAAATGAATTAAAGCAATTCATTCTCAATTAATGGAAATTTTGTTCAAGAATTAAAACCAGCCATATATATATATATATATATATATATATATATATATATATATATATATATATATACATATATATGTATGTATATATGCGTATTTATATATGTGTATGTGTGTGTATATATGTATATATGTATATATGCACGTATGTATGTATATATGTATATGTATGTATAAATATATGTGTATATGCACATATATATGTATATATGCACATATATAGTTATAAAATAAATACGTATTTATTATAATGCTCCCATAATGTTGAGCATAATGAGAGCCGAAAATGGCAAAAGGCCGTAAGCGAATATAGCAATGGTCTTGTTTAAAATTAGATCTTGAGATACAGATTGGTGACTGTATTGGCCAGGCATTTGACAATGCCGCTGTTATGGCAGGTCACCGATCGGGTGTGCAGAAACGAATCTCTGAAATCAACCCAAAAGCTCTATTTGTGCCATGCACCAACCATTCACTAAATCTGGCTTGTGTACATGCAGCTTCAGTAGCGGTTCACTCTGTTACATTTTTTGACACACTGGACCGGTTATTCTCGTTCTTTTCTGCATCTACACATCGCTGGGACATCTTGATTCAGTTGACCGGTCTAAGTATCAAACGGACTGTGGATACTAGATGGAGTAGTCGAGCAGATGCTGTAGATGTTGTGATAAAAACAATAGTGGAAGTCGTCATTGCCCTGGAACAGCTCACAGAAGAAGGAGAAAATGCAACCACAAGATCAGATGCATCTTTAATTCTCAACTCGGTACTATCGTTTCCGTTTCTTTTATTTCTGAACCTTTGGAAAACTATTCTCCCAGAAATCAATGATGCCCAGAAATATCTTCAAAAAAAGGGCTGGATCTGCAACAAAGTTCTGTCAGGCTGACGGCGTTGAAAGATTTCCTTCTTCAGAATAGAGAAAAGATAGTGGACACTGCAATAGACGAGTCAAAAACACTCTGCTCTGAAATGGGGATAAGCATGGAGCGTCGTATTCGCAAAAAGAAACGAATGGATGGTGAAGGATTGACTGATGCAGCGCTGAGTTTTGATACTGAGTTGAGACGGGAAATGCTGTCTGTCATAGACAGATTGACTGAAGAAATATCTTGCAGATTTCAACAAGTTCACAATCTTGCAAATAAATACGCTTTTCTTATACCGTCAAATCTGCTTGATGATAATTATGATTGTCAGCTTGGTGGATTTGACGAAGATATAGAAAAAGAGAAATTCTTTGCTGAAAAGAAGAGGTTACAGTATGTTGTAAAAGCTTCAGAAAAAGACAAAATCGATGGACCTCTTGAACTTTTGAACTTTATACAAAGATACCAACTTGGGGATTCCGTCCCTAATATTGTGATCTTGCTGAGAATTTTCCTCGCCAGAGCTATTAGCGTTGCTAGCTGTGAGCGCTCTTTCTCAAAACTGAAGCTCATAAAAAACTACCTTAGATCAGCAATGAGCCAGACAAGACTTACAGACTTGGCAATCCTCTCAATAGAGAGGGAACTTGTCGAGGAAGTGAATTTTGATAGAGTCATTGATAACTTTGCCGAAAAAAAGGCGCGAAAAATCTGTTTGTAAATTTTCAACCGACTTGATGCCTTGCGACAGTTCTCTCACAAAAAATAAATTTATAGCCTTATTTGCCATTCATAAATACATTTGTTTAAAATATATTAAAACTATTTTTAAAAGAGTTGAAACGTTATTAACAACAACAAATTTCTGAAAACCGAGCGATTACACACACGGATTTAAAAAAGCACCGATACAAGACGTTTTTTCTCTTCGGAGGGCTCGCCCTCTTAATAATAACATTATGAAGACAAAGAAAAGAAAACTACATCGGACTATTCTCTCCTTGATACATCCATGTTATTTGGCGAAAATTCGGACTTTAACAACAACGACAAAAAAGTAAATAAAAATGATTTTATCATTTCATAACATTTTCAGGTTTTCAAATGTTCTCATTTAAATTTATTATTATATAAAATTATAGTATAAAATTTCATATTTTTTGTTAACTTTTGTTTTTTTTAATTTTTTTCTCTACTCTCTATTTTTACCCTCTCAAAATGCCGCCCCCTCAGGTGTGCCGCCCGGGGCGGACCGCCCCCCTCGCCCCCCCCCTAGCTACGCCAGTGCCTCAGTGTCATCTATATTGTTAAAAAATGCGCATTCTCGTGATTTCGTTGATGTACACTATAAATCGTATATCATTAGATAGAGGATTGAATAACGAAATATGTAAAAAATAAATTGAAAATAAATAATCGCTTAAATAATAAAATCGATAAGATTTCGTAATTTGAATCTCGTATTAGAGATAAAATATTTCCGGTTTGAGCCTTTTTTGTTAATCGTGAGCTTATTTTGTGTGATATCTAAAAGTTTAAGTCATTTACATTTGTTCTTTCTTTTCTAAATATGTTTTAAAAGTAATAACTATGAATTAAATTAATATAAATCAGTGTAATGGAAAGGCATATTTGATTAACCAAATAAAATCTAAGATCAAGAAAATTTTGCTAAAAATATCAACATTTCATTATATAATTCTATATTGAAAAACATATTTAAAATAATTGTTTGAGTCAAAAGTGTAAGTACATTGTACGGAAGTCACGCGCTGATATAATCGCTAGTTACGTTTGTTTCTCTTATTTTCACGCCTGCTGTTAATAGTGTGCTTTTGGTTCACCTTACTTGATTTAAGAAAGAAGGCATAAGACGCCATGACATGGTTAACATAGCTTTAAAATATTAAAACAAGATAAAAATCGACGTTGTGTGACATAAATCTAATTTTTCATTTTGTTTCAGAACTGTTCTTTAATAAAAGTTTAAAAGAAAAAAATGAAAAATATATTTTAGCATTTTTATTTTACATTTTATAAACACACGACAATGGGCTGCTCTTTTTAAAACTGTTTTTTGTTACTATACATATGTAAGTACATATTTATATTAATATTGTAAATTATTTCCGACATCATGTTATACAAGCTGGCGTTGGTGGCTCGCTATCGCTGCGCAAATTTCGCTACTAGTAATTTAAAATAATAAAAATTGCATTCCTAACATTTTTGTATACCAGAAACAAAATCTTTCGCATTCATCTATATGTATGAATAAACATTGTGATCGCAAAAAAAATAGAGAAAGAAGAAATCAATTTGGGTTTAAACTTGCAATTTCAAAATAGATTGCAAGTTGTTGAAGATCAAGCCGGCCCCTCTAAAGAAAAGAACACTTGAACACAAATGCTACATATTTGGTCAACAAATAAAACAATATTGCGAAACAGAAGTATTTGTTATATTAAAATCATAACACTCACTGAATTAAAAATAAACAATTACGATAATAGTTAATTAATTAAATGCACTTTTTCAAAACCAATATGCAAATAAGTTAACCTTGCAACTGATATCGCGTATATATATAAGCTGTATATAAAAAAGATGGTGCGTCTACTACGTAAAGTTGAATTAACTTGAAATAGAGCATTTTGATTTGAACATTAGTGCTGGAAAGGATTCCAACTTTCACATTTATTCATTTAAATATCATGCAGTTCTTTGTTGCTAATGTTTTCGCGTAGAATATCACCAAATTTAGTCCGCATTACTTGTGATAAACAAAGTATACCGCAAAGTGAAAAATAAGATTCTTACTAGATGCGAACAGATGCTTCCTAAGAGAGACCGCGGTCGTTGTCGTAGATCGGTTGACTAACGAGCTAGTACGCCTAGAGAAATCCGAAAGTTCGGCTTTCTCCATAAATACTGACATCCAAACCGCCGAGATTGTAACCGCCACTCTCTTACTTGTCTGGCTGACATAATTGCCGAGTAATTATTTTCACTTCCCATTAAAAGCATCCTCAGCTTATTTCCTGGCAGGATCGACCCGTAACCTCATCTTGACCCTTGTATAGATCACATGGGAATTAATATAGTTTTATTAATAGTTATACTAGTAGACGTACCCACCAATATTTAACATGTGTACATTTATAGTTACAGATGTACTAACTGATCTATAATTGGTGTTCATCATCTTAAATCAATTAAATGTAGGACAATATAATATTTAAAAAATACATAAACTAGTCAAAGTTCTTAAATATAATTTTACAAGGAACCGCACAATCGCCTGACATTGTACTGTTTATATTTTAGTAAAATCATTGGCGTCTGAAATCAGTAAAATATTGTAACTTATATTTGTGTATGGTGTAACCATATTCTTCTTCTTCTTCTTCTTCTTCATCATCATCATCATCATCATCATCATCATCATCATCATCATCATCATCATCATCATCATTTCTTTCTTGTCCACTCTCAACTCTAACATCCCCTCTCCTATCTATCTCAACTTGTCTTTTTCTTTTTCTTAATTCTCTTTATTTCTCTCTCTCTCTCTCTCTTAACTCTACTTCTTCCTCTCTCTCAACTCTCCTCATCTCTCACCTCGCCTTACTGTCTCTCACCTTTCCTTCCTTCCCCGCTCTTTCAACTCTCCGTTTTCTTTTTCAACTCTCTTGTGTCTCCTTCTACTTCTTCTTCTTATTATTTTTCTCTTGTTTTCCATATCTCTTTATCTCTCTAAACCCTCGTTATTCTCTCTATCTTTTAGATCCCTTTTTTTACTATCGTTAATCTTCTTACTTCACTCAAAGCAACAAAACGATTTTTGACTCGCCTTTTTCCTTGAGCTTCATAACCTCTCTCCTATTCTCTTCTCCTCTCTGTAATTTCTAAATTATCCAAGCCATTACCGCCTACTTAAGTTGTTCTCCACAAAGGACTAGTTTCCTCCTGATAGCTTCTTCCACAATTTACGGTAAGTTCGAGTCCGTGTTCTGTTCATGTATCTAAATCAATGATATTATTATTATATTTTATATTATGTATTTGGTGCCCTAACTTTTAAGTGAAAGAAATATTAAAGACACAATTTTTCCAATTCTCAAATCTGGCTGAGGGCCAGAAAACTTATACTTCAGTTCACTGGTGCTTTACGTTGGGCACCATGGATCGAAACAACAATGATAATACACGAAAAAAAGCAATAAGTTTCTAGACGGTCTAATATAAGCAAATGTATAGTAACGATATTTGTCCTTAACCCTACAGTTTTTTTTAAGTGAAATATTTAGATTAAAAAGATGAAGTAAAACTGTTGAATTCTTCGTATAATTTAACTGGTCACCATTATACTTGCTGTAAACTATTTTGCGTAAAGATTATAATGTAAGAAAAAAGCAAGACCTTTTCTAGAGAGAGTAATACGACTAAATCAATAGCAATATTTTACCGTAAACCGTACTGTACATTTCGAATAAGAAATTCAAATTTAAAAGGATATATACGTTGTAAGAACAACCAGCATTGCCCAGGAAGTAGTGATGACCAATTTTTATTCTTATCTTTATTTAATTTCTATCATTTTGAACGATTTTTATTTGTTTTAATTTTGTTTACGTATCATCATTATTATATTCGCAAATTTAAGAAATTAAAAGTCATTTTGCGGTTTAAAGATGCAATCCCAACAGTATTATTTGTACGAGGATATTAGAAGATTAATGCAAAAATTGGATTTTTTCATAAAATATTACTTTGTGTGAGACACGGAGTTATGATCCTTTAAGAAGTAAGTGACCGTTTTACAGCAAAATAACGCTATGAACAGGTGATTGGTTCATTATAAATTCAGACTGTAGTACAATGATATATACGAATATTGTTGTAACGTGTGTGGGAATAACATATTTATAACACGTGTGCAGCTACTGATAAATTTGCTATAAATATTCAACTTTTTATTGTCATAGGGCTTTGTTATCAATTGCATCCCCAGACGGAGAGACTGAGACATTTCTGAAATTCTTAAATAGTTTATCTGGTAATCGCTACGATTCCCATAAACCGTACTGTTTATTTTGAATAAAAATGGTGAAAATAAAAATAGAAATATATTTTATAAACAGTTTAAAATGACAAGAGTATTGATTTACTCCTCTCCAGGAGTTAGGCACAAGGCCAGTTTTTATCTTACTCCCACAAGTAAGATATGACCCAAGGTCGGGTCGGGAAAGTGGGGTTTAAAAATTGCCTGGGCAGCCCCGTCGGCATTCCCCGGTAGGGGCGCCTCAGGCAGTAAGCAATAAACTTACTCCTCCCCAAAGAGGGGAGGCGATGCCTGAGAGGGTGGACCTCCTAGAACTGCACAGGACAGACCCATAGACCGGCGTAAATCAAGCCCCGAAGGCCAAGACAATACCAGTCTATGGGGTGCAGTATCCATCGGAACAGATACTACACTTTGATCTTAGCTAAAAGGCCAAGCCCTAAAATGACTAGAGTAGACACCACTACATTTGTCGTAAACCCAAAAAATCGCTTAACATTTTATCTATAATAAAACGAGTAGCAGCACAATTGGCATAAAACGCATTACTATTTTTTTTGTAAACATAATTTTAGAAGGGTTCCTGAACGGGCTACGTGAACTAAACGGAAAATATACTAAATATGACCCATATAGATGTCGATTAGCCTTAACGTATTTCAATTGCATTGCTATCAATCATCTACACAAAAAGTTATCAGGAAATAAATAAGAAATGAAGGTAAAATGATATGGGATTGAAAAAAATACTTATCAATTGTCTTCACTGGCGTTATTTTCTCCAGTGAATATCGAAATGATAGATACGAACAGGAAATTATATATATATATATATATATATATATAAAAGAGTTTCCTGTTTAGGATCCATGAGAAAAATGTTCTTCTATTTTTGGCATTTGTTTTTAGATTATTCAATTCTATCCGTCTTTTTAAAAACATTATGAATAACTTTTTATTTAGAAAGTATATATTTTTTTATTTATTTACGCTACTTTATTTATTTTGTTACTTTATCATAATTTTTTGTCTTCCTTCGTCCTTCATCGTTTAATGTCTTTCAATTATTTATGTATTACTCTTTTTTTATAGTGGGGTGGAGCACATTGCTACCGACGTGGATTATGGTAAATCGGTCAAACCGAGTTCGAACCAAATTTGATCCATTATATTCATTTACACTGGAAAAATTAGGAAATGTTTGTTAATTGATGTCATTATTAATAACTATTCTGTTTGGTCATTAAATAGCCACTAAGACGTTGAATGATGACAAGAGACACAATGATTCTCTATGCTCGCTGGGTGCCCTTCAAAAAGCTCCATATAATATGACATGTAAATTTCGCAAACGTTTTATATCAGTAATCATTATAAATTTTATTGGTGATTCAGTTTGAAAAGTCCGTTTTAACAATACTTGCCCCATGTAATTTTATATTTTGCCGTTTGTAATTGGAAAGATACAGAGGATTGTCATATTATTTTAAATAACTTCATGGACAGCTCCTTATTCCTTGACTTCCGTTTTCAAAACAGGAAATAGTCATTAGACTGGTTAAATCACATTGAGATTTTTAAAAACTATACATTCCTAAAAATGAGTATGATTTGTATTGTTCGAACAAGAAATTTCAGGTCGATGTAACCTCTGAAGTAATTCAGATACATCTTGTCGAAATCGGGATTTTCTACGGAATTCTGAACTGAACACTTTATTTAATCCGACCGTCGGGAATAAACTTCCCTCACTGAAGATTGCGTATCCATGAAACATTGATGTCTGTATGTATTAAATAATTAATATTGCTTCATAAAATATTATATATATATATATATATATATATATATATATATATGTATATATATATATATATGCGAAACGTTTTTTTTTTCATTTATCCGAACAATATTCATATAAAAACACATCAGTTCTGCCTAATCCAGTCATAAACCAAGATATGTTCACATGCCGTATATATACTCACAGAACACCTGACTAAACACTCTCAAGGCTATAAACTATTTTCATATTTATATTTTAAACATTGTCTAATAAATCCATATTCAGTACAATTCACTTATAATTTGATTATCCTATTTCATTATACATACGAAACACTTTTCTTAATGTCAATATCTTAATTATCATCCGTAGCAATATGATTTAAGAAATTTCATTAATTAAGTTTAAAATACAAAATTATAACGTCTGTTTCATTATTTTTTTTTTCGGTTACGTTTTCGCAAGCGTATACTTACACATTACAACAACCTCGATAACTTTTAACTAATTATTTTTTTAAATAAAAATTGCTTTAAACGCAATAATTACCAAAGAATTTCAGTTAATAATTAAATGTGTGCGTTTATTTTAATTTAATCAATATGTTGTTGTTGTTGTTTATGATGTTGCTGTCGATATTTAGTTTCTCCCACGAGAGTAGAGTTAGACACAATGCCAATATTGAACGTGAGGAAAATCCAGCTCACCCCAAAAAGGCACTTTGGATTGGAACACAAATATCAATTAACTCGGTCTAGAAGGATTTCTCCGTCACTGACCGAGGACATGAACACCTAGTGCAGAGTCAGGACAAATACTACATTTTGCTCCTAGCAAAAATGCCAAAGAATCAACATGTTGGAAGTGATGATGATCATGATCATGATGATGACTGTAACATTTGTCATAGAAATGAAAAACTCTCCTCTAATCTTTCTAAATCACAAAAAAATATATTCTTTTCTCTAAAATTTATCAAGACATTTCTCTGTCTTCTAAATGACTAAATGCTAAAGTTTTGTTATCATTTATAACTTCTATCTAATAATCAAAACGGGTTTCCGTTATTTTGATAGAGAATATAACGTAAAGACTTGATATTGTGTATGCATAGTGCCAATAAACGATTAAAAAAGAACCTTTTGGCTGCCTAATTAGCATAACTATTTTGTAACCGTTTATAGTTTAGTAAACTTTGGTATTATTAATTTGGAATTGCATTTGCTTTTGTTTCTTTTTATCTTTATGCAATAGTTCTGTCTATATTAACAGTAATTACTTAAAGTTAGTTAATAAAGAAATCAGAAAAATTACTGAAACACGTTCAGTTTAAACAACCAGCGTTTTACGACCTTACCGAAGGTCGTGTCTCGCCACGAGCGAGGCATAAGCGAGAACAGAAAGGGGAGGAGAGGGAGAGAGTGGCGGTCTCATTCGCTCTCTCTCTCTGATCTCTTTCTATAGCCCTCTTTTTTCAGTTTTTACATTTCCCCTGAAATAACGTTTTTATTAGATAGGTTAATGTCTTTATTGTTAAGTTTAACAACACACTTATTATTTAATGTTTACAAACACTTATCACTATTCTGATTGATAAATTAAAACAATATTTTAGTAGCACTGTGATCTGATCAAATTACTAAAAAAATATTGATTCGTATTTTGGTATGATTTTAGATTAAACATCCTCCGCGAAATTATCCCCACCATACACACTAAAAGTATTCAACCTTTTTAGACGATCACATGTAAGCACCCTTTAAAAAGATGAAAAGAAAAAAAGTATTATTTTGCAATTTAATGTAAAATGATCACCATTCTCGGGCCAGTTTTAGGGCATTAAAATAAATTATTTTCTTCTGTAGTAGTTAAATCGGCTTCGTTTTTTTAGGGTAGCTACTTTTTTAGGCGATTACATGTCGTCTCATGACCTTGCCACTCGGACTTAGGTTTAGTAGCAAACACTTTTGGTAACTTACCTGAAAAGCTAGAATGCCCCGGATATTGGAAGCATAGTACGTTTGGTATATATATATATATATATATATATATATATATATATATATATATATATATATATATATATATTAGAAAGGAAGAATGAGAGTAATCCAACGTAATGGGAAATGAAAAAGAAAAAAACCAACAGATATTTTTTTATACATTCATCAACGTTTCGTCTTTATTGTAAGACTTCCTCAGGATGATAATTTTAAGAAAAATGTCATGCAAGTACATCGAAATATTGGGTTGACATGATGAGTTGATAAGGAAAAGTAGTAGCCGTGGCTACTCTCTCCCACCCCAAGGAAAATTCACTAACACTCTCACCCCTCTCCTTTTTCACTGCTGCCTAAATGGTACCCACTCAAAGCTTTCCATATTAATTTCACTCTTTGTCACTGACTGACTTCTCGCAGCGCTCTTAGTAGCCACGGATTATCCAACATTTACGTTAAAAATACACCTTAAATATAAATATATTTATACGTTTTGAGTAAAATATGTTAATAACTACAATGTATTTCAAGGACACATAATCAAGATATTGGATATTTCTTAATACTGAGCGCAATATTTGTTGCAAAGCGGTTAGATTATAGGCGCATATTGTTTTGATCAAAACAAAAGTTTGAGCATCAAATATGACCTCCGCTACTTAATATAAACACTTTAGTAGTAATAGCGAAAGCCAGGAAAGTGAACAAAAAAATTCCAGAGTAGAGAACAGATATCCGTGTGACCGGTTCAGGACGTTGCAGACCGCATAGTTGCTCTGAAACTCGTTGACTGTGTTTCGAGATATCACGTAGGTGCCTAGGTAGATAGATTAGGTCTGGTAGGTTGCCATTGCTTTCTAGACTCACATACAACACCTGTTATTCCAAAATTGTCACCCGTCTAGTACTGGCCAGTATCAACGTCGCTTAACTTCGGTGATCTAACAGGAGCCTGTATGTCAACGTGATTAAGCTGTACCCTAAGTAGAGATTCGAACTTAATTCCCCTCGACAACATGTAGTGTTAATCTCATGAGTTTGATCCAGGGGCTCAGCTGATACATAGCACTGAATGAAGTGCCATTCAGAGCACAATTATTGTCTTGACAAAAGTACAAAATCGACTTCGAAATCTAGTGGGGCATGATCTCTTATGTCCCTTACATCACCCGTTCATTGAGAAGAGACGTTGTTAGTCTCTCTATCGATATACTCTATACTCATCTAATGTGCTCGTCTGAGCTCCAATCTATTGTTCCTCCTTGTAAAACATTCAGAACTCGGCTTACTATAAGAACAGTAACATACTTTCCTTTCTTCTTCCATATGCTTGACTCCAGGTGGAATTTTCATGAGCAGGCATTTTTTGCAAGAGCTTCCAGTCTGTGGAACACGTTACCTCGGTACTGCTCCCTTGCAGATTACTACATAGTCGTCTTCAAAGCCGTCATCATAAATAATCAAACTTAGATGAATTCATTGATCATTTTAAATGATGTTAGTCTAAAGACTTTTTCAAGATTACTGAAATGAAAAAGAAAATACGACAGAAGTTAAAATTCGAGATACGAAGTGTGTCTATGGCGTGGAATGTTTTCTTTCTCGTTAAAAAAATAGACCTTAAAATTACAAAATGTGCTGTGCATCTATGAAGGAAAATTAGTGTTTTTTTAAAAATTATTTAACGCCAGTAAGTTGATTGTTCATGTATAAATATTTTTAATAATTCCTGATGTCGCAAAGAAAGAAAAATGACCACTGTTGACTTTCTGTCATAGAGTGTGTGATTTTTTCCGAATTCGTTTTCGGCGGCGGATAACTATGAGGTAATATTTGAATTTTTTTTGCTTTTTCGCATCCCCTCACCACTTAAAATAATTTTATCCGGTGGCTATACAAAGACACGTGTTATACACGCGAACTCTTGTGTGACGGAATGAAAGTTTATATATTTATGTATATGCAGATTAGCCGTTATTATAGCGTTGTGGATATATAACATTAACTGTTAGAACTTTGGATTCAAAAACATCGTGACATATTGCTTTATAAAAATAAAGAGTGATCACACGCGCACCCAACCACGTGGTCAATAGGCAACCAACAAACAAACCCAACAACGGTTATAACAACGACGGAAAACAAAGCGAAAAAGGAAACTGTCTACATCGAAGAGCCGATGCAGCAAATGCACAAGTTTCGACGTCGGAAGTCGTCACGATTGAAATCTAGCGTGCAATTTTAAGGGTACCGGTCGTCGTCAGGCCAGATTGGCGGTCCCCGTTGACAAATTTGCAAGATTTCGATTTGAAAGGTGACGCTTCCCTTGTTGCAACGCAGCGTGAGCATCAGGAAGAAGAGGTGTGAATTATTGATGGGAGACGCATAAAGCAGTGACAGAAAGCAACCTGCTTGACTGTCTTCTCGAGTGAATACTCTGATGGTAGATAGAAGGTTGACCAGAGAATTGGGGGCGGGGCGCGGTCGGCGACGGTTGGAAGACGAATTAAAGGGACACGAATAACGGATGAGTAAATTATGAATGCTAAGATATGTGCGTTTATACGTGTTAATATTCATATGATAAGATTGTGCACATATATGACGGCACACACACAACGACATATATATATATATATATATATATATATATATATGTATATATATAGATATGTGTATATATATATGTATATATAGATATGTATATATATATGGATATATATATGTATATATATATATGTATATATATGTATATATATATAGGTATATATACATGTATATATATGTATATATATATATATATATATATATATATATATGTATATATGTATATATAGGTATATATCTATATATGTATATATATATATATGTATATATACAGGTATACATATATGTATATATAGGTATATATATATGTATATATTTATATATAGGTATATATATAAGTATGTATATATATATATATAGGTATACATATAAGTATATATATGTATACATATGTATATATATCAGTATATATATGTATATATATGTATATATATACATATATATATGTATATGTATATATATATATATATATATATATATATATATTTCGCTATAAAACAGCATTTTCAAAGAGTATTTTCCTCAACTCGCTGATGTTAGTCACAAGAAACTCTCCACTTTTTACAGAAAAGAACATTAAACGTTCTTTTTTTGACGTGCTTGAAGAATGTGAAATCTGATGTGTGTGTAGGCGTAGTTTGCCGCTGATTTGAATATAAAATAGGTAAAACATCTCTAAGAAAACGTTTTATGAATGGTAATTTAAGAATCTTGAAAAAACAAAAAAAAACATGATTTTTTATATATGTATAATTAAAAGAGTAATGAATAAATCTTGTTTTATGTATTTGTGATTAAAAGCAATATCCTTTGTGTTCGTTTTCCGATTCATGAAACGAAGAGTAATTTAGTGTGGCCGGCTTTCAACAGTAATAGTAAGCCTATATATATATATATATATATATATATATATATATATATATAATATGATTTAATGAATTAGAACATTCCAATTGTTCAAAGAATTAGATCAAGAAGTTTAGTATGGCGTACGGTCGTTTCCAAAACATTCTGGAAACACTTTATTTTTAATTATTTGATTAAAAAAAAAATTTTTTTTAACAAAGCCACTCCAAAACGTCATCAGCGCCTTTAGCAGTACATCTTACCGAAAATTCAAGGAAGAAAAAACAAGTTCGTCTTAAAGGAACATCTATTGAATAGAGGGGACGCAGGAACAAATATTAGAAAAAAGAATACGTTACAAATATAAAATAAAAATATAAAAATACACCGATAATAATAATAAAACATTATAAACATTATCAAAATTATATAGATAAAATGAAAATGAAATAAGGAATAAAATAAAGTAAAATATATATATATATATATATATATATATATATATATATATATATATATATAACTTTAACTTTAACTGTTTGGGTAAATCTAGCCGCCGATTCGCTATTTACAAAGTTAAATTCCTCCCTAATTATCAACTAGGGGTTTAGACCGTTGCATGCAGATCAGTGGCGATTTGTGATCAGGATTCGTGCCCGCCGACCATTGAGAATTAGTTCCCTACACTGAAGATTGCGTTAGCATGAAACATCGATGTCTGTCGGTATTAAAATAATTAATAGTTATTTATGAATATTATTATTAGCTCACTTTCACCAAAGGCCGGGCACTCTGAGCGACTTTAATAACAAGCAGTACAAATAGCTGCATGCACGATCCGAATTCGTTCGTCGATCACTTTAACTGCTTGGGTAAATCTAGCCGCCGATTCGCTATTTACAAAGTTAAATTACTCCCTAATTATTAACTAATTGACTACAGATCAGGGTTCGCGTCCGCCGACCGTTGAGAATTAGTTTCCTAGCATGAAACATCGATGTCTGTAGGTATTAAAATAATTAATATTTATATATATATATATATATATATATATATATATATATATATATATATATATATATATGCTCTCTCATGTCGCATATTTATTCTGTCCTGGGAAGATATTGTGTGAAAGTACATATACTACACTGACACCCTAAAGAAGGAGGAATCTGAAGGTATCGTATCATGAGTTACGCCCCCCTCCCCAAAGAATGAGTTAATGCCTGGGATAATGATATCATAACAACAGAAGTGATAGTACTGTAACCCCTACCCAAACGGAGAAGATAATCATGGATAGATAGTATCATGAGGAACGAACATATATGATACTGTCCCCTAAAAAGAGGAGGTAATACCTTGGAGAAAGTCCTCGTGTGCATATGGTATCATGACAATAGAACAGATACTTCACTACCCTCGTCCGCGCCCTAAAAAAGAGAAGGTAGTCCATGAGCAGATGATATCATAACAACAGAACAGATAGTACATTTTACTCTTTCTCCAAATGAGGGTGTATATATTGGAGCATCATCTTTGTTCCTTACAAAAAAGAAAGTAATTCGACGATTTAAAAATGTGTAACAATAAAAACATGTTTACGGTTCCTAGGCCTTTTGACTAATTTCAAAGTGTATTATCTGTTCTTGGTATTCAAGCAACATCAGACCTTTTACTATCAACGAAAATATTGTGCATGTATTAGTAAACATGACAATGCAAAATTACAACTGTATGATACGGAATATTAATTCATTAGAAGCCGTTTATAAAATTAATATCTAAATTAAGAAGACCTGTTTCTGTTGGGGTTTGCAGTGTACTATATATATATATATATATATATATATATATATATATATATATACACACGATATTATGAAATATTATCTCATATCATAAAACAAATAAGCACAACATTTTTTGTATTAATATATATATATATATATATATATATATACAATATAAATGTAAGAACAGAGATAAAGATGTGTGGATGACAAATCTATTTCATCTTCGATTGTTCAATGCAAGATGTACTCGATAACCGTAATACCACTCCCTACTCCCTACATTGTTTAAGTTTAAAAGGTTCTAAATCCTACACTCCAGAATCCACTTTCTGCCAACTATGTACATTAAACACCTTTATGATAGCTACATCAGCTAAAAGCAAAAATAGTATTAACTCTAAAGACGAACCTATCTCAAATTGCATGCACAAGCGAAAATTTAAATACATCAATTTCATTACTCCCCCTGAAACCTTTCTTTCCAGCCAACACCCCCGCTAACATTATAGTAATTCTTAAATTTCATAATTTGTTAACTTTTTAACTCTTCACCTTTCCAACCTCACAAATAATTATGCCAATATCATAGCATATCCTCCCATGTGCACCTAATAACTTTATTAACCCATAATACTTAATATGAATTGAGAACTTACATGATTCTTCTCCACTCCACTAATCCTTAATTTTCCCTTCTCCAACACTTTAATTCGTATACCCTTTTTCAGTTACTAGCCTCATATACTTATCTATTGCCTCTCTGGTCTCACCTTTGCATACAATGCATCGACACTGTGGACGCAGCACTCTACCAACAATCCTGTTCTCATAGATTCCATAACTCTCACCTTTAAACTGCGCTCCCCGGTTACTTCTATAATGACCCATTTGCCCCCTTAAATCTATCTGTAATTTCAACACTCCAAGTCATCACTTCGGTTACATAATCAACCCAATTCTCACCCCATAACCCTTATAAAGGAACTCACTTGTTGCAAACATATTGATGCTGTTTCCACTCCTAACTACAATAATATATTAAAGTATCTTATTTGGTTACGCCTATAATGTGTAACTAACTGCTAAATCTATAAATTCTTTAAACATTAAACTCTGAAATACTATAAATGTCCGGATAATTACATCTTAAACGCGTAAATTCCAGATTTCCAATCGTCTGAGCCCTAATTCCTAATTTGAACCCTTTTAAACTCTCTGAATTATATATAATTTTGTCTAAAAAAACCGTTTAAATACGAGGATACTCCCCTCGAACTGTTTACTTACTGAGCAGGAACGCTACTTTATTAGATTATTGAAACCCCACCCCAACTCCTAACTGAAACCAGTCCAGCAAATATTACATCCTCATAAGTAGTTTTATCTACGGTGGGATTTACTACATTTTGAACACTTTTAACGCAGTCTCAACGAACCCCCTTTTCCGTCTTTAAACCTTTCGTCACCGGACATTTTGTCAATGGACATTCACCAACTGGACATACTCTATATTTTGATAACCTTTTAATACACATATTTTTACTTTCAATTATTTTATATTGTTTTTCAAATTTTAAATGTTTTTAATATTGGCTATTCCGCTGCCAACTTATCCATCTATGTAATTCCTCTGATGATAAGATTTTAATCTTTGAAAAGCCTGGCTTAAGGAATAAAAAATAAACATATTTTTATCGAGTACACCTTGCATTAGACAATCCAAGATGAAATAGATTCGTCATCAGCACGTCTTTTTCTCTCTTCCCTCATTTATCTTTATAATTGCTCTATCTCGTACATTTGAGCTTAAACCATTTCACTATAGGTTCAATTATCTAAAAGTATACTTTCAGTCTCATATTATATATATATATATATATATATATATATATATATATATATATATATATATATATATATATATATATATATTAATACTTCATGTATCCACATAAAATATTATAAGGAGATATAATTTTTTATGTATCAGTTTTCAGTATTTACTTCAACAGTGCTCGATATGTAAGTAGAGCTAGGTAGTAAGCAATGAAAATATATATGGCAATCAAGCTACACAGAGGCTCCCGTGTTTCATCCCCGGGGGGAATCGTCAGGCTTAATGCGGGGATGAAACACGGGAGCCTCTGTGTAGCTTGATTGCTATATATATTTTCATTGCTTACTATATATATATATATATATATATATATATATACACACATATATATATATATATATATATATATATATATATATATATATATATATATATATATATCAGTGTTCATTAAAATAAAGTAAGAACTTGCGTCTGTCTGTGTAACTAAATGTTTAATATTTGTTATTCGTTTTCCAAATAATTATGTCAGGTGGAAATTTGTGTCGTCGTCTTTCAATTGGTGTCATAAATCACTTAGTCTATCTCTCTATGTAAGATTGTATGTGTGTCTATCTCTGGCTTTGTTGTGACATTGAAAGACCGATATTAAATAAGACAACACAATAGTATGTTTACAAACATGTGTATTTAATGACGGACATAATAGTATGTTACAAAAAGACTACTTGTCTATCGTCGTAGGCTCTTATATGTAAAATGTTAAAACGGCTCTCCCTTTTTTAGCCTTGCTCAGTATGGATTTAATAGGTTTTTTTATTCTAGGGTTTATTAAAATCAATACCTTAATTTCACGTTTACTTTTGATCTTCGCTTCTCAAAATCTGTTTGCGGGATTGGTATCTCAAATGTGTCAAACACGACATCCATTTGTTTCTCTTCTAAAATATAATTTCTCGACAACACCTGAATATCGTTTCTTCATTTGGTTCATGTGACTGTTGTGGATAAACTTGTGTCCCTTTACCATGTTAATCATGTTATCAATCCGAATTTTGAACACCCGAATACAAACTTATTCTTTAACTTTGAAGGGTTCCTTCGTGACATTTTTCACGTCCTGGTTTAGTATATGTTGGCAATAATCTATCAAACACTGTTTCAATCTCCCTTGTAAACATTGCCGCTTCTGGCGTCATGAAAGATGGAACATTGTTATTTTGGGTCATCCTATATACCTGCAAAATTTATCGAATGGAATTTTCTATAGGTGTAACTATCGCTTACTTAAGCGCTCTTTTAAACGTATCCACGAACCATTCCGCCTGATAGTAGCTTCTCGCAAGGTACGGCGCGATCTTGATATGCTCCACTATAAATATTTTACATAATAGCTTAAATTCACTAGACGTGAATCGCGTTCCGTTGTCTGATACGATACAATCAACAACCTCCGAACCGGGCAAACAGTTAATGTAAAAGACTAAGTGTTACTTCCGTTGTAGTTTTGTTTTACATTTTAACATTTCCTGTCATTTCGAGAAAATGTCCACCAATATTAGGTAATAGAAACCAACCACTGAGACAGAAAAATCTATGTGGATCGTAAACCACCTTAAGTTAGTTTTAGGATAAAGTCTGAACTATATCTATATAGTTCAGACTTTTTCCTAAACTCACTTAAGAGGTGTCTTCCTTGCTAAGCACAAACTTTGCATAGTTTCACCGCATTTGCAATGTCTTTGTATATACTTGTGCAATACATATAGCTTCTCGCGAGACTTTAATTCTCGAAATGCCCGGGTGATGGGATGAAATTCTTTTAGTATTGTTTCCTGTAATGCTGCAAGAAAAACCACTCGATCGCTATACATTTATACTTCATCACAGATTGAATATACTTCCGGAATTTGTCTTTATTTTTCTTTTCTTTTCTTTTATGTTTGTGTTTAATCGTTGTCTAACGCTTTTTCTTCAATTTTTTTAGTGTTACCGGATACTCTTTAATGGCGTTAGCAATATAATTTCTTTATTTCTACCTTAATTTGTTGGGAGGAAATCACCTTGTCTTCAAGGAGTTCAACATATTTTGGGATATGTCTATGTAATTCGTCAGAATGATTAATATTTGAGAATAGTATAAACGTCATTCGATAATTGTAATTCAAAATAATCTCTGTAGTATGTTCGCAGTATTTGTTGGTTATCCGTTATGCCCATAAATCGTTGGCAGTAGCTTATGAAAGATGTGTAACACAAATGTCTCTCATGAACAAAACAGTGAAATTTGGTAACTGCAACAATAATACCCAATGCTTCTTTCCCGATTTGTGGGTAACTTTTTCCTGCAGGTAGTAACGTACGACGCGCGTGGGCGATGGTTTTTAGCGAACGTCTTCCCTTTTGCAAGATTCAATGCCGTACGAGCTAGCACCAGTAGCGCCTATGCTTTCGAGATCTCTATTGTAGGGCATCATAAATAATTCTTATGTGAGAATATTTTTTTAAATTTTTGAACATGCTTCCTCGCATTCTGTAGTCGAGACCACATCCTTTTCTTTTTTATAATAGCTCTTTGAGAGGAGCTCGTCAACAGTGCATGTTTGGAATAAACACATCATAATAATTTGCTAAACCAAGAAAACTTGGTAGTGGCAATACGATTCCCGGAGCCAATATATTTTTATCGCACTATCTCGCTCTGGGTCTTGTTTTCTACTGTCTTTGTCTGCGATTTGACCAAGATATTTGATTTTTTCCATTAGAACAATCGCATGATCCTTCCTTCAATTCAAATCTAAAGTCCTGGATTATTTTAAATACTTCGTGTACATGTGATTTATGTTGCTGGGTGTTTTTACTGATCACTAGATTATCATCTTGGTAGGCTATCGAAAATTTCAGTTTGCTAAGCAATTTGTCTATTACTTGTTGAAAGATGCCTGGTGCAACCTTAACTCCAAATGATAATCGTTCCAATTTGTGAAAATAAACTCTCTGGCTATTTATACAAAATAGTATGGACAAATCCTCTTCCACATGTGTCTGTTGATAAGCATCACTTAAATCAATTTTTGAAAAAAAATATTGCATTTGTTGAGTTTAGCAAAGATCTCTTCTGAACTAGGCAGAAGATAGTGGTAATCCTTTAGTGCATAGTTTTATGTTGTGGAGAACTCTGCACACACACGGATCTATTTACTTTTCTTACGTAGACTGTAGACAAAATCTACTTCTTATAATACTCTATAATTTTCGAGTCTATTTAATTCCTCGTCAATCAGATTTAATAACGCGAATGAAACATTTATTCTCAATTTAAAAACTGAAAGAATATTTAAATTAATTCAAACTTGGCAGTCATTTTTTACATATTTCCAGTCCACCAGATAAAACTTTTGTAAACATTTTTATTAAATTCTTACATAAGGCTCTCTGTATATTCATTTAACGTTTCGATATTTTGACAGAAAGAGTTCATACGCATATTTTAAATGAACACTTACTAATTTCGTCCATATCCAAGAGGTTGTAATTAAGTTAATTCAGGTTCGGGTAAACTTAGACATGCCTAAACCCATGTCAACTAGTTAGTGGAAGCTCAACACTTCGTTATTCAAAGTGAACAGCTACAAGGAGCCACTAGAACAAACTTTCATGCGAGTATTGACGGGTGTTATAATTGGGAATAAGTGGTGGGGACATATTAAGAAAGAAATTAGGTCCTCTTCTGCTGCTTTTCGCTGTCGACACAACTTAGAATCTAGAGCAGCGCAAGCGACACTAGAGGCTATATTTCATTTAGCCGTGGGCGTATGGGACAGCACTAAAGTTACTATAGTTATGGCTAAACTGACCGCATTGACAAGGTATTTGTAACTAGGCCTAGGGAAGAAAGGTACTCAAGGAAGTAACAAATATGGCTGTTAATTTGCTTGCAAAGGAAATTCGACGGGCTTCTGATCGACACATCTTTCGTGTCACATTGTCAGATGGACGTCTCGTGACTAGACACGAAGGTATTTTGGGGGTGTTGCTCGCCTTCATGTGACCGAAACGGCTAGGTGTGAAGGTGGCATAGAAGAGGATGAGGTCTAGGAGGCACTTCATCATGTTGGACTGGATAAGTCTCCTTGGATCGATTGTTTGCCTTACGAGGTGTACTTGAGGCTGTCGCCCATTTGTGTCCCCTTGCTGACTATCTTGTTTAATTTCTTGGTTTAGGAACGGGTGTATACCTCAGTATTTTACCAGTAGGATTATATATCTGGTTAGCAAGAGAAAAACTGGTTGGGATGGGTTAGGTAACTTTCGCCTTTAACTATGCTCTATGCGAAAGTTAAGATTTTGGTCAAGATTTTACCAAAACGTCTGCATGCTGTCCGGCCTGGTCTGATTGTCCCCGAAAAGACTTGTACTGTAAAGAGCAGGACTATTCAGGATAATTTGCACATGTTACGCTTAATCATTGAGAAAGTCGACACTGAAGCCGTGCTCAACGATTTGGATCAGTCCAAGGTATTCGATAGGGTGGGCCATACTACTTGGAGGTTGTCTTGCATCGGTCCACAGTGTCGGCCCAAGATCCGGCTCTTACCTGCTAACCCCAGTGCGATGATGGAGGTGAATAGTTTGAGGTGGGAGCCCTTCAATATGTCCAGATCAATTCGTCATAGTTGCCCGCTATCATCGATTATCTATGTGCTTGCGTTGGAACCTTTCCTTCACAGGCTTACGGTAAATCTGGTCCTACGCGTGGTTATTCTGCACGGTGCTTCCACCACATTGAAGTACGTTGCTGACGATGTGACGGTGCTTGTAGGGAGCAAAATTGTGAAAATTCACATTTGGACCGAGAAGGCGAAACTCCCTGTGGCAACATTTGGTGAAAAGTTAGTAACTGTTGTGCGATTGTGTCGAGTGAGGGGAGTTAGTATTGAGTGATATTTGGACGTGCCTTAAGCACATGATAGTTGGTTGCCTCAACGAACGTTGGCAATTGTCCTGTCTACGATTAGTTTAGTACCATTTTTTTTTACCGTAAGTGTAAGTCAATAACTTAGCTAGAGATAAGATATTTAAGTAAAACAAATCATGTTTCCTAATTTATTTAGATGAGGATTAATACTCAGTATTATTTGGATTATTCAGATTACTGTTCTCATCTTGAATATTATTATCACAATCTTTCCGTCGATGTAACCTCCGACCTTCTTCAGGTGTATCTTGTCCAACTCGGAGATATTTCTGTGGAACTCGGGAATCTGTACGGGATTTCGAACGGAATCCTTTGTTTAATCAGCGGGGGTACCATAATTTCGTTTCGTAAGCTATGACCGGGTCGAAGACTTAAGTAATTCGCAATTGTATTCTTAGTATCGGCCGCACTGATGATGAAACATCAACCTCCAGATAAGTGTCATGTAAAACTAAGTACTCAGTACTTTATTTATTACGCCACACGTTCTTGCGAAATTCCGTACAGATTTCTGAGTTCGACAAGACACAGCTGATGAAGTTCGGAGGTTAGATCGGCCGAAACGTTGTGAGAACAGCACTCAAGATGCGAACAATAGTCCGAATAATACAAATAATACAAGTTATCAACTCTCATCTTAGTTATATTCAAAATGTTTCGGCCGGTGTAACCTCCGACTATCTTCATGTGCAAATTTTAAAAACTTTGGGGGGGGGCGCTAGGAATTGAACTTGTGAATCCTTATGTCAGAATCGGGAATCTATACGAAATTTAAAACTGAACAATTTATTTAATCCACGGCGGGAGATTGTTATAATTCCGTCAGCCATGGACGAATAAACGTGTTAATTAATGTAATTCTTAATCATTATCATCTGTAGTAAAGACTGAACCATTCCTCATCCAGAAGATTTACCTTAGAACTAATTGTTAATTAACGCTATTATCGTCAGCTTTCATGTCACGTCGACATATGACCTACCACATAGCGATTAAATTAAGAGTCCCGTTCAAAATTTCCCACAGGTTTCTGAGTTCGAAATAAATATTCCCGAGTTCGAATTCACGTGAACAAGATCAGTGGTGTTATGGAAAAGAAACGTTGGGAATATAAGAACTAAGATGCAAAAAATTAAATTTCTAAAATGCATGAATCATGAAATTAATTCTTTTTTGCAATTGTGTTTTCTTCTATTGTTTGATACAATTACTCACCACGACAAAGAATGTCCTACCAAGAGCTTAAGAACGTCCTTAGGTGACCAGAATGATTGGCAACGATCAAACACGGCTGGTATTATGTTCACGCTGCTTGTTATCTGATAACACTCATCTACAGAAAAGGCCAAACTCTGCTTGCACATGCGACGCATAAAGCACACCTCCGCCTTTATCTAACTGCAATGACACTCCAGCGGACTCACGCGGGTACATGCGAATCTGCTATCTCTCTCTCTCTCTCTCTCTCTCTCTCTCTCTCTCTCTCTCCCCCCTCTATCTCTGTGTCTCTCATGTTGTCTTTTTGTCACCGTTTTACCTCTATCTTTTTCTCTTTTTTTCTCCTTCAGTCTACTTTTCTTGTCATGTCCATTCCTTTTCTCTTTCTCTTACTCTGTCCTTTTCTTTCTTTCTCTTACTATGTCACCATCTACGCCTTCTCCCTCACTCTGTTTCACTCTGTATCTCTCGTTGCTTGTTTTTTTTTTAATCCATTTATTGCTTTCTGTTTGTCTCGCTTTCTTTTCCTCTTGTTTTCCTCAGTCTATTTCTGTTACTCTCTATATCGTTGTTATCTCTCACTCTTTTTCTCTCTTTCTTATACTCTGTCGTTTTTGTTTCTCCGCCATCTCTCTATATGTCTGTCTGTCTGTCTGTCTGTCTGTCTGTCTCTCTCTCTCTTTCTTTTACGGTATCACATTAACACTCATTCTAACATTCGTTACTACACTTTTGTGTTCATTATTATTTCAGGTGTACACTTGAATGTATACAGATATATACACTGTCAGTCTCTTCTCTTTTTTCGCTATCTCTTTCTTTCCATCTTGATCTAATGTTATTTTACTTCCTTTTTCACTTATTTTACTTTTTTCCCAATATATTTCCCTCTATATTTCTACTTCTACCTTTTCTTTCTCTTAACCTCTCTTTCTCCATCGCTTTATTTTGTTTTTTACCATTCCTTTTTTCTCTCTTTTAATATTTCTCTTTCTCCTTTCGTCTAATCATGTTTTTCTCATTTTTTCTTACTTTCTTTATCTATATTTCTATCTCTCGTTTAATCACTCGTTGTATTTTTCTTTATATATTTCTCAGTTTCTACGGTTCTTATTTTACTTTCTTTTTATTTCTCTCAATATATATATATATATATATATATATATATATATATATATATATATATATATATATATATATATATATCTTTCTCTTTTCTTTCTTTTTCCCATTTTAGTCTATATATCGTTCTTTTTCTACCCGTTTCTCGTTCTTCATCTCTCTATATCCGTTTCTTTCTCCCCCTTTTCCCTTTCTTGTTTACTTTCTTCCTCTCTTTTGCGTTTTCCCCTCTTTCTCACTGTTTCTCCCTATCTTACTATTTCGTTCAGACTTCCAACGTCTACATATCACCCGGCTTATGTTTTGTTCTCCAATATCGCTAGCAACATAACCCCTTTCTAGAACTGTTTTATCTACCCCACCTTTGATCTAAAAGTCCAACCTCTTCCTCATCATTTCGGACAGTCACCTCCGCCACCTGATAATATACATAATCATATCAGCTGTTCGTCAAATCCAATAACATCGGAGGGGTCATGCGAAACGTATCCAGGTGTCGCCATGATGGCGTCTCGATCGTGCCGAGATAGAATGAGGGTTACCTCTACGCGATCCCCAACCTGTCCTACTCGCCAACTGAGCATCATGTACCGCTTATACACCCGGCGTATTGCAATCATATGCCGAGCTGATACTCGTACCGAAGTTTTCTTTGCCTTTCAATCACGCTGTTTCTTGTAGGTGGTTAGATCTTGCATGTCCATTGCGTGTTTCTATGCAATGGCGATTAAAATATCATCGTCAAAAATATAAAAATATATATTTAGTACATGAAAATACGAAAAATATAAAATTTAAATTAAATGAAATGGGAAGTTAGGTATAAAACAGAGACAATCAGAAACAAAAACAGAGACATGTATGAATTGATATATCGCCTTAAACATTTGTTAAGACTTTTTCAAGATATATTATATAAGAGTGAACAACATTAATACATATATATATATATATATATATATATATATATATATATATATATATATAATTTAATGCCATATAAACCTCAGCAAATGCAGAGAAAAAATTTAAATAGATTGATAAAAAATACATTTTTATTTGGATACAATTGTTTCGATCCTCTCTCAGTCAGATACATTTTCATGATATTCAGAATAAACAAAATATACAAACCAGCCCAATGAGTGAACTTTTTATTGGCCCCGATGAAACTCTTTCAAGAAATTAATAGTTTCAATATTTTTTATATTCTGTATATCATAAAAATGTATGTAATTCAGGAAGGTAGAAACAATGGCATGCAAATGAAACCTATCTTTTTGATGAGTTTATTAAAAAATGTGTTCCCTGCATTTGCTGAGGTTTATATGACATCACTTAAACTTTGTGTTATAAAAAAATATATTTGAATAAATATATATATAGAATTATACATCTATATACGAGAGCTGTCTAAAAAGTATCCGACCCTAGGCTAGAAAAATATTTGAAATACGTTACGGGGTTGGGCTCCTCATCTCTTTCAAAGTAGATCCCTTGTGCTTGCGCACACTTAGCCCACCGATCCATCCACTTCCAGAAACACCTCTGAGAGTTTTCTACAAGTTTATAAAAAGGCTATAACAATGCAGAAATATACCGAGCTTCTTTGCCAAGTCATTTCCTCTGTGGAATACATTACCGGGAGACTGCTTCACTGTAGATTACGACATAGTTGTCTTCAAAGCCAATGTAAACAAATAGTTTTCCTTATCCGCGCCATAAGTAATTGAACTTAGTTCAGTCTTAGTTTATTTCTTGAGTGGGTTTGTCATTCTGTATTTTTATGTCCTAGAGGATTTTTATCCTTTCATTTGACAAGGCTTTCTATGGTCTCTGATCCTGTACAATTTATCTGCACGTTACAAAGTGCAGCTGTTTACACATTTTCCAGTAGAAAACTTCCAAATTCTGTCATGTCTAGTTTTGTATTTTTTGTATATATATATATATATATATATATATATATATATATATATATATATATATATATATATATGTATATATATATATATATATATATATATATAGAGAGAGAGAGAGAGAGAGAGAGAGTTTGGAGACATAGAAAACAACGCATTGTAATTGGCAGTTTCACGCCTTTCGTTCTTCCGTTTATTTGTAAACACTAAAAACAAAGGCTGATTAATGCAACGTTTATTAGCTTATTAGCAAAAAATGCAAAAATAGTTAAACTACTAAGAAAAAAAGGGAAGAAAGGAGGGCAGACGAGAATATAGGAGGAATGAAGGGACACAGGAAAGAGGGACTAAAAGGATGAAAAGTATGTCGCATTTCGAACACAGCAACCAAGTTTCAGTAATTATTAGAAAAAACATTAGAGTCTACAAGTTGCATGTCTACCTTGGTCGCTTCATGTTTTCCTTGTACGAATTTTCCTGACGGACGGAACGCCGCCTGCAAAAAAAGTTATTTCATACCTCAGGGCTTTCTCCAGACAATGACTGATAAGAGACAGCGGACATTTATTCATCTTGAATTTTTATTCAAATGGCTGACCAGTGGGGATTGGGACACAGAGAAATCGATCGAACTCACGAGTGAATTATATTTTGTCAGCTACTATCCTTTAACACGTCTACGCTATGTGTGCTACAAAACGGACCGCCTTCATCTCTCTCCTACTCTCTCTCTCTCTTTGATCCACGTTACGTCATGTCTGTTTCAATTGAATTCCCATGGTCTAGCTATCTCCACCTTGGGTGCACTAAGTTGACTCCGGCTGACTTTCTCAACTAACTAGTCCATATACTAGTGGATCTACTTGCCGAAGATCTAACATGTAAATGAGGTAAACCGAAAGGGTGGGTAAAATAGGAAGAAAGGAGAATGAGGATTAGAGAGAGAGAGAGAGAGGGGGGGAGAGAGTGGGGAGTGGAAGAGAAAATCAAAACAAAAAGAAAGAATGATGAGAATTCAAGAAAAGAACGATCGAAGTAGCTAACGAACGAGGAGGCACAAGTAACAAGATGGAGCTGCAGAGGGAGGTGGAGTAGAAGATAGGCAATATCAAAGAAAAATACTACATACAAAACTAATGGAAGAGAAGAAAGAAGAAGCGAAGTTTTTAAGAAGAAGAAGAAGAAGAAGAAGAAGAAGGGAAAATTGAGAAAGAAAGGAACAAAGAACAAGAAAATAGAAAGAAATGACAAAAAATTTATAGAAAAGGAGCACAAATATTGAAGAATATAGAAAATTAATTTATGGAAAGAGAAAAGAAGGCAAAATCAGGAAGAAGGGGAACGTAAGTGGAAGTAAATGAAAAGAACAAATGATGCAACAATGGGACATGCAATAAAGAAGTAAAACGAGTAAGGAACACAACCGAAAGGAAATAATGAATGACAGAACACAAGAAGGTGTAGAGGAGATATAGAACCAAAGAAAAGATGGTCGATTTAAATGAAAGAAGGAAGAGCAGAATGAAAAGGGCGAAGAAGGTAGGTAATCTAAAAAGAAAAGAACGATATTGTCTAATAACAAGAAGAAAAGGAGGAAACAGAAGGGGGAGAAGAAGAGGGGGAAGGAGATTTACTAAAAACAGAACAGCTTCAAAGAATGAGTATAATAAAAAAGAAGATTGAGAGAAGGAAGGAGAAAGAAGACAAATCGAACTGAATGAGGAATAATACAATAAAAAGAAAAGAACGCAGTAGAAGATAAGAAAGAAGAACAACAAACGAACGGGCAATAATAATAATAATAATAATAATAATAATAATAATAATAATAATAAGAGAACAACGAATAAACCATCTCATGTACATGGACGACCTGAAGCTATTTGCAAAAAAGCAAAAAGAAACTGGAAAAGCTGATAAATACGACCAGAATCTTCAGTCAGGACATTCAAATGGAATTCGGAATGGAAAGGTATGCATTGCTAGAGATTCAAAAAGGAAAGCTGGAAACGACTGAGAACATGGAAGAACCCAACCAAGAGCAGATGAGGGCGCTAGGTGAACAAGACAGCTATAAATATTTGGGAATTTTGGAAGCAGACACCATCAAATCTACAGAAATGAAATAGAAGATTGGAAAAGAATATCTGAGAAGAACAAGAAAGCTCTTAGAAACAAAATTATATAGCAGAAACCTAATGAAAGGAATAAATATCTGGGCAGTATCACTAATTAGATATTCTGGACCATTCATAAGCTGGACTAAAGAAGAACTCAGGTCCCTTGACCAGAGGACTAGAAAATTAATGACTATGCACAATGCACTACATTTAAAAGACGATACAGACAGACTCTACGTGAAGAGAAACGAAGGGGGAAGAAGACTGGTAAGTATAGAGGACTGTGCGGACGACACTAACAAAGAGCTGGAGTAATGCATAAACCAGAACACACAAAGGCTGATCACCGCAGCAAGGGATACCGTCCCAACGAACAACGCAGGAAGCATCGAAACTTGACACAAACAGACAAGAAAATAAAAATGGGAAGAAAACATCTACATGGACGCTTCATAAGACTCACAAGAGAAGAAACCAACGCAAATAGCTGGACATGGCTGAGAAAAGGAAACTTAAACAGAGAAACGGAATCTTTACTGATGGCTGCACAGAAACAAGGCGATTAGGACAAACTACATTAAAGCTAAAATAGATAAAACCCAGGAAAACAATAAATGCAGACTGTATGGACAAAAAGACGAAACAATAAATCATATAATAAGTGAATGTAGCAAACTTGCTCAAAAAGAACACAAGAACCGACATGATTGTGTTGGGATAGTAATATACAGGGAACTGTGTAAACAATTGAATTTCGAATATGCAGACAAATAGCACAGACATAAACCAGAAACAGTACTGGAAAACGAAAAACACAAACTTCTCTGGGATATGGGTATACAAACAGATAAACTCATACAAGCAAGGAGACCTGATGTTATTATAATAGACAAAAAAGACAAACTCTTGTAAAATCGTAGACTTCGCCGTTCCAGCAGCCAACAGAGTGAAGATCAAAGACACGGAAAAACGAAGTAAATACACAGAACTGGCCAGAGAACTGAAAGGAAAATGGAGCATGAAGAAAGTTAGTATAATACCAATAATTGTAGGAGCATTAGGAACAATCCCTAAAAAAATCTGGAGAAAAGACTGGGAGAAATTGGAATCAAAGGACGGCAATGATCAAAACAGCTGCAATCTTAAGGAAAATCCTCGAATGCGGAAATTAACACGCATAAACTACAAAGGCTAACCAGTCACAAGGAATTTACAACGAAGAAAACAAAACCACACTAAGAACACCACAACAAGAGCCAAGGAACAGAAACTGTAAGAAACAGCACTTCATAATTCCCCCCCCCCCAATAAATTACACAGGTCTCAGCTATCACTACACAAAAATGAACCAAAGAAACAGTAATTACAAGAAACTCTATAAGCCCCTTCCCACTCCCCCCAAAACAAAACAATTTAAATTAAAAAGAATTAAAAAATTTGTTTTTTAAATAAGCAAAGAGAAAAAGAAAAAAGAGGAATTAAAAGGAAAAAAAAAGAAAAAATTTTAAATATAAAAACATAAAACTTTTTTTAAAATTAATTTAAAATAAAAATATTTTATTTATTTATTCATTTATTTTTTATTTTGTTTTTTTAACTGGTACCGGCCTAGGCTGACACCAGACAACATATTTGTAGAGGGTCGAGGAGGATGAGAAGACCGAGGCGAGAAAGCACAAACAAGACCTCCACTGGAAAAGTGCAGATAATGCTGGGACCTTGAAGGAATCCAATTGTACTTACCAGTGAGAAATCAATGGTAAGAGGCTGTTGCGATACCGCATCGTTATCGAAAAGAGGTGAAGAATACTGGAAATCTGGGGAGACTTGTTGTCACTCAGACTCCAGGAAATACCACTGGTTGCTGTCGGCGAGCAATCATTGACGATGATCTGTGTGAGAACCCTTAGTGAGTACAAATAATAAGAATAATAAAGTATTAGTAGTCGTAATAATAATAATATTAATAATAAAAAAGTAGAAGAAATGTCATGCACAACGTACTACACCTGAGGGATGACATAAGCCAACTCTATTTAAAACGGAAATCAGTAAAGACTGCGTGGCCGACATGATAAATGGACAAAAACTAACATAAATCACAAAGAGGCTGATTACAGCCATCAATAATAGGGTCAAGTTAAACAATACGGAGTGCAGTGCAACATGAAACCGACAGATAAAAAAGCAAATTGGGCAAAGAAGCAGCTTCATTGACGATTTATAAGATTGATCAAAGAAACATCATGGTTAAACATATGGACATGTATTTTCCAGAAAAACAGTATTGTTAGTAAGAGCCAAACAAAACAACGTGATCAGAACACACTAATAAATTATGGCCAAGATAGATAGAACCCAAGAAAATAGTAAATGTAGACTGTCGACAAAGAGACAAAAAGGGTACATCACATTATATTCGAATGCAGAAAATTGGCCCAAAGGGAATATATGAACCGATTTGAAACTGTGCAAACGTGTGTATTTTGAATATGCAGCCAAATGATACAGGCAAAAAATGGGTCGATATTTAAAAATGAAAGGCATAAACTCTTCTAAAACATGAAAATACAAACATACAATATCATCCAAGCAAAAAGACAGGACATGATAAGAGTAAACAAGAAGGAAAACACTTCGGAATAGAAGAGTTCGCCATCGCAGCGTTCGGTGATTGAACGTGATAGAAGCTTAAAAAGTAGACAAATACATGGAGCTTGTCAGAGGACTATAAGAAATATCGAATATAAAAAATACTGTAATACAAATAATCACTAGGACAAGTTCCTAAAATTCTGAAAAAAGATGAGGAGAAATTGGAATCAAGGGAGGATTGAAACCATAAAACATACAGCACTGATAAAGAGAGCTGACATATTAAGAGTGTGGAAGCCAATCCGTATAGGGTGACACGAATCAAGGGAACTCAAACCGCCAGGGTTGATATGTAGAAAAAAATCTTTACATTGCCCTATTCTCCAAATAAAACTGGTGTGGCACTGACATCGGTTTATGCCATAGAAAAGAATCGTGAAGAGTCTAAGAGGATGGAAAACTGAAGCGGAAGGAAGGTACTGAAATTCTGACTATGCTCATTTTCATTCAAATTCTTGAGAAAACTAACGGCCGTTAGCACGAGTAACTCAAAAATAAACGGATGTTTCGAGAATGCAAAGAGATTTGCAACAGAAAACAGAATCTGTTTTGCCAGTGAGTGATCACTGATAATGACTCGTGTGAAAACTCCTCGTGAGTAAATAAGAAGAAGAGGAAGAAGACAAAGAAGAAGAAGAAGAAGAAGAAGAAGAAGAAGAAGAAGAAGATAAAGAAAAGAAATAGAGAGAATGAAAGAGAAGGAGTAACATTATTCCCCAATGTATTTACTTACAACCATCTATAGACGACCAGCGTAGCGATTCCCGCCTTTAGCCTCACATTTGTAGCAAAACCATCATGGCGCCCAATACAACAAAAAGGTTCCAACAATTATAAACTGGTCGAAGCCGATAATATATAATTTGCCGGAATTTCGCCACAATTTACTTCTGAGCAAGAAGGATCTGTCAGTCAGGAAGGTCCCAGATGGGTCAGTGAAAGGTGGCAAGCTGACGAAAAGCGAAGCCGACGGCGCCTTGTAAGCCACGGCGCCATTACGTTTGCATTTTTTGTCGCAAATCAAGAGCTTTGCATGCATAAAGAGAGGAACAGCAAAAAAGGGTGTTGGCCAATTATGTTGGTGATAAGCCAATACTTTCGCAGATTATATCGATTTAAACCACCCTTTTCGCTGAACTAAAAACCTAACATGTATAGGTACTAGCTAAGTAATCTGTCCGCGCCGGATATTTTAAACCTATCTCTTCTGAACGTCAACTTAAGTTACAAAATAATATATTTCGGAAGTTTCGAGATTAGGATAATTAATTGTGATTATTTGGATTATTCGAACATGTAGCAGCGTGTCCATTAGCTTAGATATGGTGTAGATGTTTGTTGCGTCTGAGAAAATGTGCCAAGACCTACGCTGACTATACACATCCATTAAATGTGGAACATAGATAAAAAAAAAGATAAAAATCCGAATGTTAAATAAAAGAGATCAAATATGTTTAACAAAGGTTAAGAATGTTAGACGTGAATGCGTGTATATATACGTTTTATTCTTGTCACTGTGTATATACGTGTGACAGTGTGATACAAAAAAGCCATTGTGTATGTGCTTCTTTTTGTCAGTGTTCGTATGCGTGTCACAATGTGTGTGAATTGTGACTTGCAACTTGCACTTCCTAACCCCCAAAGCACAATGCAGCTGAGCGTAATATCGTGTTAACACTGTCCTGTTTTTTAGCACAACTGTTTTACTGCTGACAATTCTCGTTCTTAAATTTTCAATCATCGGCACGAAAAAAGTGATTTTTACTTTGGGCGAGAAAAAGTGATTTCGAGCGCGCAAGGTGACTTTGATGCGCGGACGAAAGTGAACGAGGGGTTACGTGACAGCTATTTTCTTTTGATAAATTATGCTGTGGGAGCCAATTTTATACAAAAGATGTAATTTATTTTTTTAGATATAATTTTGAGGCGTAGCTTGTATGTTTTCGTACACACCGTTGTTCAATTAATATGCATAGGGTTGTGATACTAGCCAATCCTATAGACTACTGTTCCCGTGTTAAATGTTTTTCTCATACGGATCTGTAGCGTAACGGATAAAATGCTATGTATAATCAGTTCTCAGTGACAGTCTCCTAGATATTGATTGTTAAACCATCAGACATTCAATAAAAAGAATATCATCAAAATTACATAAGAATTCTACTCAATCCTAACTGACAGAACGAAAACAATCCAACCCTTGTTTATTTATTAAAAAGTTCAGTCCGAAATTCCGTACAGATTCCCGAGTTCAATTTGCACATGCCCGAGTCCGACAAGACAGACTAGAAGAAGGTCGGAGGTTTCAACAGTCAAAATTTTGTTAAAATATGGCCTAAGTTGAGAACAGTAGTTCAAATTGTACAAATTAAATTTTTTTTTTCCTTTTTTCTAAAACTAATATAATGAATACACTTTCGGATTTGAAAATACATCTGGAGAAAGGTTCGTAGTTATGTATCGAGTAGTTTTCACATCATAACAACATCAGATACTGACTTTCAGTCCGTTTATTATATTCCCCCATAAGCATGTTCTATGAAGATAGATTAAAACACCCTAATATGCCAAATGTAATCATGATACTCGAAATGAACTCGATGATGTCAGATGATCAAATGTGTATGAATAGAAAATGCCATAGTGGTTTACATAGTGTGTAGGATGGTTCTAGTCAGCAAGTTCTAGATTTTATTAATGTTTAATATATTAATGAGCAGCGGCAATAGCAGTAGTAGAAAAACTAGTTGTCGTCGTTGTAGTAGTTTGGTTCATATTACACCTTGGCGCTTCATGGCAATTTTAGTGTAGTCTATTCAATAAATCGTGGGTCTATAAGTGCTATTGCTTTTAGCAATTTTAGTGTAGTCTATTTTGGCCATTTTAGTGTAGTCTATTCAATAAATCGTGGGTCTATAAGTGCTATTGCTTTTAGCAATTTTAGTGTAGTCTATGTTGGCAATTTTAGTATAGTCTATTCAATAAATCGTGGGTCTATAAGTGCTATTGCTTTTAGCAATTTTAGTGTAGTCTATTTTGGCCATTTTAGTGTAGTCTATTCAATAAATCGTGGGTCTATAAGTGCTATTGCTTTTAGCAATTTTAGTGTAGTCTATTTTGGCAATTTTAGTGTAGTCTATTTTGGCAATTTTAGTGTAGTCTATTCAATAAATCGTGGGTCTATAAGTGCTATTGCTTTTAGTGTATCGCACATTTCCTGGTTTCGTTACAAACAATGTCGCCCGTGTTTTCAGTTTAATCGCCTGTTCTTATTAATAATACTTAAAAATTATATTATTTAAAATACATGTTATTTTATGAGACATTACCTTCCTTCCAGTGTTTTTGAATAGGCACAATTATTTAACGCTCACTCGAATAAACAATTAAAACAGGAGAATATTATTGTCCCTACGTAACCACGTTGGTGCAAGGATGCCCGTTGTTATGTATAAAATAATACGAACGTTTCAATATGTTGTTGTATTACTACATTTAATTTTTATTTATTTTATATTTTTATTTAATTAGATTTTATGTAGTATTCGGATTCAGAGCCGATTTTTCCACAACATATTCACTTACCCTTCTAGATAAACGCTTGTTCTCTGAAAAAAATAAACTTAGAAAAATAACTTTATTTACAAATACCTTCATTTGTATGAAATAGTATGAACCTTCTAATTTGTGTTCATTCACTATTATTTCAAATTTTTCCTCCCCCAAAAGTGTTAATCACAAAATGCCTTGATCTCTACGTAAGAACTTTTCTGCGAGAAAGTGCTTTTTTAGCTATGAAATAATACTAATGCTCATCATTATTTATGGATTTAAAAATTAAATGACTTTGTAATTAATACTTATAGATACTTAAAATAGATAAAATTACTTGTATCGGGTTCAGAGTAGGGAACATGAGTTTTTTTAGTTTTTCAATTAATATTATGCATGGCACTGTCTCTGATTTGTTGCTCGAAAGACTATTCACTAAACAGTGCCTATTGGTTAGCCGAGGGAGAGGAGCTTCCATGCTGGATACGTGACCTGCTCAGAATGATTGGCTCTTCATCATATACATTTAAATTCTATCGGAACTTTTCTTAATGGAAAAAAGTCATTGGTTTCGGTATTATTATTTACCTCCTTGCCAAGAAGTTACACACAAGAGCAGGTATTGTTTTGAGCAATCAGCGTACTATAATAGACACCCTCTGGCCTGAAGAATGCCTGAGCAGCCCCATCGGTATTCACAAAAACCTCCTCACTATAACAGAACTACCGCATTGAAAGATGGAGTAATTGGAATTTTAATTTGAAGGAAGCTATCCAAGAACGTAGAGAACATCTCCCAAATGGAACGGATCTTCTAAATAAGGGCTAGGTTATTCTGAACCGAACAAAAGCGAAAGTTGGAAGGACAACAAGCAACCTTTACAGGTGGAGACCAGTAACAACAAGCAACTGCACATGTAGAAATCCCAGACAGAGGCTGCAGTGATAGACCAACTTGTACTGAGCAAGATTTGATGGACTATAATCTTGATGCCCAACGATGGATCCAGTATTGGCATGATAAGATGTGTTTATGATTAATGCTGAATAAAAAAAAGATTAATTGTAAATAACTATTTACACACAGGTCACTATATATATATATATATATATACATTTATATATATATATATATATATATATATATATATATATATATATATATATATATATATATACATAAATAAATTTTTCGTGGTACAAAATTTTATTACAGCACGGAATACAGACGTTTGTGACATTTGTTTGGGGTGGTATGAAATTGAAAAACTATAAAAACGAGCGGAAATAATTAAAGAAAAATCATGAATATACTAAGCCGGCTTTCGTCCACACTCAGAGTATCTACGTGGAAATTATTCAAACAATTACGTCTAAAAACTTTAAAAAGTAGAATGAAGACCAGTGACAAGTTTAGGAGGAAAAGAATAGGGGCAGGGTCACAAGCTGATCACATCGAGTCCTAGAAGCCACTCCTTTTGTTTACAAAGGGAGGGGTTGACCGACTTAATATATATAGCTTCCAGGACTTTGAGGTGAAATAAAGAATGTGATCTACTTATGACAGAAAATAAGTCACTAGTGTAAGTCGACGCACATTCGGCGTTATTTATAAGATGGTCAGCAATAGTTGACCCGTATGTGTTGACTAGATTATTTAAATTATTTAGTCGGCCCCGACGTATTGCAGGGGGGGGGTGTTGTTTTATTCTGGATCCAAACCTTTGCACTGTCCTTCCCACGTATACGACATCGCACCGACATTTAAATTGATAAATAATATTACTGATATGTTGAGGTGGGAGAACATCCTTATGAACTTTGTTGTTTTCGGATTACCATTTACCATCTGGATTGTTTTTTAGTCGACTTCTTTGACATCTTTCTTGAAATTGTTTTAAACTTAATGACTTGGATACACTGTATAAGTTCAACACAGAAGTGTGGTTTTGGTCAATATATTTGATGTTTTATATACTTTTATGTATTTTGAAATATATTTTTATATATTTTCAAAGCTTAATTTTATTACCTGCAGTAATGTCATTGCGGTAATGGTCCTCTGAGGAGAACATTTTCTTTGAAAACTCATGAGTTAAGGACGTACTATCACTCCTTTTTTCTAACTTTAATAAAATCTGCTTAATTTTTCATTTTATTGTGTGATTCAATTTATATATATATATATATATATATATATATATATATATATATATATATATATATATATATATAAGTTTATGAGTATGGGGTGCTTCAAATATAACTGATCTCTGTTTTATTTGTTTTACAACATATCACATTTATTTGACTCATTAATGCTGAAGTTTCATTTTCGCTGATGAGATATCTTAAATGTTGAAACTTGTAACTTTGAAGCCATTATTTATTTTACAACACATAATGGATGTTGTGTAGCAATCGGTATCAATTTGGTGTTTATAAACCCTCAGAATTAAAAGTGGCAGCACGTAAAGCATTGCTACTCGCAACTAGGAATCTTAGTACACAAGCAGGAAATTGATAGTAGACGTTCCCTATCTGGCCATGGAGAACAAAGAGGCTGATTGAAATCAAGAAGCAGTTTCATGGTCATAGAGAACCTTGCCTCTGCACTGCCACAGACCTACCGCATTGATAGAGTAAATGATTGAATGACTATTTGAAGGAAGCTATCCAATACCCCAATCTTAATCTTTAAATTTAAGACTTTTACTAAAATGGATTTTATCATAATTAGAATAAAGATTGTAGACATAAATCTTTGTATCATTATATATTGACTTTTTTCTTCAGTCTTTGTAAAACTTATATTTCACATAATTTTCTTCGTAGTCGAATACGTCGATTATCTTGAATAATGTTGAGTTAAGTTATTAAATGTTAATACGCCTATAATTTAGCTATCCTTCCTAAGTGGTATCCTCCTTTTATCGCATGTTATCTAACTCATATTTCTTCTTTTCTTTTATCTATTTCATTGGTGTTCTTTTACTTTAGTCCATTGCATTTTCCTCATTCTCTCAAAAGAATAAACAGAAGAAAAATAACAAATACGAAAAACTGAATAAAATATGAACTTTTATCAAATTTTAATTTTATCTTATGTTTGTTACTTGGTCAGCGTGAAAACGAAAATGGCTTCTTACTTTTTAACAAGACTCGTCCCCTCCCGCCTTTTCTTTGTCACGCCTTTTCTCACTGCCCTTTATCCCTGCATTTTCACGCATGCAAACTTGGCTGTCATAATCTCGTGATACTCAGAGCAATGATTAAAAACGAGTAACAAACCCCGTAAAAACACCCTGTATTTTTATGAGAGATCACTAGCGTCATTGCAAACACATGCGAATTGATGCACACCGTACAAAAATGATAATCTCTTCTATATATAAATTTAGATATGCGAATATATTTTTTTAGGGCAATCTAAAAAAATGAATATATATTATAATACACTCGATGAGTAACATGGCCACATTATTATTTGTAAACTCTATCATTGAGGGATGCGCCCACCTAAACTTGACCCCTTTCTCTTCCCAAAAAATGTTTAAAATAAGTTAGACACAAAAAATTATTATAGAAAATAATTGCTCTTAATAACATCTTGAATTATATTGAATAATACATTTGTAAAAAGAACTATGCGCGCGCATGAGCGTAAATAATATGTAGGACAACATCTTAAACTATTGAACTTATTATGAATTATGGAATATGTATATTAGAAAGCAAGGTGAGTAATGTGGGCACATTATTATTTTTGTCTAACCATTTAGAGGGTTCAACCGAAAACGTATCATACGCCCCAAAGAAAGAAACATCATAAAAATTAAAAACTATTGCTATATTTACTGATTATACATGTCTGTAAACGGGTATTCTACTATTCTACTATAAATTGGACGCTTGTTTGTGAGTGTTAATAAATATATATATATATATATATATATGTATATACACACGCACACACACTCACATATATATATATAAATATATATATATACATATATAAATATATATACATATTTTTTTAAAAACATGGAACTATGGTCCTTTTTCCATTATTTTATAAAACATGTACGTATCCTATCCGTTTATATTTCTAATCATTCACCAGTATTAATCTTACTATTCACAAAATTAAGATATATATTTTTACAGACCGTCTTTGTTATTTCTGTCCAGTTATTTTCTTTTTTCTTTAGTTTTTTGGGGGGTTATAACTTTTTTCTTCTTTTTTAAAATTTTTTTTTCGCACGTGTAATGTCGATAAATTTAGGTGACTTCCGTTTTGTCTATATCAGCGGAATTGTGCCGACTATTCTTTTTTAGCCGATCAATCATTAATATTCTTAATCATTCAATATCTGCTATAATTTTTATTCTAAACATTCCTAAATTAAGACATATATTTTGTTCACAGATCACCTTTATTATTTTCACCCTATTTTTCGTTAGGTTTTAAATTATCTTATTCCTATTTTTCCCTTCCTTTTTGTTATATTATACGTTTTCATCGCTACAAATCAATTATTCGAATAATGGCTAATTTCCTTTCTTTACCTTCTTTAAATCCTTAACAATGGTTTAAACGTTTTGGGATCAAAACTATGAACATTTATTTTGACTCAAAGCAAACAAAATCTAACACACTGAATGCACACGCACCAAGTAATCTTAATTACGTCAAAGTCGAGACTTGTAAAAAATGTTCTTACTCTTTTCATGGTATTAGTGGAAAGTAAGAAAATACGATGAACAAAAACAAACTAAAAAAATAATACAAATCAATAAATACAAAACAAAAAAAAAATATTGAACCTGTGAAATAAGTTTTAAAAGGATATGCACACTAGATGGACACGCTATGCAAACAGTTGCTCTTGGGATTTAGGACGACCATATTGTATTGACACGACCGACCAGATTGCAATGACTAACAATGTAATATAGATCAAATAAACAAATATATAATAACAAAACACACACACACACACACACACACACACACACACACACACACACACACACATATATATATATATATGTATGTATGTGTGTGTGTTTGTGTGGATGTGTGCGTAGATGACTATATGTGTGCGTGTGCGTGTGCATGTCTGTATTTGTGTACATGTGTAATCTAAGATGTCTACTGAATACTGGCAATCTGTTGATCTTGTAATCAGAGCTCCAGTGATTCGAATCATCACAAAAACGATTTCTTTTACTTAATACTTTTGTTGTTTTTTCTCAATTCATCTGTTATTTTATCACATCTTTATTTATACATGCACTTATTTATTTTAACCAATTATTTTGTTTCATTTACAACTAGAGTATCCATTTCGTCAAAAGTGACACAGAGAAAAGTTATATTTTTGGGACAAACCAATCAAGCATTGAAAAACAATGGAAGACATGTTCATTCAACATTGTAAAACGAGATAATACTTTGTCTCACTGGGCTGGTAGGAAAGACGGTAATAGTATTTATCAGTGCTTTCTACACATCTAACTGACATTGCCCTGGCAAAGTTTCATGTGCAATTCCCGTTAAGTCTTTCATAATCCACCATTTATATATTTAAATACAATTTTCTCGCATGTATATTTTATTCGGTTTGTAGTAATTTCTATTGTTTATTTTTTTTAGAATTCGATGAATAATACACTGTCATAAAAAGGAAAGAAGAATAAGGAAATGAAGGTAGAAAAGGGGAACAGAGATAGTAAAAAATAAAAACAAAGATCTAGAGAAAGGGAGTGATAATATACGAAAAGAGCAACATATATATATATATATATATATATATATATATATATATATATCAATTGATCAATTTCAAGTACGTTAATAAAGTGAACATAAAACCAATTTTTTCAAGAATGCTTAATACCAAGAACAGCATTTATAAAATTACATCAACAATATTATAGTCTTACGTCTATCAACCAACGTTTTAATGAGTGCTAATGCATCTCATAATACTTTTTTTATCGTTCTGCCTTTGATATGATGCGGTAGCCCGCCGCATTGAAACGTTGGTTCATTTACATAAGGCTATAATATCGTTTATGTAGTTTATATATATATATATATATATGTATATATATATATATATATATATATATATATATATATATATATATATATATATATATATAGTAGACGTATTGTATTAGTTTCTGTAGATGTAAGTCCGTTGAAACTCAAGTGTTTATGAAAAGTGCTCAATAACAAGTAGAGATGTTCTTAAGTATAAATTATTATTCATACAAACATTATGGGTTACATATGTGCATACATGTTTCGGTTGTACTCTTCACAGGGAGTCAACCTCTTCAGACCAAAGAAGCCATCAACAATTTTTTTCCACATTTTTCAATACTGATACGGGTTGTCGAGCGCCTATTTCTACTACTACTTTGTAGTATGCTACCACTATCATCACTTAATATTGACATTAACCTGTCTCCAAGTACAGCAGGAGGGGAGGTGACCATTGTCGGTTCAGCGACGATGTGTCGGCGTTAAGAAAAATGAAAAAAACATAACAATATAAAATTCTCACTTTCATTGGAAAAGATCGGTCCCGATCGAAATAATTGATTTATTGTATATAAAAAAATCAAAACAATATTTGCATCCTCATCGATACCCTTAACAAAATTGTATATATATATATATATATATATATATATATATATATATATATATATATATATATATATATATATATATATATATATATATATATATATGTATATATATATATATATATGTATATATATATATATATATATATATATATATATATATATAAATGCGATATTCCTGTCACGTGAATTGTTTGACGCTGAGAAGACAGCTAACTATAGTATCAGCTTTATATGAAATATATAGGGTTAATTTCCCGGCTTTTCTACATAGCTGTTTAATTTTGCTAATTGGTTAAAGCGCTCGGGTTTGGTGAAAAGTGACTCGTATCCGAGGGTTTGAATGGTGCTCGTGGCATCAATACTGATGATTCCATTAAGATAAAACGTATATGTATGCAGATATAATTACAAAATGTTTATTATGACATAATAATATATAAGTAAATTTCGCGTACAACAAAATCGAAGGATAAATTTCAGAGGAAACATTTTTTTAATCAATGAAACGGGAGGGTGTAAAATAAAAAAGAAAATTGCTAAAATTACCCTTAAGGCCTTATCGTCTTACCCTCTAAAAGGAAACATCAGAATGATAAATTAAAAGCTAAGAATGAGATATGAGGAGAATATATGTTTATATATATATATATATATATATATATATATATATATATATATATATATATATATATATATATATATATATATATATATGAACATCTCTCTGTTTATATATATCACAAAGAAATACCGGACACATTTAATAAACAAAACGAGAAGTTGGATTGATGTGAATGAACCTATTCTTTGTTATTTATTTTTTACAATAATACTTTAAAACAGAAACATACATGAAATTAATGATAAAATGTATTTTCAGATTTTCAGCTTCATATTACGAATGTATTTCACGTAAGAAGAATAAAGAAGCAAACATAATAGTTGAGATGAATTGTTAAACGAACGCAACGTAACTCTTGCATACGTTTGTCAATAACACTTACATCTCGACTGTATTTTACATTTCTTATTTGATTAAGGAAATTAGTAGGAATCGTCAAAAAATGTCCCACTACCCACAGAAAAATAAGAAAAACTATATATGTGACAACATATTTACTACCCTTTCAAAAATTTTCACAATTCCGGACGCATTTAATAAAAAGAACGGTAACTTACTGTAATCCGTAATTAATTTGCTTTTGCTATTTATTAACTACAATCATTCATATATATATATATATATATATATATATATATATATATATATATATATATATATATATATATATATATATATATATATGTGTGTGTGTATATATATATACACACACACACACATATATATATATATATATATATATATATATATATATATATGTGTGTGTGTGTGTGTGTGTGTGTCTGTTTGTTTGTATGTATATATATTATCACTTTCAACTGCTTGCTGTAAGCGCTCGCTGATTTGGTGTTTATAGATTTAAATTCCTCCTATTTATCTTGTGGATTCTCGTCGACCGAGGAGAAAGATACCCGACTGCAAATCAGTGGCGATTTGTAAAGTCGTGTTCAAGCCCTACGACCATCGTCAATGAACATCCCTACACTGAAAATTGCGTAAGCATGAAACACCAATGTATGTAGGTAAACGTAATTAATATTTATTGTTAAATATATATATATATATATATATATATATATATATATATATATATATATATATATATATATATATACAGGGTGATTCGTAAGTCACTTAGCTATTTATTTTTGAAATTCTAAAGTTAAAATATACGGTAATACAAAACAGAAAGTTTATTCAACAAATTCATTCATGAGAGTTTAAATTTCAGCAAATTCTCAAAATTTCCACCATCGTTCTGCATGCATAGTTCCATTCTTTTTTGCAATGAATTTACGACTCTTTGTAGCATATATGATTGATTATGGTGTTGTGCCATGGAGGCTTTCTGTTACATCACGTTTCCATTGCCTAACAAATAGCAGTAATTAGAGAGTAAGATAACAATTATCAAAAGTTCATAGTATGTTTGTGCTTCATATGGTAATCATTTTAAATAGCTAAGTGAAGTGACTTATGAATCACCCTATATATATATATATATATATATATATATATATATATATATATATATATATATATATATATATATATATATATATATATATTTAAACTAATAATGAAAAGCGATTTAAGAATTTAAGTAACACCTGACATGAGCCTTTCAGGACAGTGGATGTACTCACATTAAATTATATAACAAAAATATATATTCTTAAATATAGTCTACCAGATCTACGCGTTTTGCGATGGAAATGCTATTTCAAACTGAAGTGGGATATACATACTGAGAACATGGACACCTATATGTATTTCTTGGCGGATCAGAAAATGTTATTTCAAACTTACATAATCATCAAATCCTAGACAGAACCTTTAAGACAGATGGTTGTAAGTGTTATTTAAAAATTAAGAGTGACAGACACACGGTCATATATATATAGTCTCCTATAAAATAGGTGTAATACTATTCAAAACGAAAGGATTGCATACAAAAGGACGGATATGGTCTCTTATATAGATGATTGAGCAAATTTAAAAAATGACATTTACTCTCCTATATAAATACGTGAGTACATTTTAAAAGTCTATTCAAAACACAAGCGTGACAGGCCAACCGACGAATATAATATCTTATAGAAATATGTTGTCATATTTTAAAATGCTCTTTCAGAATTAAGCGTGACAGACAGACGGTCCGATCTAGCCTATTATATAGATGTATAGGCAGATAGAAATATGCTATTTAAAACTTAAGCGTGACAGAGAAACGGACGTATACAGTCTATTATATAAATGCGTGGACGCATTTAAAATGCGATTCAAAACTTAAGCGGGACATATTCGTACATCGACGGACAAAACCTCTTACACAGATGCATGGACGCATTTAAATAAAAAGCTTAACAGTGTAAATATAAAGAGGAAATAAGTTATTCGATCTTTATCTGCTGTTTAATGAAAGTCAATTGGGGTGCTCGTTTTGCGAACAAAGACCAGGATAATAGAGATTGAGATTAGGAGATGGAAATATATGAAACACCGATAAAGGAGATATTAAAAAGAGATAAGGAAACAGAGAGAGTGTGGAAGAGCCAGAAAGAGAGGGAGAAAGAATTAACAAACGGGAGCACAAACATTGATGTCTATAGGCGAGGAGGGAGGGTGATAGAGGGAAAGAGCAACAGATCGATGCATATACATACAGACATGATTAACTGTGTAAGCTAAATAGGACATTAAACTAGATATTTATCTTTTGTTTATTTTGAGGTCGAGGGAGGTGGTGGATCGTTTAGCAAAATTAGAATAAAGAAAGATACGGAAGGGAGAGATTGAGAATGAGACAATGTGTGTGAATAAAAAAATCGATAACAGTTAAAAAAATAGAATCTATGAGAGAGAAGAGAGAAGACGAAAACATGAAATAAAAAAGAAAGAAAACAAGACGAAATGATTTACTGATAAAGAGAATGAAGAATGGAAAAAGTTCATTGGAATACAACATGTGTTTTATGACGTGTGATAGTGCACAGTTTATCGATACAATTGTTATTCGGCTTCAATTGAGTCGTTTGCATCTCTTTCACGCTCCCGACTCCGTTTCAAGGGAGAGAGAGAGAGAGAGAGAGAGAGAGAGAGAGAGTGCTATTTAGAGATCCAGTGTAAGATTATATTGTGGTCATAACAAACGTATTTTTATTTCGTAATGGGTTAATAACGTGGAATCAACAACGCGTCGAAATATATATATATATATATATATATATATATATATATATATATATATATATATATATATAATATACTAATGATAATAGAATTAACGATAAGTGAAATATTGTAGAGTGATTTATCTCGATAAAATAAAGCTCAATACGTTGAGGAGAGCAATCAATTTTAAAGAAAGAAAGATGATGATAAAAAATTGTACACAATTACATAAAGTTACATGAATTAATACAAATGTTATTACATCG
>OY744521.1:102654164-102701664 GCA_963556195.1 Sepiola atlantica | reverse complement strand
CTAGAGTATTACGTACTTGTCTGAGTAACAAGTAGTCTAGATAAATGATATTCATCCTTTCTATATCTTATTTGATTACTGACGTCATCATTTTGGGATTTCATTCACTGTGCCCGGTTACCCCCTTTCTCTATTCATGGGTTGCGTTATTATTTAGTGTGAAACAATGAAACGTTTGCTAATGCAATATTAATTGAGTTAATTAGTTATGGAAACAAAACACTTGTGAGACGTCAAATATAGCAACATTTTATCTTCACGAACGATTCATTCAAAATGTCGTATGCTTTGTATTTGTGTGACAACCAAACAGATCCGTACTTTACTAAGAATAACGGAGGTGATAAGGTCATGTCTAAATTGAAATTTTAAAAAGTCGTATTCTCCGTGTCCAAATGTTAACTAGAAGAGAAAATACTCAAATTAAATGTTGCTATAATTTCAGGCGTAATTTAAATAGGTTCATATCTTTGCATCTAATGATTTACCAATAGATCTTTCGATGGAAAGTAATTAAAAAAACAAACATTTTAAATTGGCAAATTAAATATGTCACGAGGGTGCACCTGCCATTTCTGATCAATACGCTTACTTCTAAACACATAGTAAGTCCTGCTTTTCTTGCAAATAATACCCAGCCAAGTCAGTTTTGCATTGATTTAAGGTAATCCTTTTCGGGTAAAACAAAGGTTCTCATTGCCCGACCAATCGTAAGAAAGCAGAAAGTGCGACAAATTTGGTGATAGGGTAGCGAACAAAAAGATTATCTTGAAGGTGAAAGTTATCAACAAAAGAAGTGACGTTGTAAAAATTCACAAGAAGACATTCGATCAGTTTTTTTTATACAGGAAGACAGACCGACAGACAGTCTAAGAAAGGGACTGCAGAGGGCGACCAATCGATAACATAAATTCAATATACTAAGAAGAATTATTTCCAAATTTTACCTCTCCGAAAGATAAAAGTCAGAAGTTAATTACGAAGTCCCCATAAAATGATTATCACTAGTCCAATCCCTCTCATATTAGAAAGAAACCATTTCTATGTTCAAAGTAAACTCTTTAAAATTCTGCAATTATAATTATTATACATCTAAGTAAATAGTATATACGTATATTATACATATAGTATTGAAAGTCTTTCAACTTTAAAACTATACATTAAACAATATCTTTAACCTCAATGTTTTGCAATTACTATTGTAGTTTGCTTTCAGGAATTTACGCGGTCTCCACACTAAATTGTCATCTTACTAGTACTCTAATAGTAATGCTATTATAAAAATAATCAGTTGTTGAAATTAGAAATGTTCTGGGATTTTAAAACTAAACAGTCTTTTTATCATGATTTCCGAGCAGTGTTGATTAGATTCCACCTCATTCCCTCAAAACAAAACGTAAATGGTCCGAGTACCAAAAACAATTTCTGCGTTGAATTAATCGTTCCCTAACATTTTTTATATTAAAAAATAGGTTACTAACCTGTGTGGTTCGTTCTTGATCTTAGATATAAGAATATGTATTATTTCCTAAACTATTAGCGTTGACAGGAATCTATCTATATTATTTATGCTATTAATCAACCTCCTTTACTTCATTTATTTATTTTATACACACACATATGGGTTAGGTATTTTGGATGCCACTGGTTGTTGTGGTGTTCAATCCCGGCGTGGATACATTTTCTACGTCTAGAAAGACTGATGATGTGTAGACGACGAAACAGCGGTCTATGAATGATTACACACACATTGTTACAAACGAAGGGGGATCGATCAAAACTAAGAGTAAGAAACCGCGAAACGCATCGATAATATATATATACATATATATTTAAGGCAAGATTCGGTTTTCACCACTCGTGTATACATGACGATATTCGAGGGGCGATTTAATCAGCCAAACTAGAGCCCATTGTGCTCATGTCTATTTTTAACCGACACGACCAAGAAGAAGAGGAGCAGGAGAGGGGGAATGAAAAGGAAGTTAACCGCCTGCGAGGACGGGGGAATCACGGTCGTTGAGTACAGCCGCACGAGTGGGATGAGTCAGGACACGGCAGTCAAGAAGTTAAGATGTCCAACTACAGTCGCGCGAAAGGCAGAGACTTTTTGAAATGGGATTATAAGACACCCGAAAGCCGGGAGATATGCTTCTTCCGAGATACTGTCAAATACCCATACGAAAGCCGGGAGATATACAGAATGCAGAATGAACGGCCCATAATTGTCTTCCTGAAGAAAATGCGTATGAATCTCAGTGAGAGACAAAACCCCGTTCTTGAGAAATATCCGAAATACATATTCACGAAATTAAAACGACATGACGCAGAGACGCGCGACTACTATGACTTGCCAGAAATACCAGTCTCCAACTGAACGAGATATTCGCTTGTAAGTTGACAACTTGTTGATTACCTCTCCTCGGACTTCTACCTCCAGGGCTATTTTATATATATATATATATATATATATATATATATATATATATATATGTATACATTTGTGCGAAAATGAATCCTGCTTCTATAAGACTATGATAAACAATCCTCCCTTTTTATGATAGACTTTTGTTTACATGTTAATGTTTTTGATATGTTTTTTATAGATATATTTACCCCTTTCTAGTATCTATAAATAGATATTGTTTATAAAATAATCTTGGCGTTCGTGTTGTTGTTCTTTGTGCATGCTTCGCTTTCCTTCCAAATTATGCGGTCTTAACCAGAAGGAATCCCCATCCCCCCGCGTTCTGTCATTGATTATAGAACCTGGGATCACCATCATATGAGCCAATTTCCGGACTTTTGTTTTTCTTTTAATTATCTTGGTTACGTGCGCGTTTTCCGTCCTTTTCTCAACGGAGATACCGACGTGACAACATACAAATATATATTGGAGCAACGTAATTTAATGCCTACTAAAAACTATCCGCGTGTGTCTAATGCCTCTCTGTGCAAGTCTTTTTCAGGACATCCTGTCATGAGGATAGTTTCCCCTACAAGTAAACCCTGACTAAATAAGATCCCTTTGGCATGGCAACAAACTGGGTCATACAAGGAATGGTGCAACTTCTACAAATGATGTTATTGGGTAACAATACAATAAACTGGATACTCCACCAGAATAGATGAATAATTTTCCTGAATATCCGGAAAGACTAAGAGACCACAATAAAGATATACTATAACAAAGTAAACTGGTCAATTGGGCAGAGGAAAATTAGTGTTCTTCACTTCTTTATTAACGTTTACTTATGTTTAAGAGATAGAACAGAATCTTGAATATTTATTATCTAACATAGACGTAACTGTTAGCCCCAGGTAGGGTTCCCTTGATTTGTGAGAACTTACCGTAGTAAAATAAAGAAATATATATATACATTTATGTATAGAATCTCATATCCTTAATCCATGTATTTTATAATTTGATTTGATAATTCCAGCACCAAACTAATGCGCAGATAGCATAAAATGGCCGTTACTAACCACCAACGTCGGACCACCAACCCCTTACAAAAATATATGGATTCCTAAACAATGTTTTGACGTGTTTTTGGATATAATCCACCCTGACTTTACGCTCTCATCTCAACATAAGCCTCTTTATCTTTTGGCCTTCATTTTGTTTTTATTTTGTTTTATTTCATGTAAAATTTTCAAAGTCAAATGAAGAGTTTATCTTTGAAAATCCATGAATTAAGGATGTTTTTTTAAATTTTTATTTTGATTTTGATTTTGATTTAGATTTTGATTTTGATTGTGAGATTTTAATTCTTAACGGTGACTTTCAAAATGTTAACATTTTAAATTCCTTTTCTTTTTTCTCACTTTCATTCTTTTAAAATATGATCTAAGGTTAAGATTGGATTCTAACTCTGCCTGATGAGATATCAGTTTATAATTGCTGTTGATCAATAACATCGACATGCCAGTGTCGCAGATTTTGTACATGTCTGTGTAAATAAAATAATCATATATTAAAGCTCTATTTAGTATTGAGCACTGTTTATAAACCCGGTTGAAATTCTTTAGATTGCTACCCTGTGGATGTTTTACCTGGATTATATATATATATATATATATATATATATATTCTGAAGACGTTCATTGATCCGAACGAAATCGGTATAAGTTCTCGTTTTTATGATTTATTCCTGTATTTATTTTTTCCTTTGTCTTTTTAACACATCCTGTCTTCACGGAATTTACTTTTATGATATACCCTTCATTTTATTGTCAAATGTATATATATATGAAAATATATACACACAAATATATATATATATATATATATATATAAATATTTTAAATGTTGTAAATTAAAAAAACAGACGCCTTACACGTGTTCACATACATAATCTAATCACACATACGTTATTTTAAAACGTAATAAATTTACCGAAAATCTTTTACTTAGTAGTCATGAATATGCAAATCCGACCCTCCGCCTGAAGATGATTGAGGGAAGTAAATTGAAAGTACCCGCAACCAAAAATAGAACAAAACAGCTATGGGGCTTACATCCGACAATTGGACCAGAATACCACAAGGATTATCCGAAGGATCGATAAGATCACACAAAGATTGAACAAACTACAAACTAAAACATTCCGTGATATACAAGAATGTATGCCTAAATATATAAACATGCATACATACAAAAGTTTGTATATATATATATATATATATATATGTGTGTGTGTATTATATTGTCTGTAAATGTTTATCCGTTGAAGCTCCAGTATTTATTTAAAAAGTGCTCAATAACAAGTAGAGCGTTATTCAGTACAAATTTTATTTATACAAACATTGTTGGTTACTATGTGCATACATGTTTCGGTTGCACTCTTCATAAAAACTGAACCTCTTCAGACCAAAACGATTTTTTTCATGAATAAGCATTTATACTAAATATATATATATATATATATATATATATATATAGTGTATTCGAGAAAAAATTGATAATCCTTTATTCTTTTTTTTTTATTTCAGAACCAGTTGAAATATTTAATAGCGGTAAAGTGCAACGAGTTGCTGTCTCTGTGTACTGTTAGTTGTTTGAGAGCTGGAGAGATTAGACGACTGGAAATCATCGCGAATATCATACGTGTTGTAGCAAGACTCAGCTCCGTGTCCCACCTATGGGAAAATTCAGCAGTGGCTGTTTTAGAACTTCCACAACTTCGCCAGTCCAAATATCTTCCTCTTACATCGCTCGCCGTGGACTATCATCTGTAGGGCACAGTTGTGGAAAACGCCAACCGTACCGTTTGCAACACAAAGGGCTAGTCGATTGCCAGTATCAAATTGGTGTTCAGGCGTTTCCCGAAAGACATGATGAAGGCCACATACGCCAGAGTAAAGAAAGGTGACTGAAAATAGACAATTAATAGAAAAAGGTATCAAAGATTAGTTGTCACTCATTTTTATTCATTAATTGAATTCTTTTTTAAATATGAATGTTTATTTTTTATAGAATTGAAAGAAAACATTTGACCTTTTGGGTGTCCATTTAGCTTGGGTTACCTTGTTTGAATCAGGCGACGTGAGTTTGCAAAGCCGGTTAAAGTGTTAAAAAATTACAACATCCAATATTAGTCTGATTCTGCTTGCTATATTTCAACTTTCTCTTTCTCATTTTCTCTGTCTTTCCTTCTCTATTTTACTCTCGAGCAACGAATTAAATGGTATTATTACCAATGGTAATATTTCCTTTTGCTTATAATGAACCAATCTAAACTTTACCTGTATAGTTTTAAGGTTAGTTTTATTACTTTTTACTGTTAATAAACTGAGAGATAGAAAGAGAGAGAGAGAGAGTAACGGAAGCGAGTGTGATAGACACCATATGAAATAACAGCTAGACGAAAACCACACAGTGAGAGAGGGTTAAAGTAATAAATAAAAACGTAGTAAGAGATGGGTTACTTGGTTAGTTCATTTGAAATAATTAAAATGAATATTTTTTTAAACATAACTCAATCCACAAATTGAGAATTATTTCAGCATCTTTTTTGTATAGTGAAAATATACAGTAAAAATGAATTAATGATACAGATGTTGATTAAGACAGGTTTAGTATCATGATAGATAACAATTATTATTAAAATATAAAGAAGTGATTTTTTTAATTTCTTGCAAAGGGAATGTTCATTTAATCTATATTATACTTCTAGTATAGTAACCGTACACATGACTCCTTGGATCACAACCACTATCGCTATGTATTTGTTACATTATCTATCTATATATTTTTTATCAATCGTAATATACATTGCACTTTTTAATTATGATCGTTCGGACTGACGAAGCCTCGAGGCCAACGCTTCCCGCAACATCACAATTGCGAAAGTCGAAATAACAAGAAAGTTTTTCGAAAGCACCGGCCAAGGCTCGTCTCATAAAATCGATGTAAAGTTCGTAATATCTTTTAAACAACTTATGTTAAACATTGTTCTTTTTAAACGCATTTCCTTTCTTTTTTAACTCTTTCACATATTTTCTTTTCACTTTTAAATTAGGACCCGAAAATGTTCAATTGTACACAAAAGGTTACCTTACATATTTTCTTCTTTGTCTAACGGTCGTCGTCGTACTCTGTGCCGTGGTTCAATTACGTCTCTGGCCGTGATCGATTCTGGTGGTCTTGGTTCTATGGACAAACTTTGTTTTCAGGCAGGAGACAAAACTCGGAGACATTCTTGTTCAGAGAGAGATTCGATTCTTTTATTCGATGTATTGGTTGTGGAGGGGTTCCCCTCCATTCGTCTCTTCCATTCGTCTCATTCATACCTTTCGTTGTGGGTTGCGACGGATGCACGGTGATATATGTCGGATCTCATTCGAGATCCAGCCAATAACGTTTAGCCCATCTTTTCATGGGTCCCCTTGCTTTCAGGACGAGCGGCTACATTGTTGGTCTTCTCGCTCTCACTTCCAACGCGTTCTCTCTTTAAAACTCTAATTTTCGAGAAAAACAAATGACGTAACAGACACTTGCATCCGTCGGCCAATCAGACACGACATTCACACTCGTTCCATATCTGATCTTCTCTGACCCGAGATTCCCTGTGTCAGTGCTGAATTTGTCACTTTGTTATTGTTTGACAAAAATGATACACTCATAACAATCCCCCCCGGTGCATGTCAGCTTGACCCGCACTTATTGTCTTAACTGACTCCAGCCATAATTCATACTGGCTAACTTAATCGTTTCCAAAAATATGGGGCCCCTCCATAATATAACATATTCTACTTTGATTTAATTCCAAAAATCGATAAACTGTGACATATCTTTTTAGATATTCTTCTTGCATAACTAAATATAATAAATCTCTGTAATTCTATTATTATTATTATTATTATTATTATTATTATTATTATTATTATTATTATTATTATTATTTGTACTCACTAGGAGTTCTTACACAGATCATCGTCAATGATTGCTCACCGACAACAACCAGTGGTATTTCCGGGAGTCTGAGTGACAACAAGCCTCCCCAGATTCCCAGTATTCTTCACCTCTTTTCGATAACGATGCGGTATCGCAACAACCTCTTATCATTGATTTCTCGTTGGTAAGGACAATTGATCTTTTCAGGGATTTGGGTGGCAATAAGCCTCCCCAAGGTCCCAGCATTCTCCGCATTTTTCCAGTGGAGGTCTGGTTTATGGTGTCCTTCCTTGGTTTTCTCATCCTCCTTGACACTCTACAAATATGTTGTCCGGTGTCAGCCTAGGCCGGCACCATTTAAAAAAAATTAATTAATCTTTTTCTTTTAAAAAAAAATTATTTTTAATTTTTTTAATTTTTAATTTTTTTTTTTTAATTTTTAATTTTTTTTGGAGGGGTTGGGTGGAATAGAGGAGTTGTTGATGATGATGATGATGATGATGATGATGATGATGATGATGATGATGATGATGATGACTTTACTCATTAGGAGTTATCACACAAGTCATCGTCAGTGATTGCTAACCGACAACAACCGGTGGTATACCCCAGAGTCTGAATGACAACAAGCCTCCTTTGATTCCCAGTACTCTCCACCTCTTTTGCGGTATCGCAACAACCGCCTACCATTGATTTCTCTCTGGCAACGACCATTTGACTTTCCTGGAATGTAGGTGCCAATAAGCCCTCCCCCAAGGTCCCAGCACGCTTCGCACTCTTCCAGTGGAGGTCTGGTTAATGATGTCCATCCTTGGTCTTCCTTGACCTTTCACGGCTATTTTGTGTGGTGTCAGCCGAGGCTAGTTCCATCACTCATTTTTTGGGGAGGGAGGAGTGGTGGCAGTTTCTGATATTTCTTGCAGTTTCTGTTCCCTGTGTCGTGTGTATGTGTTCTTCTTGTGGGTTTGTTTTCTTCCTATTGTAACATGATTACTGTTCGTAGCTTATGCGTGTTTGTTTCCGCATTCTAGGATTTTCCTTAAGATTGCAGCTGTTTTGATCATTGCCATGCTAAAATATAGTTCAATATTAAAAACTCATAGTACTGTCAACATTTAATGTTCTTTGAAAATTTCTTAAGGAGAAGACTTTCTTAACCATAGTGAATCATATTCCATAAAAAATCGTAGGAAAACAAAATTGTTTCTTTAAGATAAAAAATTGTTTTCTTGAACAAAAAAATGTTTATATGACAATAGTTTATTTTCTCATTTTTTTTATTGATTTTCTCGACAAAAATGACATTTTCGACAAAAAAATATAATTTTGGATGCACTGTAAAGGAAAGTTTAGACGACATTGCGGAACAAGTTAAGCCTTGTTCCCCACCTATCTATACGAGCCTGCTTGGCGATGAAGTATGCGTGGTACGGACGTATTTGCGGTATAGATAGTAACTATCTGAGGAGAATATCCAATATAAAAACTGTAATATGTTAGTAAATGAATTTTTACTTGTTTATATAAGTGCTAATCTTAGAATTTTGTTTTCAATTTATTAAACAAAAATATTCCAAAATTTTATTATATTTTTTTTTGAAAAATAAAGTTTTCCCCTTAATATTTTTTATGGAATATGATTCACTATGGTTCAAAAGTCGTCTTCTTAAAAAATGTTCAGAAAATGTTTAATTTTGACAGTATTATGAGTTTTTTACGCTAAACTACATTTTAGCCTAATGCCGTTCCTTGTATAGTCTCTTTGATTCCAATTTCTTCTAGTTTTTTTCTTCAAGTATTTGGGGACTGTTACTAGTGTTTATACAATTATAGGTATTATATTGACTTTCTTCATGCTCCATACCCCTCTCAGTTCTCTGGCAAGTTCCGTATATTTGCTTTGTTTTTCTGTCTCCTTTATCTTCACGCTGTGGTCAGCTGGAACGGCAAAGTTTACGATTTGGCAAGATGTCTCCTACTTTATAGCTATCCTGTTCGCCTAGTGACCTCATCTCTTCTTGATTGGGCAGTTCCATGCCCTTAATTGTCTCCAGTTTTCCCTTTTTCATCTCTATCACTGCGCACTTTTCTATTCCAAATTCCATTTCAATTTCCTCGCTGAAAATTCTGATCGTATTTATCAGCTATTCCAGTTCTGTTTTGCTTTTTGAAAATAGCTCCAGGTCTTCTATGTACATGAAATGGTTTATTCTTTGTTCTTTGTTAGTAAACTTGTATCTAACATCACATTTCCCGAGTACGTAGTTGAGTAGCATCATGGCTATGATAAATAGTAGTGGTTAAAAAGAGTCTCGTTGGAAAATGCTTTTTCTGTATTATGATGAAAGTCAAGTGTTGTCCTCAAGCTGTCAGTTCTAGTCTCTATATTCCCATTGCTTACTTAATAAGATTAATTATCCTGTCGGGTAGCATGTATATTTTTAAAATTCAATTATCCAAGCTACGAGGATTTTGTAGTAAACTTTCTTGTAGTCAAGTCATGCCATGGATATGTTCTTTTTATTTTGCTGTTTACCTTCATCAGTATCTTTTGATCTATGCACAGCAGATCCCGCATCTTTTTTGTTCTTCGGAAAGTTGTAGATTTCCTCCTTCTGTTGTGCTGTTAAGATTTTCCACATTGTTTGTAAATAATAATAATAATAATAATAATAATAATAATAATAATAATAATAATTATTATTATTATTATTATTATTATTATTATTATTATTATTATTATTATTATTATTATTATTATTATTATTATTTGTACTTAGTAGTTCTCACAGAGGTCATCGTCAGTCATTGCTCACGAACAATAAACGACGGTGTTCCATGGAGTCTGAGTGACAACAAGCATCACCAGATTTCTAGTACTCTCCACCTCTTTTCGATAAGCAATGTAAATTATTTTGCAGTATTGCAGCAGCAGCTTACCATTGGTTTATGACTGGGGACTACCATTGGTCTCCTCTTGGACTTTGGTGGCAATAAGGCTCCCGAATGTCCCAGAACTCTCCGCTCTCTTCCAATTGAGGTCTGGTTAGTTCTTTGTTTCCTCGGTCTTCCTAATCTCTTTTACCATTTACGACTATGTTGTGTAGCAATCAGCCGAGGCTGGTGCCATAACTTTTTAAGGGGGGGGGCATTTAATGACATTTTTTGTAGTTTCTGTTCCTTGGGTTTATGTGTACTTCTTGTATTTTTTCCTATTGTTGCTACAATGTAACTGGTTACCGTTCGTAGTTTTTACTCGTTGGTTTTCGCATTCTAGGATTTTCCTTAAGATTGCAGCCGTTTTCATTATTGCAATCCTTTGTATGGTCTCAGAAATTCTTTTGATTCTCAATTTATCCTAGACTATTTTCCAGGTTTTTTGGTACTGTTCCTAGTGCTCCTAGGATTATTGGTATGATATTGACTTTCTTCATTCTCTATACCCTTTCAATAGTCTGGCATGTATTTACTTCGTATTTCCGTTTTCTTGATCTTCAATCAGTGGTCTACTTGAACGGCAAAATCTACGAATTGGCAGGATTTTTGTCTTGTTAACATCCGGTCCCATTCTATGAGTTTATCTGTTTGCAATTCAATGTCTCGGAGTATTTTAGAATGTTCATCTTCCAACTCTGTCTCTGGTTTATGTTTGTAACATTTTTCCACGTGTTCGAATGCAGTTGTTTGCATAGTTCTAAGTGTACTTCTCTCCCCACCAAGTGGTTTCTGTTTTTGGGACTGGTTTGCTGCATTCACTGATTATGTGATTTATTGTATTTCTCTTTGCCCCACAATCTGCATGTACTGTTTTTCATGGGTTTTATCTATTTTAGCTTTAATGTAGTTTATCATAATCGCATTTATCAGTGCAGCTGTCAATAGAGATTCCGTTTTTATGTTCAGGTGTCCTTTTCTTAGCCATGCTCAGGAATATTAGTTGGTCTCTTCTCCGGTTATTTTTATGAAACGACAATGTAGTTGTTTTTCTTCACACTTTTCTTTTTCTTGTCTTTTGTGTCTGGTTTCGGTGCTTCTCGAGTTGTTCATTGGAACAGGGTTTCTTGCTGCGGTAATCAGATTTTCTGTGTTCTGAGTTATGTATGTCTCCAGCTTTTTGTATCTTCCGCATAGTCGTCTATACTTACCAATCCTCTTCCCCCTTTCGTTTTTTTTCACGTAGAGTATATTAGTTTCTTCTTTTGGGTGTATCTAATTGCGCATATGCATTAATTTTCTAGTCTTCTGGACAAGGTTCCTGAGTTCTTCCTTAGACCAGCCTATGAATGGTCAAGAGTATCTTATTATTTATACTGACCAAGTATTTATTTCTATTACTTGAGTTTTGTTATATGACGTTCTTCTCAGGTATTCTTTTCGAATGTTCTCTTCCATTTCTGTAGATTTTATGGTTCCTGCTTCCAGAACTCCCACATATTTATAGCTATCCTGTTCGTCTCGCTGCCTCATCTGCACTTAGTTGGGCAGTTCCATGCCGTGTATTGACTTCAGTTTTCTCCGTTTAATCTCTAGCAGTGAACACGTTTCCATATTATTACTATTATTAGGAGTAGTAGTAGAAGTAGTAGTAGTATCATTTTATATAAAAGTAAAAGTCTTATTGTGTTATCAAATTTATGTACGTGTCTTTGATGTGTACAGAGACACGTATGCAAATTAGATAGCCAAAAAAACAAAAACCTCACACATGACTGGTAGAAAGAAATCAAACAATCATTAAATAAATTAAAAATTCTAAACGTTTTAAAAATAAGAGAATCATATTTGTTTATAATGCTGTAATAAAAGATCATGTCAAATCAACATGGTACCGTCGGTTTCAAATTATGGAGGGTTGTAATTTTACCGGGTATCCTCAGTTCTCAACTTAGGATAATCGGTGAGATTTGAACCTTTACTGACTTGAAACCGATATCATGATGTTGATTTGACTTGATCTTTTGTAACACCGATATATATATATATATATATATATATATATATATATATATATATATGTGTGTGTATGTGTGTGTGTATTTATATATATATATATATATATATATATATATATATACATATATATATATACATACATATATATATATATATATATATATATATATATATATATAACTTCTTTTTAATATAGCAAGAAAAATCCCAGCAGAGTGCTCGATCAATTGAGAATTAAAGTTACAAATTAAAAATTAAGAGCGTAATATATATTCATATTTGTACAGAAAAATTAGTACAACATTCGTACCGTCGGTTTCAAGCACAGAAGGGCTTAGCCATACGGCTCTCTTTAGCTACTGTTGTCATCTGTTTCGAAATGTGAAGTTTGTATTACAACAAGGCGCTCCGTGACAGCGGGTTCAGAAAAGAGATCTCATACACCCCTTACCTGAGACCAACCACGGGGGAGCCGCAATAGAAAGAGGTCGGTGATCTGGTTTTCCCCACCTTTTTCTACCAATACCAATACAAAGGTAGGCCACCTTTTACTCAACTTACTTGACAAACACTTTCCCTCATACACAACCTGCACAAACTTTTTAATAGAAATTCTATTAAGGTTAGCTACTCCACTGCTCCTATCTATAAGAAAAAATCATCTCTGCGGAGCCAAAAACTGGCTGCTTATGCCAGGATAAAAACAACTGCCTCCTAGAATGGAATTGCAATATCGATTCCCTCGTATATGAAGCCACCGTCACAAACAAGACTACACGTAGAGCAGAAAAATACATTGGCATGACGCAGGGAAGCTTCAAACAAAAATTATACGCACACAGAAACACCTTTAGATACAAACACAAAGCAAATACAGAACTCGCGACTCGGGTATGGCAACTTAAAGATGAAAAGACAACTTTCACCATCAAATGGAAATTAATTGAGAGAAGACTACTCTTCTCTCCAGCCATAAATAGATTTTCTCTGTGTGACGCTGAAAAATACCATATATCAAAGGTTATCATTGACCCAAATACAATATGTTTGAATATTCGGATGAGATCTTTGAAGGGTGCATCCACAGGGGACACACACTCCTCATAAACTGGGATTAGCGATACACATGAAGGCGTATCTACACCAGCTTCTGCCAAATATATAACCCTATAATTGCCCCATTAAATAGCGACTTCAATTCCAGAAAATTTTCACAACTATCACCCCTCATAAATATAAATAAAATTAAAAAAATACAAACTAATACCTTAATCAGCTTATATTCACACTACTTTTCAAGAGCAATAATTATAACTTTCCCAAAAATATTTATCCCGTCATTAAGACGATAACACCCAGATTTCACATTATTATTACTCCCATAAGTACCCACCATTTCTCGGTAATAATGCTAATCTCCCATGTCTCCCAGACAGATCCAATCTAGGCGACCCAATCCTTCCTCTTATCTCTAAACCAGTTGTAATCAGCATTCCAATGTTATCACCCCATTAAGCATTCAGTATACCTTAGTTAATAATGTTAATCCCGAATACACATCATTCAAAAACCCTGCAGAGTTACTGCCCATTAGACCGCCCGGATATTATAATTTAAATTAATTTGAAATTGATTGAAAGTCCTTTACTCCAGTATTTAAACTTGAACTTAATTAATGTTGTTCCTTTTAACCTTTTTATCTCTTCATAAGTATAATCTTTAAACCCATTTTCTCTCCCTAATTTCTTTAGAAGACACATCATTAAACTCCAAAACAGTAACGGCAAAATATACGATACTCATAATATTGGCTCACGGGATTTATATAGAAATATTGTTTTACTTTTTATTTATTTTATTTTTTTATAGATCATTAAATCTCTTCTGGCTTAAATCGCAAATTTTACTTTTCACCCTTCCCCTTTTTTCAAACCTTATTAAACCTTCCTTACACTAAATTTAAACAAACATACATAACACTCTAAGCAAATAACGCGTCCAAACCAAGTGACACGTGACTTCACATTTCCGAAACAGATGACAACAGAAGCTGAAGAGAGCCGAATGGCTAAGTCCTTCTGTGCTTGAAACCGACGGTACGAATGTTGTACTAATTTTTCTGTACCAACATAAATAAATAAATAAATAAATAAATAAATATATATATATATATATATATATATATATATATATTGTCCACATAATATTACTTGTCCATAATTCTATTGTCCTTTTTTGATTTACAATTATTGCTGCTGTCATCGATGTCGATGGTAAGTTTCAAATTTAATCCGTTCTCATACTTATCGGCGACATTTTATATGTCTTGGGTCTAACAGAGTCAATTGCGCAGGTGACAGTGCCACACATATCCATTGGACCGAGGTACACATACGTCTATTCTCTCATTTTACCAACCCTTTTTCTTAAATCACTTATCCCCTAATGCCCCCTCGTCTTCTTCTAACTCATCTTCCTCGTAAAAGCTCCATTTCTATCATCTTGCCGCTTACCATTGTTCCTACCCTCAGGGGGTCAATCATACCTGACCGGTGTTGTTCGTAAGTTCCTGACATTATTTTATTGTTCATTCTTTTCGTTGGTAAAGTTTATAGATGGTTGTTTTTCTTATTTGCGAGTTTACGTTGAAGTTCGGCCTTACTTATAATTATTACTTATATTTTACGTAAACATTTTGCCTTACCATTTTTACCGATTTCTACGGACGTTATTAAAACATATGTTAGTGCTTATATAAATGGATATCCATATCGACCCGAATGTTTCTGATTACGTTTAACGGAAAGAACCGGACACATTCGAAGCAGTTTACAATTTTAAACCGGCGAAAATTTTTTTTTAAATACAGAGGATATTAAATGAAAAATGAGGTTAAGTTAGGGTTTAAATTTGTTTTAGGCCCCTTCCCTAGAAATAAATAAAGTTAAAAAGACTTCATAAAAAGAAATTATATTTAATACATCTACTGACTTGAAGCCAATTTTAAAAGCTATCATTAACAAGTAGTAAGGTTAATTGATCCTAACCTTAAGACAGGGGAAAAATTAAAAAGTTGTTTCATTTAATGTCGTTAATTATTGACTGCTAGGTGACGGTGCTCCCATCTCCGGGATGTTCCGTAAATCGCAATCGCAAACATTCGATATGAAATGGATCCTCTTCTATAAAAGTACACTTATTTTAAAAGGAATTAAAATAATGTAAAGTATTAGTCTTAAATTGTGATTTCATTTTAAATATTCTTCGGCAAAGAAATATAACACTACAGTTTCAATTAATTTTCTATATGATTTTTGAAATATATAAAAAACACTTTAAGTATGACGAAAGAGAATAACTATACAAGGTGTTGCAGCGAAATCCGACACTTGACAAAAAGTAAACGATTTCGAGGTTCTGAGGAACGTGGTAAACACTTAGAAGAACAAGTACGTCGTTCAGTAAGACTCTGCTCCTGCACACAAATTCAAGACGACCCAGGCGTGGCTGCTCAACAATGTTCCTCATCACTGGTCATCGGACTTGTAGCGGCCCTTTCTTACACGATTGCAACCCCCTGAACTATTTCTTCTGTGATCAAGGCCAAGACAGAAAAGCACGCCCACAACACGCTCGAGTATCTGAAGAATGCCATCGTCGAAGCGTTCACCGCTATAGACAAGAACTTGTTCGCCAAAGTGTGTGGCTCATTGCGCACTCGCGATGAGATGGTCGTCTCCGCCAGCAGCGGTTACATTGAAAATAATGTAGTATGTAACTCTAACTGTTGCTGAATAAACTGTTGATTTTCTGCATGTACAATTTTTGCCTTTATTGCCTATTTCGTTTTTGTTGTTGTCAAGTGTCGGATTTTGCTGCAACACCTTGTTTTTTTTTAATCGAACATATGATATAGATATCAACAAAGTGAGGAAGCCAGATTTACAATAAAAGTAAATTTGTTTTTTCGCAGCAGGCTTTAAGTCAAATGAATTGTAACCTAGCATATATTATGATCATTACCTATTCAGAAACATTTGGAATATGAGTATTGATTTACTCCTCTCCAGGAGTTAGGCACAAGGCCAGTTTTTTATCTTACACCCACAAGTAAGATGTGACCCAAGGTCGGGAAAGTGGGGTTTAAAACTTGCCTGGGCAGCACCGTCGGCATTCCCCGGCAGGGGCGCCTCAGGCAGTAAGCAATAAACTTACTCCTCCCCAAAGAGGAGAGGCGAAGCCTGGGAGGGCGGACCTCCTAGAACTGCACTGGACAGACCAATAGACCGGCGTAAATCAAGCCCCGAAGGCCAAAACAATACCAGTCTATGGGGTGCAGTATCCATCGGAACAGATACTACATTTTGATCTTAGCCAAAAGGCCATATGAGTAATCAGGAAAGAAAATTTCAAAGAGTGTGTTATTTGCTATATACACTCGTCACACCAAAGAAGATTTCAAGAAGAGTTGAGTGTCCATCAAATCTGTTTATAAAGCAAAGAATAGAATGACTATGAGTAAAACTATTACGGGGGGTCTGGAATCAAGAAAAACGTACAAAAGCCTTTATTAAAGCTCTTAAATCTAAAACCCTAAAGGATCACACCAAATCCATGAGGAAAATGGCAATTTAACTGGAGATAGACAATATCACCATTAGAAATGCAGTAACATCAGATTTGAAGTTAAAATCTTACACAAGACCAGCAAAACACTTATCGACAACAGCTATGAAGGGAAAAAGATTGGAAAGGCGCAATAAATGATTATATGATTCAACAAAATGTCTTTTTTGTAGCGATCTTTTCAGATGAAAAGATTTTTACTGTCGATGCTGTTCTGAACCGCACAAATTACAGATTCATTGCGAAATCGACAGCTAAGTTAAAGGAGGCATTCAGAAAAAAACATCCAACATTTTGGTGTTGTGGCTTCTGATGGAAAGAAAAAATAATAAAATTCTACAAAACTGATGAAAAGATCAATCTTAATACTTATTACAAGACTCTGCGATACGAGATATTACCATGGCTTAAAACACTCTACCCATATCTTAATTATGCATGCGCATAGTATGGTGCTCAACCCAACAGAGCTAGAAAACTACAAGATTTCTGCGACTCTAACTTTAGCAATTTCGGGGAGTCATGTATATGGCCGCGTCCTAGCCCAGATCTAAAGCTTCTTGATGTTGATATTTGGGAGGTGTTAGTACAGGAGTTAATTCTATGTAGTTAAACTTCGTTTTTCGAACATAACTAGTTTTGAAAAGCCGTTTTAAAACCGAAAGCCATGTTTAGTGTATTTTTTAACGATTTTACTAAACATTTTGTAATATTTTATTTAAATTCTAGTATGTATTTCAAATTATATTTCCTAAGAGCAAAATCCAGATTCATTTTTAAAGAAATAGATCTTGATTTAAAAACTCAAAAGTGTCAACATTCCACAAAATTGCTGACATTTCAGCAGACGGTATGCGTTTGCGTGGTTTGGGAATCGAAATTTTGTTAGAAAACAGAGGCATTTAAGGCTTGAATTTTGTGTTCGAAATCCGAATCGTTCCAGTTCCAAAACGTTTATAAATCGCTGTTTGACTGCACACACACACACACACACACACACACACACACACACACACACACACAGTATATATATATATATATATATATATATATATATATATATATATATATATATGTATATATATATATATGGGAGGACTCTAATGCCTGCTAGACACCACCCTCGGGTATCTCTGGTCTCTTTGTACAGGGGTTTGTCAGAGACCCGGACATGAGGATACGTTTTTATTTAAAGTAAACCCTAACTAAATATTTAAAAAAAATGGTGTGCTGTCTCCTCAAGCCATCACGCACGTCCTCCGAATGGCGGACGGAGGCACGCTCTCTATTAATAGAGGGCAGCTTGTAATAATGAATTAGAAGCCGTTAACAATGAGGAAATGAATGATAACAAATATGAATATAAACAAAAATAAATACTGGCAGGCCGGCAACCAGGATAAAAAGGGCCCATCAACCCGTTCATACACCAGGTGGGAAGATGTAAGCAATGGTTTGAATCGTCCTTCCCTTGAAAATGGTACTCTAGCCATGACAGAGGCCAACCAGGGTCAGCCATCAGGCCTTGAGACGAAAGGTCCTGCCCCCTATCTTCATCAAATGTAGTTACAAGAAAAAGAAACATAAGAGGCTTAAAAGCCCATCCATGGACTGTTGCACAAAAAATGTGCTATTATTTTGCTACCACTACTCAAAGTTTGAAAAGTGAAGCAAAAATTCCAATGAAATCTTGGCCGAAAAGATTCAAGAATTTACACTCTCGGAAGAAAAAAAATACACCGGTAGCCCGACTACGATCGTTTGTTTCCTAGATGGGAATATATATAACAAGTAGAGAGCACCATGAGAGAAGAAGAAGACTACATTCCTATCAGGGAAGACGAAACTAGTCGGATACAAGAGTCTAGATGGGAGAGGGAAGAAAAGTGGACACTATTTTGGGCTATGAAATATGCTCAGGCAAAATATACCAAACAAAAAGAGAACAGAGATCTGGAGGAAAATATTCATCCACTTCTGTCAAGGCAAGAGAAATGTTCTACCCCCCCAAAAAAAACTTGCCAAAAATATAACAGCATGATCCTGTTCAATGAGACTGGGCTGGACAATATGGCATCAGAAATAGCAGCTCTCCTAAGAACTAAAAAGTGTCCACTTGAAAGTTTCATTAAAATTTCCACAATTTCCATCATCGTTCAAAACATCAAACCACAGGTAAAGTAGATACATCATTACCATTTTCTCAATAACACAGTCTGGGTACATGACAACACACCATACAGCCACATCAACCCCAGTATCCCCTTTAGTAAGGGGCTCCCGGACAAGTATACCACCACGATCAGCTGTCTATTTACAATCATTTAACCAAAGTTCTTATTCACCACTATCACCGGGACCACTGGTAACACCTGAATCCCCATCATTACCTCAGAAATTACTGGAACCAGATGATGAGCAATTGACCTTGGAAGAAGAACTTGGGAATACAATTGAGGTAGTCCAGATTATGTATCTGGAGGAAATACCTCAACTGCCCAAACCCAAGCCCCAAGAGCTACCAAGGCAGTAATAGAAAACCTAAACATTCCTCTCCAGAGACGTGTTCCATCCAACATATCCCTCACTAAACTGAATCAAATAACATACGCTACAGAGCTTTTCATTGTTAGGAAAACACTTCCTCAATTCCAAAAGCAATGGAAGTCCAGCAAACAAGACGCAACACTACTGTGGACACTGAAGCTCCAGAAACAACTTAACTTTTGCAGAAACGAAGTCTCTCAAATCAAGCAATTCCTTGCTGCCCCTACAGTGCGTGGACGGCTGAGGAAGACCATGTGCAGACTCAGTTTTAAATACTAAAAAATGTAGAAGAAATTGAAAACATTGCGAGGGAACTTGAAGGCAGAATTCCAGCACTTGCAAAAAGAATTCAAGAAAAGGATAGCAAGCACAGAGCGAAAGTTAAGAACATACAGTTCAAAACGAATACAAGACTATTCTAGCAAAAGTTGGTAAAGAGAAGGGGCTAGAAAACTACTATGTTTAAGAATGAGGGGCTATGCAACCAGGAGGCCAAGTAGATCTTAGATATAGGTCGAAGAAATAAAAGCAAACCAGAAATACCAGAGCCAGAGATAACGTCTGGAATGTAAAACAAAAGCTAGATCAATTTCAGAATCACAATAAAACTGGCATAGAAAATATACACAATTTATGGCTTCAGAATCTAACAGCATTTCATAGCTATTATAGTAGTTGCTTCACCAGATTTTGAGGGGTGAGGAGGCTACACCAGCATAGCTAGTAAAAGGTAATACGACCCTCATATCCAAAACGAGTGAGACACAGAACCCTACAAAATACAGACCGATCTGCTGCCTCATTACAACCTACAAACTCTTCACTGTCCTGGTTGCAGACATCATCTACGAACACCTCTCTTCTGGAGCATACCTGGAAAAAGAACAAGTAGGGTGCAGGAGGAAGTGTTTAGGCAACAAAAGCCAATTGTTGATCAATAAGACCATCCTTGATGACTGTAGGATGAGGCAAAGAAATCTAAGCATGGCGTGGATCGATTACTAAAAAGCATACGATAGTGTACCCCACGCATGGCTGCTGCGCTGCCTTGATCTATATAATATCAATCGGGTCATCGGGAAAATAATGGCAGTACATATAAATAGGTGGCAATAAACCATAGCATTAAGACACACTCATGGAACAATAAAAATCCCTGACGTCAAGATCCGATGAGGAATCTTCCAAGGAGATGGCTTATCTCTTCTACTCTTTTTCCTGGCAATTTATCCGCTAAGCAAATTACTAAACAAAAGCCGGAGTGCTTACAATCTGAGCCAGGGCCGTAAACAAGACATAAATAATAAAACAAAAACTAAGCTACCTGCTCTACATGGATGATCTCAAGCTGTATGCTAGTTCAGATGCTGACTTAATCTGACCCTTGCATGGTGAAATACTTTCTTCAAAGATATTGGAATTAAGTTTGGCCTGGACTAATGTGCCAAGTGCTCCGTCAGAGCTGGGAAGAAGAGCGAAACGGAAACTTTATGAAGGTACTGACATCAAAGGCATTGAAGAACAGAGACAATACAAATACTCTGGCAGAGAAGAAACCGATTCAATTCAACATGCTAAGATGGGAGAAAATATTGGAAGAGAATATATACGCCGTGTTAGAAAAATCGTAAAACACAGCTTACAAACAAAACAAAGTAACTGCTATTAACCAATTAGATATGCCAGTGATAACATACAGCTTTGGAATTATTGATTTGCCACAAAAGGACATTAATAGACTAGACACTAAAATGAAAAAAAATGTTGACAATGTACAGAGTAATGTACAGGAAACAGTGTCTACCAAGGTTGTATCTGCCAGAGGAGCAGGGGGTATGGACCTCTTAGAAATTGACCACCAACATCGACCCACTATTGTGAGCACCGGCCAATATTTAATGAGCTCCCAGAACCCAAACCTTATGATGGTACGCCAACACTAAGACACCAGAGCAAGCAGAACAACCTTTATCACAAAACTGGCCAAACATTTTGGAAAGGATTGTCTTACAAATGAGGAATTAACAGACAACATTTCAGGAAATAGCCCGCAAGAGCCGCCAGAAATACACCAAGACCTTCCATTCAAGAAGCCTGAAGAATGGGCCAACCAACAACGTTCTAAGTATTTCCTAGGTGAATTTCTCCAGGAATATATTGATAAGGAAGGCTCCGTAGACTGGCTGAAAAGACGATCGCTGCACCATGATCAGGAGAGAATGATAATGACTGCCCAAGATCTAGGCTTGATGACGAATGCCTTTAAAAAGATGAGTGGTCTCAGCAATAATAACAAGTACAGGTTCTGCCACACAGAAGTAGAGAGTGTGAGCCACCTGACATCCAGTTGTCAGGTTCTCCTAAGGGATCGTGATTATACAATGCGACACAACGGTGTGTGTAAATATCTTCACTGGACTATATGTAAAAAGTTGAATATCCAGTGTAGCAAATCCTGGGAGCATATACCAGAAAGAACAGTTGAAAATAAGTTATACACCATCCACTATGACTATGCAATCCCTACAGCTACATATTTAGAAAAAAGAGCTATTAAACCTAACACAGTTATATGAGACAAAATGGAGAAACAAGCTACCCTAGTTGAAGTTAGTGTCCTTACTGATGCAGGATTAAACAGAGCTGAAAAAAAAAGATTACGAAATACCAATGTCTTATGTACGACATGAAAAGAAACTGGAATTTAAGGAAGATATCTATCATCCCAGTAATAGGAGCTACAGGACTAATGAAAAATAATTTCAAAAACAATTTGGCGAATATACCCGGTGAACCGAGTGCAATAGAGATACAGTCTATTGCACTTAAGGGGACGATTAGAATTATACAAAGATCTGTCGGCTGGAGTGTCTAAAATAGCCGGTGAATGTCTGGCATCCGTCAGGATGCCCCATTTCCAGCAAAAACAAAAATATAAGAATATTAAAAAAAATGATATTTCTTATTCTCTCTTACTCTCTCTGTATATATATATATATATATATATATATATATATATATATATATATATATATATATATATATATACACATATATATATATATATATATATATATATATATATATATATACACATATATATATATATATATATATATATATACACACACACATATATATATATACACACATTATATATATATATATATATATATATATATATATATATATATATATATATATATATACTAGACTGAATAAGGCGGACACATGTGTAATAATATTCTTGAATATAAACCTTGAAGAGTACAGAATACGTGAAATTACCTCTTAAAATATTGAAGCTGAAATTGAGATTAGAATAATTAAATGTACACTTAATTACACTTAATGACAAGGTTGCTAAAATGGCAGACACATTCAATGGTTTTTCTTAGCTCTTTCTTGCATATTGGTATTTTGATTAACACAAGAATGACAGAAAAACACCCGAATACTATTTCTTTAATTATACAGTAGATTTCGTTTAAATAGTCACCTCAAGTACACAGAAAATGTGATGACTTAGGCAAATTAACAAGTTAGCCTTACTGATTTGTGACTTGATTAAGTGACTTATAACTAAACTTTCATCACTTCATTACTTGATAACTACATTTAAAAAAAGTTCTTTTAAATAAAGTTGGACATTTTTTTAGATTTTGCAATTAAATATAATCTATTTTTCACTTGAAAGAAACGCAAAAAAATACTACAATTAGAAAAACGTTAAAAAATAGAAGTTGGAACAAAATGGTGCTGACAATTCGAGAGAGTTAACTATTAAGAAAAGTTGAATGTAAGTGAAGTATGTAAGCGTTTGGGTTAGTTATTGTATTAACATAAAAAAAACACAGGTGTTTTAATTGTAATACAAAACATTAAAACTTCCTGACCTGTACAGTATAGGTACATTGTTTAATACAGGCAGATTCCATAGCCGAAAAGAGTCAGCCACAGAATCCACAATCGCTCATGGATTCTTCAACTTTTGAATGATGCGTTCAGTAAATTAAACATTATTTATTGAATTATTTAATTCATTAGATTGTTAATTTAACTCTACATTTGATTCTTCAAATAACAATTTCAGCTGCAATATTTTAAGTGTTAATAGTACTTTTCCAGGTTTATATTAAAGAATATTAATACACATGCGTCCGCATTTTTCAGTCTAGTCCACTTTTTTAAGGCATTACAGTTTTAAAATGTACAATGTATTTTTTATAATAATTTATAAAAGGAACAAATAAGAAGACGCCACAGCATCAGTGATTACGTTAACTTTGAGTCACCTATTCTCTGAGTTCGTGAAAATATTAGTAACAATTGCTGATTGAGTTTAACCAATAATAATGATGACATAACAATAATTAAGGCATTTAATTTATTAGTGAACTAGCCTTGGAATTATTACTTCTAATCCGCTGAAAAATATAAATAAATTCAAACTTTCCTTCGTAATATGCATAATAACAATAATTAGAAATTCTAATTAACTTAATTATCATAATGTAGAAAATATGAGTATAGTGACTATAATTATTTTTAAAAATTACCTTTTTTGGACAGCCATACTACATTATTAACTACTGCCCATAGATACAAAGTTACAACACATTATATTGTAATAAATTAAATTTAACTTTAAACATAAAGTTAGCAACAATAATAACTTCACCTGTATATTTTGAACAATAAAATGTTAACAGAATATATCAAATGAAACATTTGCCTTTTCTGGACAGCCCTACTACATTATTTAGTACTGCCAATAAAGACAAAGCCCAAATGACTATACTCCAATCATCAACGATTTAAATTATACAAATGAAGTTAATATAAATGGTATAATAGAGCTTGCAATTAAAATTACATCACATGTTTAGCTTATAAAACGTAAATGTACATATTTAATATAGTCAATTAACACAGTTTTCATTTTTTATACAGCCCTACTAAATTATACAGTACTGCTCATCGCGACAAACATACATTGACTATACTTTTGTAATAAATTAAAGATTAAGTTATAAAATGAAGTTATTTTAAATAATAATTAAGAAAAATAATGAAAATATCTTTACTTACATAATTTCGTAAAACATATTTTTAGAATAGTATCCAACAGACATCAGTCTTTTCTGGAAAACCCTACTACATGATTCAGTACTGTCGACAGAGACAAATTAACAAATGTTAATATTCTATTATTTAGAGTTTTACTTAAATAAGTGAAGTTATTAAAAATAAGTTAACAAGCAAAATAAATAATGAGGTTGCTTAGAACCCCATTTTAAGCCTCTAACACCCGTAAATTATTTTATTATTATTTACTTCTTCTATTTGTTGTTCTTTGTTCTACTTTTAAATAAAATTAATGATTTTTTTTAAATTATTAGATCAAATTATTAATAAGTTTAGAATTATCATAAATAATATTTTTTATTTAAACATCATATTTTTAATATTAGAATACAATTTTACTTAGTAGTTATATTTAATAATTGCAGGTTTTTCTATTTAAAAGTACTCATTCTATATCTTAATTCAAATTCAATATTTGCAAACATTGTTTTTAAATTTAGAAGTTTTATTTTTCCATTAAAGAAAAATAATGTACAGATTTGTTGAATATTTTAAATAAATTCAGAAAACTGATTTTCAGAAGTTTCAGAATAATAAGAATGAATTTTAATTAGTGAATTTCAAATAAGTGAAAATAATTTATAATTATTTCAAAATGTATTAAAATATCATAATTCAATTTATTTAAACTCATTTTTATTACATATTTTTAATTGTTTCAGATACAATTTTATTATGTTCGAAAGGGTAGAGTTAATCTAAAGTTAATAACTTTTAGAATAAAAAAATGTTCTTACTATGGCTAAAAACACAGAAATTCAGTAAAATTTTACATTTAAAGACAGTTTTTCGCTGATCTTTTTAAATATAAATATAACTTTACTGGAACTATTTCATATAGTTTAAGACACTAAACTAAAAAAATGACGTACATTTAACAAAAAATTAAATAATTATCCAAAAAATGTCTCTGCGATCAAAAAATGTCCGAGCGATAAAAATAGCAACAAATAGTTTGCCGACAGAAATCTATGTATGAAATATCATTATCGCTATAATATTTCATGTTATTAATTTCATCTAGTATTTTTAATTTTTTTATAGAAGGTATGTATCTGTAATACAATATTATTAGAAAATAATATGTCAGATAGTTTTCCAATAATTTTCCCTAATTTATTTATAGTTTTTTAGAATAACTATAAACAGTTAATTTATTTAAATTAAAATATTACTTCTACAATTTTTATTTGTCTCAATCAAATTTCATTTCCCTATCTGATTTTAAAATTATGTTAAAATTATTTAAATATCGACGAACATGACTTAGATTTAATCTTTCTATTTTATTCAAATTACAATAATATAAACTTTAATTGTGAAAATTACATTTTATTTTTCCAAACTGAAACTTATAACTGAATGATTTTCTGTAAGTACAACTTCGATAACGTCGCATAGGGTATAGTGTGTACCGGTGAACCTCCCGTGTGTTTAATTGTTTATTATACTTTTGCCCTTCCATACATTTGAAATTAATTGTTAGTAAAATTTAGACCACTTTTTAAAAGAAAATTCAGAATGTTCCATTTTTCCCATTTTTCCAATTTTTCGAATTTTGTTTTGTTTACAAGATTAAAAAAATAATGTCTTACACTGCTGAGTGCACATTCATGCGTCAACGACAAGTCAATTATCATTTTGAACTTATTAAAGAATTAAAATGTCCACTTAAATATTTAACGGTGTGTTTTAAAGTCAAAAAAACATTTCCGCTTGTGCCACTTTAATATTAAGGAACCATAAATATTCTAACATATTTACTTTTAATTTTTTTTTTGGGGGGGGGGTACACATTTACACAAATATATCCCCCTCAAACATTAATTTCTAAATATTATCTGGGGCGGGGTTTTTAATACATGAAGATTAGCTAAGAATTTTAAAGTAAGTTTAAATGACTTTCTAGTCGACAGTTTAAATACTTCCAAATTCCTTTCAAATGTCGAATACGAAGTAATGGATAAATTATTTCAACTATTAACTAAATATTAAAATGGTTGACTTGTGTACAAAGTAATCGAAATGCATTATGATTGATTTAATCTCGTAATAGAGTTTTAATTTAGTATTTTTTAATTAATATAATAATTGGAAAAATGTCACTTTTGTAGTTTACTGACACGGTTGAAATAATAATATAATTTAAAAATCTATTCTTAACATGTAGAAGGCGGTTGCTACCGATTCTCTTCTTTCACCTAACAATTTGGTAGATCCAGGCTATAATCACAAGACAAACGCTCAGAACCACTCGGGCACGAGAAATCGACACACACAGTAGTTGAAATTAAGATACACTTACCAAGGGGGCGAGGAAGGTGTTATTGCTGTTTATAATGTTTAATGCTCGAGCGGAACTAGCTCATTGCAGATGACCACACACTTTTCATTTTCAAACACTGCTCTACTTTTAAGATAATTACATTGTTAAAGGGGCTTTTAACTATAAATATTTATTTAATATTAAAGTATTTTTCACCGACAGACAACGTCGTTCCGGGTTCTCTTAGACTTATGACTGTAGGAGTAGCGGTTTCAAGCGGTAGCATGGCTCGGACGCCATTCGTAGATTTAGGCTAGAATCACGAGGCTAACGCTCAGGACCACGCATATTATATATATATATATATATATATATATATATATATATATATATATATATATATATATATATATATATAAATATATAACTAGAGCTTCAATTCAATTTTATGTCATATCAAGCTTTGCAAATGCAAACAAAATCATAAATTCATCAAAAATGTTCTAATTAGCATACGATTTTTCTGCCTTCTTCAATCACATAGACTTTCGTGATATACAAAAATATATATCTTTTGGAGGAGGATTCATATAGTTATGAAACCGGATGGCTGACTTTTTCCTATGCACTGATGAATAAAAATTATATTTTTGTATATCACGAAATTGTATGTGATTGAGCGAGGCAGAAAGAATAAAAATAAAAATAGCGCTAAAGATATAGATCTAAAATCTTATATATTAGCGTGTTAAGTTTAACTCACATAGAGATCGTTAAAAAATAAAATAATGTGACAGACGAAGTGACTTTGTTTTTCTCGGAAATGGTTGGGTAACCATCTATTGTTTGCCCCACTTAGAAGTGGGAAGCGCCAAAAAAATGTTTCAAACAAAGGAAATAATATATTAGCTGAAGGAAAGGAATAAGTAATAAGCGGGTCATAAAATCAAGAACTGTGATTGGTTTGAATCTAGGAAAGGCACCACTTGACTACAAAAAACAATACTAAAATTTGAAGACATAGAATTAGCCTGATTTTTTTCTCAGCAATGAAACACTATCGGTTTTGTGTAACTTAGTTATCATAAGTATAGTTTTATACTATTTGATATATGTACAGACTGTTGCGTTGTTTCTTAATATGAAGACACACACACACCCATCCACACAATATATATATATATATATATATATATATATATATATATATATATATATATATATATATAGAGAGAGAGAGAGAGAGAGAGAGAGAGAGAGAGATTATTTACTAATAAATATCAATATAAGATTTTTTTAAATAATGACTGACATGTGCTATTCAAGAAAAGTGCAACTTAATGGAATATGAATTACCCATTAGGAAGTGGATAATACTAAAAAAAACAGCTAGACCCAACTACTGTGACGTCGGCAGAAAAATGAGACTCAATGGAAAAGCCTTTTATTTACGAAGGCCACGGGCAGACAAAACTTACACAATGATTTCTGTAAAACCGGCCTTCACTCGGACCAAGTTTGTGATCGTACTACGCGAAGACAAAAATCCATAATCGCGGACAACGCCGTAGCTCTGAATTAACGAATAATAATAATAATAATAATAATAATAATAATAATAATAATAATAATAATAATAATAATAATAATTATTATTATTATTATTATTATTATTATTATTATTATTATTATTATTATTATTATTATTATTATTATTATTATTTCTGGTTTAAGTAGAAACATAATGTTTTTAATAACTGTATTGTCTGTTGTAATTGTCCGTTGATGTGTGTGTGATAACACACCGTGTATCTCATGATAATGAGAGGTACACACTATCTCTGTGACAGGATCACAGGTAAAATAAGCCTGGGCCTGGTGCTGCCGTAAACCTTACACCATGAAACATGTCTATGGACACAAATAAACGCCGTGGCACTCATAAGAAATTTCTGAGTATTATGATCGGCTAGTGCTTCCTCGTTGGCCAACATAGGGTACTCGGTCCGCATTTTGCGAATGTTCGCTCCTTTTATTACAGGAAAAAGAGGAGTACACAGTAAAACCAGGTAAGTAACCTCTCTAATTCCAGGTACGACACTAACACAAACCAAACACAAAAAAGCAGGAATGAACAGAATAAACCAAAAACCCATACAAAAAAATGGATCACAAAGAGAATAGACTGGTAGTAGAATACTGCTACAGAAGAAAACCAAAACAAAAGGCTTTCGGAAACGAATGAAATATCTATGGGGCATGTCAACTGAATACTCTGCAACAAAACAAAGGATTGCATATCAAGAAACACTCCTTAGTGAAAACCCATACGTAGAAAACTGGCAAAACATTAACACTGAATCTAAGGTGACTGAAGACGACGAAATCACATAACTCACTGGAAAAGAAGCAAGAGAAGTTGGAAACATCAAAAGAGTTATGTACGAGGAACAAACAAAACTGCCATCTCTAAGGAACGAAGAGTCGAAGAAACTAAAATTAGAAACAGAAAAGGTAAACAGACTCCTCCCATATATCTCAACAGATACTATCGCAGACCTAAACAATTTAATATATGCAGGGGCAAGATCAGTAAGCATGAAACACAAACTAAGAACAAAAACTGGCGCAAAAAATTGACCGACGAAACCTGGATAGAAAATCAGACCAGGAATCCAGATCACCAAACTTAAACCGTACATAGGATGGCAGAGAACAGGAAACGATGAAAAAGGGAAATTTGACTCATAGGAAAATACTAAATAAGCGTCATAAAGAACTATAACAAAATATAGCAGCCAAAGAAGGAATACTGATACGATACAGATACAAATCGGAACAGTATAAACAAAACAGGACCTTTGAAAACAATGAAAGACAGGTTTATCAAAACGGTAATGGAGGTATAAGAAAAACAGAACAACCAGATCTGCCAGAAACCAACACTTATGGGGTCAGACATAGGCGCAGCTTAGAGACAACAACAGAAACATACACATAATGAAGAAACGCTCCAGACAACCCCAAAGAAAAATAGCAAACTGGAAAGCGTTAGGCTTCGATAGAATACATGCAAAATAGGTTTTTTTTTAAATCGCGAACCTACATGACAGACTCACGCAAAAAATAAGAGGATATATTTGCAAGACAAATGTATAAAATGAATGATCAAAGAAGACCTACGTTAATACAGAAAGACGTCGAAACAGAAAATGACCCCAAGCAACTACAGACCAATAACCTGTTTACCGACGACGTGGTACATCATAACGGTACACCTAAGAGAACAGATGTACCACTCCCTTAGCAACCGTGGACCACAGCCCGAGGAACAATAAAAGTTGCAAAAAAAGAAAATAGAGGGGTACACGGCCTGTTATACATAGATCAAATGATGCGGAAGTAGGAGAAAACGAGGAAAACTACATAGCCATAGCATGGATTGACTACAAGAAAGCCTACGACAGAATCCCTTAAGCATGAATAATTGAGTGTTTAAGATTATAAAATATATCCGACAAGATTATCAATATAATAAAGAACGCAATGGGAACATGGAGACTAAGACTGACAGCTGAAGGACAACACCTGACTGAGATAAAATAAAGAGACATCTTCCAAGAAAACTCTGTATCGCTACTGCTGTTTGTTATATTCCTGATGTCACTCAACTACATACTATGGAAGTGTTATGCCGGATACAAGTTTGCAGACACAGCAAAAAATATAAACCATCTATTGTATATGGACGACGTGAAGCTATTTGCAAAAGGCAAAAAGAAACTGGAAAAGCTGATGAACACGACTAGAATTTTGAGCCAGGACATTCAAATGGAATTCAGAATGAAAAGGTGTCCACTGATAGAGATGAAAAGGGGAAAACTGCAGAAATCGTCGGCCACGGAACTTCCTAACCAAGAGATGAGGAGCTTGGCAAACACGAAAGCTATAAATACCTTGAAATTCTGGAAGCATACACCATCAAATCTACAGAAACGAAAGCGAAGATTGAAAAAGAATACCCGAGAACAAGGAAACTCTTAGAAAATAAACTGTACATTAGAAATCTTGTTAAAGAAATATACACCTTGGGGGCATCACTAATAAGATACTCTGGACTATTCATGGGCTGGACCAAAAAAGAACTTAGGCATCTTGACCAGAAGACGAGAACACGAATGATGATGCACAATGCACTAGACTCGAAAGATTATATTGACTAACCCTACGTGAAAAGGAACGAACGTGGAAGAGGATTAGTATGTATAGAAGACTGTGTGGAAGACACAGCAAAGACTTTTAAAAATACATAACTAAGAAGAGAGGATAACTGATCATCGTAGCAAGAGACACCATCAAAATGAGCAATGCAGGAAACAGCGAAACCAGAAACAAAAAGATTAGAAAAGAAAAGTAGGAAGAGAAACATCTACATGGACGATTTATAATTGACACCCAAATTCCAGTGAAGACCAATTGTCATTGACAGCGAGAAATCAATTGTAAGCGGCTGTTGTGATAACGCAAATCTATATGCAAAGGTTATCGAAAAAGGTGGAAAGTACTTGACATCTGGGAAGACTTGTTGTAACCCAGAATCTAGGGAACACCACCAGTTATTATAAATTAGTAATCTCTGATGATTGAGTACAAATAATAATAATAATAATAATAATAATAATAATAATAATAATAATCATAATAATAATAATAATAATAATAATAATAATCATAATAATAATCATAATAATACTAATAATAATCATAATAATCATAATAATAATAATAATCATAATCATAATAATAATAATAATAATAATAATAATCATAATAATAATCATAATAATACTAATAATAATCATAATAATCATAATAATAATAATAATCATAATCATAATTATAATAATAATAATAATCATTATAATCATAATAATAATGATAATAATAATAGTCACTGATATCGACATGTGTGAGAACTTCTAGTGATTACATAATAATTTTTGTCTTCAGTCGTTGCATGAATAATTATTTACCTCCTCTTCCAGAAGTTAGACACAAGGTCATGTGAGCTTTTGCAGATCTAGCACACTAGGAGAAGTGTATTTGTAAAATAATGATGCAGGCATGTTGAGTAATAACGTATAAGACGTCACGGGGAGTCTAAGGACATGACTCCGCAATAATGAAGAAAAGTTGAAGACTAGATTGATTGTGAATTAGGCATAAAAGAACAACAAAAATGAATCGTTTCAAAGTATGACGTCGTAAAAGCAAACGACCTGGTAACTTTTAAAAGAGTGGGGTACACGAGACCAGAAGAAGAAGGCACCCGGAGTGCAAAGTCAGAAATTAAAACGGCAGTTTTAAACGAAGAAGGAGCAAAGCTCGAGTTGGAAGAATATAGAAATAAAAACTTGTCGTGGGTCAGCCCCGAAGAGAGGTACCCCCACCACGGCCAAACTGCTGTAAACAACAGGCGTGGAGATCACAAGCCTTTCTTAGGTTCCGGGAGCAGACTGCTACAGACCGTATTGTCGTGTTTCCCTCTAAGTCGCAAGGTAAATCACTCTGCCTGGTTTTCGTAAAAATATCCTATGTTGGTTAGAGTCGAAAATCTACCACCCTCAAGGTAAGGAAAGATGTTTCTTCGTAAGACAAGAGAAAGAACACTAATGCCAAAGGACATTTTCTGACAAATAAATATTTAATTATATGTATGTGTACACCTATCTTACACCAACCGTTGTGCTTTGTTTGATGCTACTGGGTCCCGCGCAGGAACTGGTATTGCAACATATTCACGCCTACAAAAATGTCTTAGTAGCACCGTCGACATTTCAGAGTAAGGACGCCTGATGCAATTAGAAATAAACTACTGGACCTCTTAGAACTAAACATAGTCACACCTCAGCCAACATCAACAACGTTACTGTCGGACTGATTATCGATGACGTATCTTCGACTGGTATGAACAACACCTACTCAAGCGCTGAAAAAACATAGACAAGATTCAAATTGTATATCGGAATAGGTCGGACCTGACTCTTGGACTGCATGCTTAACATTATTTCATTTTTTGTTTTAAAATTATTTCGATCATTCAACAAAGTATATAATCTTCATTTAATATTAAAATGAAAAAAAATGAGCAAATTTAAAAGAAATTTCTATTCCTATTAGATTTTTGTGAAATAGCAATATTAAAACCGAAGAGAGGGAGAGACTAAAACACATTATAAGAATATGAATTCGACATTTATAATAATACAAAGAGAAAGGAGGAATTTTGATGCCATCATCCCTCGCGAATCCGCAATTAAAATCTATGAATGATAAATGACCAAATAGTGTATATGGACACCAGTGATGCGCATGGACGTTGAGAGAGAGAGAGAGAGAGAGAGAGAGAGAAAGAGAGAGAGAAAGTGTGTGTGTGTGTGTATGTGAATGTGCGTGAGAGGAAAACGTGTTCTCGTTTGCACATATTTCAATAATGTCTGCAGACGCGTTGGCAGTTGTGCTCCTGCGTCGTTCCGAAATTGGCGCGTCAAGAGACATAAAAGTACTAAAAACAAAACCAGCATAAACGCTTGTGCAAAAACTATTTTGTGTTTTAACACATTCATTATATAAATGCTACCTTACCGTGTCGAAAGACAATGGATACCCCCGGTAAGGATGCTTGCACGGGGGGTTCTATAGTTAACAAGGGTTGCGAAATACCCCAACCTTACTTCTATTGAACTAATTGTGACTGAGTTTAACGCCAAGGAGAAGACTAGGACGACTGGAAACAATGTCACGATAAGCAGAGAAAGACTGATGTTTTATCAGATTTTTCCTTCTCCTAGACTAGTTGCACAACTTAGTCGCTAGAGTCTTGTCTACCCTACTATTTAATCCATAGCTGAATGGGTACATATGGTTCCATACATTACCCAAGGGTATTAGTGAAAGTGATGCAGTCTCCCCGATAGAACTCGATCCCGACACGCCGAATCCACTGTTCGAACCTGTAATAATTACACCACGTTACTTATATCTTCAGTTCTATATTCCAGTTCAAGTAGTGAGAAGAAGTGAAAAAGCAAAAAGTAAGTAGTACAACCATCTCGGAATTGCCCCGCTACATTGAATGAATTCGGAAAGAAATACTTCACTCTATAATACAAGAAAATTACTAGTAGGAATTATTTTGTTTAATACATCAAAAAGGATAATAATAATGATAATTTATCTCTAAAAAATTAAATTACTGACGTAATATATCTAAATGAATATGGAATGCGAACACTGAAGCATACTTTATTTCTATTATTTTCGATGGAACGTGTACATTATATAAAATAATTGTGTGTGTTTTATTGTTAAGATCGATTCTTATGTGAATCAAATTCCAGAGCAAAAATGAATCTCAATATGCAAACCGTTAAATAGTTATTTCACTATTTGTACTAGAACTTTGAATACATAAATTATCAATTTAAATTTACGTCATACTGTGATATAATAGCAGTTTTGATACAAAGAAAAGCGAACACGTGTTCCTAGGAGAATTCAAAACAGACTTGAACAAACTGTTTTACTGCCGTATGTTTGAATTATCCTAAAAAACACGTGTCAGCTGCTTTGTGTAGCCATTCATACATTTCGGTGGAATGTTTGCTTCCAGCACCTGGTATTCACAATGGTCACCCATCTAAGTACTGGCCAGACTTAACGGTGCTTTATCCTGATAATCTTACATAAACTGATATGTCAACGATATGTATGTATATGAAATGCTTCATTGAGTAGATATGTTAAAATAATATGTAGCTGTCGGGTAGTTCTCCCTTTTTCTACACAATATATTTTTTTACACACATACATCATAATACATATACACACATATACATAACAATATATAGATTCGTACATACAAACATATATTTGTGTGTGTGTTTGTGTGTGTATGTGCGTGTGTGTGTGTGAGAGTGCTCGCGTTGGTCGTGTATGTCTTCCTGCTTGAACGTGTTTGGGGATTAAGTCAAAATTCCAATGTGGTTACCTGACTGAAAATAAAAGAATAACAAACACGCACACACACAGACACACACACACACACACATACATATATATATATATATATATATATATATATATATATATATATATATCATGTAATTTACTTTGTTTATTTTACAATATTATTATTTTCATTGTTACTATGATATTCATAGATTTTATTTTATAATAGTCTCAACTTGTGGATGTTTTTAGTAAAAAAATTTTTTTCTTGAACATCAAGTCAGTTCCTTTGACTTCAGACATTCAAGCTTTATTTTTACATTTTCGCCGTTCCTAACAGGCAAATATTTTGCGGAACTGAAAAATAAATTATCTCGATATCTGTTTAAGCCATATGTGGTGGCTCTTAGTAATGGGTCCAAGCGTTCCAATTACAATGGAAATCACCTTGTCTCCCTTACCTTTTCATAGTCTTACTAATTCTCATTTTAGATCTTTATAATTATGTATTAATTCATGTTCTCTCTCCTGAACTATCGTATCGAGCGGGTAGGCTATGTTAATGATTAAACAAGCTCGCTTGTTTTTGTTTAGAAAGATTAAGTCGGGTTTTGAATATTCAAGAACCTTATCAGTTTGTATGCACTCGTCCTAAAAATGTTGACATTGTCGCTCTTCTGTCTTGGCTTATGCTACTGCCACTTCTCATTGTTGTCTAATTCATAAAGTTTGCATATATCCAAGTATATTACCCGAGCGACTTTGTCGTGTCTCTATTTTTCATATTGATGTTGTGTTAGCATAGGACATTCTGATTCAATATGCCCTAAGGTTTATCTCTTGTCATTACATACTCCGCACATGGGTGATTCTGCAGTTTTGTTAACACATTGTCTGATGGATCTAGTACTAGTGATGTGTTCCTGGGCTGACAATAAGGTGCTCTCAGTAGATCTTTTGAAATCACTCTTGACCAACCAATCCCAGCTATCATTATCTCTAATGTCAGTATTAAAGAATACACAGTGTAGTTTCTTTCCAAATAATTATCCTCACTCTCCTTCAACATTTGATTTCTTTTCACGCTAGTTCTTAGTATTTCATTCTTTTTTACTTAACAATAAAGGATCTTATTACTTTTAGAAATATATTTAGATATACAACCTTTTCTTATATTCACGACATCTTCAACACTAAGTTAACCTCGGTCACATTCCTTTCTAGGTAAATACAATCGATCTGCATTTCCTTTTATTGCAAAAGCTCTATAAATAATAAGCAATGTACGTGTTTTGGTGTTGAAATATTTTAATTTATCTACATTCCAGTCAAATATACCGGCAGTATATCGAAGTATAGCTACTGCTCTGATAGCATAGATTGTATTCTGAGTGTTGAGGTGCGATTGAAGAATAACCCTTACTCTTCTGTTGTACTCAGCTTCTGTTTTTCATTTCCTTGTTTTTAATTCTATCCCGATCCAAGATTCCTAAGTATTTGTAGCCCCCCTCACTGTGAACATTCTTTATCAGATTTGTTTTTAGGAGTTCAAGGTCATTTGAGTGGACGAGTTTACCTCTTTTTATAACAATAATAGCACATTTAATGATGCCAAATTTAATTCGTATGTCGTCACTAAATAATCTTACCGTATTCATTAGATTATCAAGTTGGTTTTTATTGTTTGCAAAAACTTCAATGTCATCCATAACAAGTTAGTGGTTGAGTGTAGGAAGTCATTACCCAAGTTATTATCATGCCTTCACATTTCGCTAGATCGGGATCAAACTGATGATAAAAAGGGGAAAGACTATCGCCTTTGAAAACCACTGTGTTGATTTTCACTTTACCTAATGTAACACCTCCTGGAGTTAAATTTGTTTCTCAATTCTTAATGCTATTCTTTGAACTTGTTATAATGTTGTGGGCTATTCCAAAAATTGCCAAGCATTTGTGTATCGATGAATGAGGCAACATGTCAAATGCCTTTTTATAATCTAACCACCCCATGGCAAAGTTAGTAGTTCTTCGTTTGCAGTTTCTCGTGGTCATTTTATCGATCAGAAGCTGATCTTTGGTGAAACGTAATTTTTTTCGGCAGATTTTCTTTTTTTAGACAGTAAATTGTTTTTTTCCAAATGAGCATAGATACTTTGAGAAAATATGCTAGTGAAAAGTTTCCACATAACTCAGAGGCAGGTGATTGGTCTAAAGTTTGTCACTTCATCCCCTCTTTTCTTATCTTTCAGGATCAAGACTGTAGGGCCCTTTGTCAGCCTCCTAGCGAAGCAACCTATCATCAAACAGCTATTTAGCATTGCTATAAGAAGTGGATAAAGGGCTATATAACAACAAATACGAACAACTCTGGAAATCGAAACCGGAAGATAATTTCGTTCCCCCCTTAATCTAATGTTAAAAACAAAAACTGATAGTAAAATCCTACAACTTATAAACAAACACTTCCCACATGGTAACGCACTGCATAAGTTATTTAATGAAAAATACATTAAAATTAAGTTATAGTTGCACGGATAAGCAAGAAAATATCATTCAAAAACACAACAATAAAATACTTTCAAAAAATGATATCAATTATGACATTGACAGTAATGAAATCACTAACAATGATAATTGTCAAAGACAGAATGAATGCCACCTACAAAACAATTGCGTCGCCGCATCAGTAATATAGAAAAAAGTTCTATATAGGAAGCACATCAAGGAGTTTTAAGGATAGGTATTACATGCAAACATTATCTTTTAGAACTAAAAAAATACAGTAACACTTCGTTGTACTGATATTTCTGGGAATTGATATATGATAGAAAAAAAAACTATAGTTAGATCGAGCATAATAAGACAAGCTAAAACATGTAGATAACTAAACTCGCCGTCGTGTTATGTTCAGCAGGTGTTTGGAGAAGATGCGATGTGTAATACAAATTAAAGAGTGGTTTAACTGATTCAAAAATGACCGCACGTCTGTGGAGAGTGACCAGCGTTCTGGCAGGCCCAAAACTGTTCAAAGTGCAGTTGTTGTTTAGAGCGTTCAAAAAAAGAAACAATGCGGAACGCGGCGGCGGAGACGAACACAAATTCAAAAGAAGACATCCGGAGGTGTTCCCGGCAGCGGATGGATCGGCGGACTAAGTGTGTGCAAGCACAAGGGGTCAACTTTGTAGTGGATTAAGGCCTCAACCCCGTCACGTATTTTAAATATTTTTTTCTAGCCTAAGATCGAATACGTTTTAAACAGGCCTCGTATGTATGTACATTAACACACAAAGTCTTAATGTAGATTTAGACTTTGTGTGTTAAATTTAGCAGTAAGGAATCCGACTAGTCCTGCCTATAGTTTGAGCTGACCAATTTCTTAAGAGTCGATAGGTAGGTGTCAAGATGTCATCTTACGTAAAGAGGTTTCTCGTCTGAAAAATGTTGAATGTAATTTGTCTGTTTGTTTTTTGTCTTTTGTTTTGTTTTTTATGATTATGTATTCGCGGATCTAATCTTTGTTCATCAATATATCCCTGAGGAGGAGCCGAAGAGGTTCTAAAACAATTGTCGGATACTCACACTATGTTTATATATATATATATATATATATATATATATATATATATATATATATATAGGGTGGAGGAGCAACATTTACAATATTTCTAGGAAGAAGTTGAAAGAAAAGGTATGACCAATTAGTTCATTGTATGTACTGAGTATTTATTTACCACAAAAAAAATTCATATAATAGAAATGTTTTTATTCTATGTGTCCTCCTTCGTTCCCGATAACTGGATCCACACGCTTCCTGAAACTTGCACAAATGTTCCTCAAATATTCGGGAGACAACTTCTCTCATTCTTCTTTAATAATATCATTAACGAAGTCGACATTGCTGTTTGATGTACCATCATTAGCATGCTCTGAAACGCTTCAAATAGCATAATTTAGACAGACCGGATTGCGGCCCAAAACATGATTTCCAAAAATTGTTGAATAGTTGCAAAAATATTGTATTTTTCTAGCTGTGCGCGTTTGAGCACCATCATATGTACATACATAATTAACATCTAAGAAGTTTGCATTAGGTATTGGCAATACGTGGTATATGAGAGTATTGTAGTCTGTATTAACCTAGATCTTTTTCATCAGCTGTGTATAATTGTTTAGGTATTTTCTTTCAATCAGAAGCCACAACAGAAAATGCCATAACTTGAGCAGGATATTTAATTCTGAATTTCCCCTTAACGTCAGCTGTAGATGTTGAGATAAATCTGTCATTCCTACTGTTCAGAATTTTCTTCGGTCTGTCGCACTTAAATATTTAAAAAGAAAGGTTTTGCTTCAGTCTTGAATCAGCATTTTCATCGCTATTTCCATTGAGTGGCCGCATTTTACGAATTACCGTTAATGTTTTTCTGATATCGTATGAAAGGCAGTAACATTTAAAAAAACATTTTTAAATCATTTCATGACACAAACTGGTTTCTTAGAGTCGATGCCTGAAATAAGCATTTCAATCTTCTCTATAAAAAACGTGACACACGAACTTTTTTTTAACATTCAACGTCCTAAATTTGACAGAGCGTTTTCTGTTTGTTTTTGGAAGTGTGGATAAAGTAATGGAAAAAATGTGATTATCCTTCGGTGTTACCTGTGGGCATCACAAACATTCTGATGTGTTTGTTTTATCCAATAAATATATTCATGAGAAGAATAATATAATGACAGGGCAAAGAACAAGTACATATATATATATATATATATATATATATATATATATATATATATATATATATATATATATATATATATATATTATTTACACTGCTATATACTCTATATATAAAGTGAAGTGTGTGTATGTGTTTATATATTTCTCTCTTTGTTTCAATTTTCTTCAGCATAAGTTCTCAGAAATCAAGTGTCCTTTCCTGGGGCTGACACTTAATCTCTATATGAGATACATAGATATTCGAATATTCTATTAAAATTCTCCTTTATTTCTCAAACGGTGAGTTAGTAAAGAAGTTAAGAACATTATTTTTTCTCTCCCCAATTGATCAATTAACTATGTTGTAGTATATATTTCTTGTGGTATCTTGGTCTTACCGTATTCCAAGACAAGAATTCATCTAGTCTGGCGGAGTATCCAGCTAAGTTTTGTACTTGAGGTAACATCACTAGGGGAATGTGCACTATTCCTCGTACGAATAAGTGTTTAGCCGTGCCGAGGGGATCTTATTGTTGCTGCTGCGAATACTATGTTATTTTGACATTTTGGTCACGGTTTAAGGTGACGTATCTCATTTCAGGTTGTCCTGACAAACCCTTGTACAGAGAAACTGAAGACACTCAAAGATAATGTCTAGTAGGTAATTCAAACTCTCCCCAGTAGGTCATTCAAATTCTTTGTTGGATATACATGAAAATTTCTATGTTCAGTCTAACCTCAGTTCATGAACTTCTCGGAAGTAGAAAAATTCGGATTTCGAACACAAAGTTGCAGACGTAAATACCTCTGTTTTCTAACAAAACTACGCCGACGACAACCGAAGCATACCGTTTGATGAAACGTAAACAATTATGTAGAGAGTTGCTGAGCCTGTGTGTTTTATTCTAGATCTAGTTGCTTTTAAATCAATGTTTCTTTTTCTTGAGAAATATATTTTTAAATACCTGCTGGAATTAAAAATATATATTATAAAATATGTAGTAAATTCGTTAAAATATACAATAAATATAATCCTTATTTATAAAAGGCTCACAGGAAAAATTGTACTTTACAAAATAAAGTTTTATATCATAAATTTTATTTAGTATGAAAAACAATACCGTAACTGACATTTAATTATTTTGTATATTAAAATGCTACGTTTGTGTATTAAAATACCATAGATACCTAAATATACCTAAATGTAGTCTATATATAAGAATCAACGAATTACTCATTTTAAAATTATTTTGATGGGAAAATATGATTCCGTTTTAAAACAATTCCGTTTTAAAACATATTTTCAGAACAAACTATGTTCGAAAACCGAAGTTCTACTGTATCAGATAAACTCCTAAACCAATGAACCGATGATTATTAATTATGGAATATATATTCCCGGCAATACAGTGAGAAACTTGGGCACTGTGCCCCGAAACTCGCACCCCCAAATCCTTTTTAAGTAAGCAAGATATAAAATCTTGAATAGGAAAAAAAATGATCCACATCAATTTTTAAGTTGCATTTTGTAAACAACTTTTAACAGGTTTGTGGCGCGCGCTTGAATACCAATAATAGGTATGTGATGTGTAACCTCCTAAATTAATTAATTAATCATTATAAATTATTTAAGGTAAGTTTATGGGGCCCTGAAACAGCACCCTACCTCACAATAAAGAGAACATTAAAAACTACTACTATACATATTCGTTATATTCGTACTGGGATGGGTTTCTGTATATATATATATATATATATATATATATATATATATATATATATATATATATATATATATATATAGTAAGTTATGGAAATATATTTATGGCAATTAAGCTACGCAGAGGCTTCCGCGTTTCATCCCCGGAGAGACTCTTCAAGCTAAAATGCATGGAGTTAGATTTGCCGGGCGTTTTTATATACACGGCTAGCTAGTTTACCAATCCGATTCTTTGTTGTTCTCTTAGCCAATCGTTGGCCTTCTCACGAACAAAGGCCCGGTTAGTTTTACTTCCTATGTCCTGTTCTATTGTTCTGTTTTATATAGAGTGGCCTATAACCTGTTTCTTTGTTGTATCAATATAATGGCTGAACTTATTTTAACACGTGGTTCCTTGTATTTCTAGTTTAGCTTTTAGTTTTTTAGTTTAGTTTAATTCACTAAGAAATACTAAAAAAAACTAAACTAAACTAAAACCTAACAACACTACTTGTCGATATATGTCAGTACCCATTCTGAAGTAAGTTATTTCTATGCAGAATGTCAACATTTTCATTACGTTCGGCAATGGTACACCTGTGCGCTCTTCTATGGAGAGATCCGCAGCTAGTTTGTCCCTAATTACTATTAGTGTCTTACTGGTCGGGACTTGGGTGAATAGACTGACTACATCCAGGCTTACTATTTGGTTTGATTCAATGGGTGTCCCTTTGATCAGTTCTATGAAATGGGCAGGATTCTTTATATGTGTCTGACTTGCCTGCTAATGGGTTTATTATATCCGCAAGGTAGCGGCTCAATGGATGACATGCTGAACCGCGGCAGCTCACTATATATCCTAGTGGAACACTGTCTTTGTGTATCTTGGGGTGACCGTACATATGTGGCAACTTACTGTAACACTGAAATCCATAATGAAAACACCTCATCTCTGAAATACAGAGAGTTACTAAAATTGTATTCTTTTAATAGTTAAACTTTTGTTTCGTCATATACTTATGTGAGAATTTCTCCAGACATTTGTTATTAAATTGTAAAAGCTATCTTGTAGATGCTCCGATGTTAGACATAATTGATGGACTGGTTTCACTGCGAGTCTTCCAATTTAAATCCTCAGACCCGTTCTACCAGCAACCGTAGCATTTAGATGCGTCTTCAATAATAACAAATCTATCAGGTTTAAGGTAATTTTTTTATTCAGGACATATTTTTAAAGAATTTTGTACAACTTTGTTACAAATATCTGACATATTTTTTATTGAAAATGTCAACTACAGGAAATATTTTTGTTAATAATGACTCACAACCTATTCAGGCCCCAAGCCATTCGATGATAAGGGTTAATGAGATGGATGAAGAATATTATGATAAGACGGAAAACGATAGAAAGAAGGAACAACAATTGGTTGTTTAAGATTACGGTTTATTGTATGCATTTGGTTGTTATTGGATTTGAAGAAGGCCACTTTGTAGTTGACAGGAAAGATGCTTCGTGGTAATGCATGCTATACAGGGAGGGCTTTAGGGGAATTCTGCCTATTTCGGTATTATTTTTCATTTTGAATTGGCAATTATTTTTTTTAATAAATGTAACATGTTATTCTTTTGGCGTGACGCAGTGTTTTCCCATTCTTTTATTGTGCGGCTATTTTTCAGTTTCTTATAAGTGAAGAATACAGAGATGCAAAATACAAAAAATATATAACGAAAACCTTTTGAATATGAATTACTTAATATTTACTCAACTATAAATTATAATATTCATTTAAAAACAATTAAATTACTATTTTCTTAATTTTCATTGGTAAACTGCTTAATTTCCATAAATTTATTTTATAGTCTCTTCGTTTTTCATAATTTTAAAATATAAGAATGATTAACAAAAACATTTTCTGAATCTTTTTGTACATTCGTTATCACTTTTCGCACCAACTTTAAAAAAGGAGATCGCACGATGCCAAATTAATTGAGAAATATCTGATTCCGTTGGTTCTCAAAAGTTAAACTTTTCCCATTAAAAAAATGAAGTGTTTCATAATTGAATATAACGCCATGAATAGAATGATACAGTAATCCATGTACTAATAAGATTCGTGTTATTAAATAAACAAATATAAAGCTGACAATTATTTTCACAGTAAAAAATAGACTGTATATTTGAAAGAGATTCAAATTAGATTTAAATTGTTACAAAAAATGCATTAATTTGAAGGTTAATTTTCACAGTAAAAAATAGACTGTATATTTGAAAGAGATTCAAATTAGATTTAAATTGTTACAAGAAATGCATTAATTTGAAGGTTAATTTTCACAGTAAAAATTAGACTGTATATTTGAAAGAGATTTAAATTAGATTTAAATTGTTACAAGAAATGCATTAATTTGAAGGTTAATTTTCACAGTAAAAATTAGACTGTATATTTGAAAGAGATTTAAATTAGATTTAAATTGTTACAAGAAATGCATTAATTTGAAGGTTAATTTTCACAGTAAAAAATAGACTGTATATTTGAAAGAGATTCAAATTAGATTTAAATTGTTACAAGAAATGCATTAATTTGAAGGTTAATTTTCACAGTAAAAAATAGACTGTATATTTGAAAGAGATTCAAATTAGATTTAAATTGTTACAAGAAATGCATTAATTTGAAGGTTAATTTTCACAGTAAAAATTAGACTGTATATTTGAAAGAGATTCAAATTAGATTTAAATTGTTACAAGAAATGCATTAATTTGAAGGTTAATTTTCACAGTAAAAAATAGACTGTATATTTGAAAGAGATTCAAATTAGATTTAAATTGTTACAAGAAATGCATTAATTTGAAGGTTAATTTTCACAGTAAAAAATAGACTGTATATTTGAAAGAGATTCAAATTAGATTTAAATTGTTACAAGAAATGCATTAATTTGAAGGTTAATTTTCACAGTAAAAAATAGACTGTATATTTGAAAGAGATTCAAATTAGATTTAAATTGTTACAAGAAATTAATTTGAAGGTTAATACGTTGATTCTATTGATTTACAAATATGTCGCAGAAAAGTATTTTACGAGAAAAAGAAAGAACAGAGAGGAGGTAAGACATTTTTATTTTGAAGGGTCAAGCTCGTAGTAATATTTACAGGCACTTTATTGGATGCTTATCATCTAGAGTAAAATAAACAGATACATTGCTTGCTGCAAGCAGCTCTCCGTGTTCGGATATGAAGATGCATATCATCTGCTTATGATCATTGCTGACTGCCGTTCCGAAAAACAATGGCGGAGTCTCCACATTCTCTTCGGTGAGGTATGAATCCTTTAGGCTGAGGCGGTTTAGATTTTTAGTTTTGATCTTGCTTTTCTTGCAAACCGTTCGGCCTCCTTCAATTTGAAGTTTCCGCCTTCAATGTGAACAACTGGTCTTGTTGGCTTTGGTAAACCTGACATTACGACAAACGGAATCTTGTCTGTTGGGTTTGTTAATTGCATCTTCCTTTTTTCTTTCCTGGGCCCTATAAACTTCCGTCTGATCAGCTGTTGTTATGCCGTCCGCAAGCCTCTCCTTTTGCATAACCTGCCTTGTAATAAATTAAATGAAATAGACACTGCGATATATTTAATAACAAAGTAATTGCAAAAATGTGCTTGCAATATAATACATCAAAGGTTATTGTTGTATATTAAAGAAAAAAACTCATTGCAATATATTAAATGAAAAAGCCATAGTAACATATCAAATAAATATATAAATAAATGATTCAATGTATATATTCTTGTGTTTTTCTTCAGTTGTTTCTTCTGCATCCTTTAATATTTTCTAGATACATTATTCCAAAGTTTGTTTTTGTTCGCTATGTTGTATGATTTATCCCATACCCATACATGATTAACAGAGTAGTTTTCTGTAAAAAATGGAAATACTTGTAATCACAGAGTCTTGTAAATATTAATATAGGTCTTTTTATCAGCTTTGTAGAATTTTATAGGCATGTTGTTTCCATCGACCACTACAAAAGCCATAATTGGAGCAGGGTGTTTTGTCTTGAATCTATCCTTAACCTTAGCTGTCGATTTTGCGATACATCTGCCACTTCTGCGGCTCTGAAAAGCATCGACATTAAAGATATGTTCATCTAAACAGATCGTAACAATGAAGGACGTTTTCTTGAAACATGTGATGACGTTTTTGCACTTTTCCAATTTATTTTCCTTCCAAGCCGTTGTCAACAATTGGTTTAGTGTAATTCTTTTAAACTTCAAATCAAATTTTACTGCATTTCTTACTTGTTATGATGTCTAACTCAAGTTTTGTTGCACTTGTTTTCTCTTTAATTTGCTTGATACTTTATGATTTTCGATTTGAAAGCCTAAATAAAAGCTGTGGTACGATTTTTTTATTTAGCTACTTCCAGACTTCTTGGTAATAGTTATGTACATAGTCATTCTATTCTTGACATTATACAAGTTTTATAGATACTCAAACTATTCTTGAAATCTTTTGGTGTGAGGAGTACATTAAGCAAATAACACACTTTAGCGTTAGCTTATCTGATTAGCAATATTTGGTATAAAGAGTATATTCAGCAAATAACACATACTTTAGCGTTAGCATACCTGATTACTAATATTTGGTGTGGAGAGTAAATTCAGCAAATAAAACACACTTTAGCGTTAGCTTACCTTATTACTAACATTTGGTGTGAGAAGTACATTCAGCAAATAACACACTCTTAAGCGTTAGATTACCTGATTACTAATATTTGGCGTGAGGAGTATATTCCTCAAATAACACACACGTTAGCGTTAGCTTTCCTGATTACAAATATTTGGTGTGAGGAGTAAATTCAGCAAATAACACACTTAAGCGTTAGCTTACATAGTTACTAACCTTTGGTGTTAGATGTATATTCAGAAAAAAACACACACTTTAGCATAAGATTACCTGATTACTAATATTAAATGTAAGGAGTATATTCAGCAAATAAAACACACTTATATGTTAGCTTACCTGGTTTCTAATATTTGATGCGAAGAGTACATTTAGCAAATGACACACACTTTAGCGTTAGCTTACTTGATCACTAATATTTGGTGTGAGGAGTATATTCCTCAAATAACACACACGTTAGCGTTAGCTTACCTGATTACAACTATTTGATGTGAGGAGTATATTCAGCAAATAACACACACTTTAGCGTTAGCTTACCTGATTAGGAATATTTGGTTAGAAGAGTATAGACAGCAAATAACACACACTTAAGCGTTACCTTACCTGATTAAAAATATTTGGTGTGAAGAGTATATTCGTCAAATCTTACATGATTACTTATATTTTGTGTGAAGAGTATATTCAGCAAATTACACACACTTTAGCATTAGCTTAGCTGATTGTTAATATTTGGTGTGAGGAGCACATGTAGCAAATAAAACACACTTTAGCGTTAGCTTACCTGATTACTAATATTTGGTGTGAGGAGTATATTCCTCAAATAAACCACACGTTAGCGTTAGCTTACCTGATTACAAATATTTGGTGTTCGGAGTAAATTTAGCAAGTAACACACACTTTAGCGTTAACTTACATGATTACTAAGATTTGGTGTGTGGAGTAAAGTCAGGAAATAACACAAACGTTAGCGTTAGCTTACCTTATTACTAATATTTAGTTTGAGGAGTATATTCAGCAAATAAAAAACACTTCTACGTTAGCTTACGTGATTACTAATATTTGTTGTGAGGAGTACATTCAGCAAATCACACACACTATGGCATTAGCTAACCTGATTACAAATATTTGGTGTGAGGAGTAGATTCAGCAAATAAAACACATTTCAGCGTTAGCTTACCTGATTAGTAATATTTGGTGAGAGGAGTATGTACAGCAAATAACACACACTTTAGCGTAAGCTTACCTGATGACTAAAATTTGGTGTGAGGAGTACATTCCTCAAATAATACACACGTTAGCGTTAGCTTACGTGATTACTAATATTCGGTGGGACGAGTATATTCAGCAAATAACACACACGTTAGCGTTGGCTTACATGATTACTAATATTTAGTGTGAGGAGTATATTCGTCAAATAACACAGACGTTAGCGTTAGCTTACCTGATTACTAATATTTCGTG
>OY744521.1:102476664-102649164 GCA_963556195.1 Sepiola atlantica | reverse complement strand
AAATTCATATACACAAAATGTACAAAAGCAAGGAAATTCCCAAATGTTTACACTTTTATTGCCATTAATTAAGGGTATGACTACATATCAACCAAACCATTTCATTATCACATTACTACAGTATAAATGCATGAGTGGATGAAGTGTGTGAGGTGCGCTGAAGAAAAATTCCTACCAGTAAAATACATAGCCCTGTTGTGCTCGCATACCCTTAATGACAATAAAAGTATAAAAACTTGGGAATTACCATGCTTTTGTAAATTTAGTGTATATGAATTTTCATCTTAACCCTGTAAAAGGCATATGATTTCAGTATACTTGCATTTTTCATGGAATGTCACTACTTTTGTAAAGGCTATGCCTCAATACAATGGTCATTTTTAAGTATTTTAAAAATTTTCTGGATAACAAAGGTATATGGTAAACTGAAATTAAAATGCCATCAACTAGACCCCAGAACCACTATCTCTGCCAAAAATTAGCTGAATCCATCAAATAGTTGATGAGATACAGGGTGGCACATACGTACGTACGTACATACGCACGGATAACACAAAATCATGCCTGACCTTTCTGGAATCTGGGTTGCATTGACTAATGATGCTGAAATTCTACACACTTATAGAACCTATCAAATGAAAATTTGTGCAAAGTTTTAACTAATTTGGTTTATTGGTTTTGAGTTATGATTGATCAAAGAAATGAGATTTCTAGCATAGGCCGTTTTTGAAGTCTATTAAGGGATAGAGCACTCTTACGCCTCTCTTGATTCATGATTAGTATAGGATAAACTCTCTAATAAAAAATAAACTTGTCAAAAATATATTTGAATGGTATTTTAATTATCAAATATTGTTGTGGCCTCGGATCTATCTGGATGTTCAACATTGCAATGATATCGGAGTTATCTTCAGATTTAGAGAAATATGCTGAAGTAAGAACACTCATATGCGAAATTGAGAACTAGATACAACGGTTGGACAAAATAATGGAAACCCTTGAAATCCTGCCACTCTCGATGTTGAACCATAATTATCCATATGATTGTTAAGATCTGCTGTAATTTTGGACACCGTGGTTTTCTGCTCTTTCTTCACAATACTTACAAAAGCTCTACAATCTCTTTCAGACAGCATCAACTTTCTTCCAGAATTTTGTTTAGAAGAAGATGTTTTCCCTTATTTTTCATAGGCTGTCATAACCTTCGAGACAGTTCCCCTCGATGCGACCACCATCTCAGCCACTTCCGTTACAAAAGTACCTTTCATACTGGCACCAACTGTAGCGTTGCTGCTTTGTCGGTTGTTATTGTGTTTCCATTAGTGTCCGGCTCGCGGGGTAACGGCTTCACATACATAACAATTCAAGTAGGAACACAGAAAGAAATAAGAGAGACAAACAGTTGATGCGTGCGCTCCGATCGCTTCCTTCGTAAGAGGTCGATCGACACGTAAGCATTTATTTATATAGCATGAGAAATATACAAGGGAGATAATTACAGAATGTAAGGGAGGTAAGTAGGATACTGTTTGGATTCGCGTATCTCGGGTGTAAACATTGTTGCCGTTTTCAAATGCACGAAAAGCACGACACTACACTCCTCTCCACCTCCATTAAGTGTACGCGTGCGTACGTATGATAAGGGGAGGGAGTACAGTCCATTATTGTCCATCACTTATGTATGCACTATGTCCATGAAGATTCTCTGATTTGAAGGGGAACCCTCTAAGTAAACTTCACCGATTAAACAATTGTTGTCTCAGTCAAGGAGGGATCGTTTTTTCTTTTTAATTTTTTGCAAAATACATAATTGAAGACTAACTTACGTCGTCTTCAGGATGGGGTGTATCGACTCCTTATTTGGGGGCCTGGTTCTTTCGATTCTTCAGAATAAGAATCTGTTTCTAATTCCTATGCTCTCTTTTTCAGGGGAGCTGTCCGAATTTGTCCGCGTGAAGAGTTGTCTTGGGTTGGACGTTGAAAATCTCGTCCTTCTTTCCCTGTCTGCATATGTCACTGCTTTTTCTTTTCTTCCCCGCGCATTGCTGCCACGTGGGCGTGGATCGTCACGGTTCTGATAGATCTGGTGGCTTTTCTTTTTTGAGAAAAGCTGAGGAATCAAAGGTGTTAGATTCCGGTTCTGAACTGTGCGTTTCACCGATAAAACTGGTTGCTTACCTTTTTTCTTCTCTGAAAAGAGTCTTATACCAGTTATGTTTTCTTCCTTCAGTGTTCTTTGGGTTATTTCGTTTCATTCGAAGTATTGATGGCATTCCCTGCTGATCAACAAGACCATTGCCCTCGCGTGTCTTTACTTTAGCTTCGATAAGTTTGCTTGTCGTTGTCGTCTGCTCGGTGGGCACTGTATAGAGACTATCTGTATCCTTCATGTTGCCTTCGTTATTGTCCTTTCTGCCAAGGTACGTGCCACCTTTTGGGACTTTGCCAGCTCTCTTCTTATGTACTAGAATTATGTCTGGGCTTGAGTATCTGAAGGTTTTTTGTGTAAAACCTTCTTCTGTTCTTTCTTTCTGACACGGACTCTTCGAATGATTTTGGGGCGACATCAGAGTTTGGCCGAAATTGTCTATGTTCTCCTCTTTTGTTTCAGCCAGGGACTTGCTTTGTCTTTTCAGTATCTAAAGGTTTCTGTGTAAAACTTTCATCGTCTTTTGGGGGGCACAGGCTCTTCGAAAGGTTCTGGAGCAACATCAAAGTGTTGTCAAAACTGTCTCTCCATTCACTCCGTGTGTTCTGTTCTTTCGTTTCTTCGTATAGTTTAGTTTTTGTTTCCGTTTCGCTTCTTTTTTTCTTCTTTTTTTTAAACGTGAGCTTTTTCGTTTAAAATTATCGTCGTCATTTGTAGCGTTGCTGCTTTGTCGGTTGCTATTGTGTTTCCATTTGTGTCCGGCTCGCGGGGTAACGGCTTCACATACATAACAATTCAAGTAGGAACACAGAAATAAATAAGAGAGACAAACAGTTGATGCGCTTGGATCGCTTCCTTCGTAAGAGGTCGATCGACACGTAAGCATTTATTTATATAGCATGAGAAATATACAAGGGAGATAACTACAGAATGTATAGCAGGTAATTAGGATACTGTTTGGATTCGCGTATCTCGGGTGTAAACGTTGTTTCCGTTTCCAAAGGCACGAAAGGCACGACACTACATCAACAATCTGCCCTCTTTAGAAAACTGATAGATCCGTCATTTAAATTTGTCTTACTAATATTCATTATCTTAAATTTAAATAATAAATTCAACCAATTAATTCGAGACAACAATAACAATAAATAAAATTTTAAAAAGCCACATTTTTATAGGTGTTTTAAAATTGATACAAAATTCACAAAGTGTTTCTATTATTGTACCCAACTGCTGTATATCCTGTTGACTCTGATCGTTTAGGGTCGTCGCGCGTTGTGCGACCGGATACCTACTCCAACGCATTCGGTACACATCCTGCAAATGCGTCGAACATTTTCCAGACATATATATAGAGTATTCTAAAGTTTAAGTATAATAATTTTAATTTTATCCATATTGTCAAATAATTAAAGTATTTGTCAATTAACAGTCATTATGAGTAAACTGCCCAGCGAATATTGATGAGAAAATTAGCTGAAAGAGAAGACATTGTATTATATGAAATCTCGTTTCTCGTTCAGATAGTTCAATATTAAAATTGACTGAAAAAATAAAACTATTATCTTTATTCAAAAAATTGTCTAGTAAAATGTTTAGTGTAACAACGAAACAACATTATTTGTAAACGGGTAAAATCAATACTCCGAACAGAAAAGGTTTGCCCTATTTTTATGTTCCTTTACGAAGATTTAAACCTTATGTCTCGAATTCATGTTCTAATTTTGATCAAAGTGAAGTGTTTGATTTTGATTGTAGAAAATATTTAAAATTTAAGGCTTAATGGGGCTTCACAAAATAGAGAAATTCAGGGAAACATGCTTGACTAATGACTATGAATCAAATTCAATGAATATCTTATATATTAGCATATAATAATGTGACGTTGTGCACATACTATACCCCTAAAACACTTTAAAATATATTAGTTGGCTAATACCTATCGTTCAAATTTCACAAAATCGAAGGTATTTGATTTTCACGAGAAACTTCCACACACTTTTTAAACCCATTGCATAAAAGTAAATTTAACTAAATATAGTCTACATTTGGGTCCCGTACGCCTTGCATATTTGTTCTAAAATTCATAACAACTGGTTAATTAGATTTGGAGTAAATTATGTACATAAAAATATATACACATACCAATCTTTATAAGAGTCGATATATATATATATATATATATATATATATATATATATATATATATATATATATATATTGTACATGTCTGTGTAAATAAAATTATCATATATATATATATATATATATATATATATATATATATAGTATGCTATTAAAATGTATTTATGGCAAAATTAAGCTACACAGTGGCTCCCGCGTTTCATCTGCAGGCTAAAATGCATATATATATATATATATATATATATATACAAGCATTTGAGAAAGTTCCTTTTTTGAGCATTTTCAATATTCAATATTTAAAACTTACAGAAAGAGGCAAAATGCCTCCAAAAAAACGTGTTAGATGCAGATATTTTTTAATGAAAACCAAATTATTTTATTCTTTCATCTTGACTTATTTTCTAATAATTTCGCTCGGTATCACGAGCCTAATCAGAGATTTAAACAAATAAAAATGATTAACATTATATTTTCGTAAGAATCCTTCCTGGTCTTGTTTAAGTGACGTCCGATGTTGTGTGGACTAAACGGTGCAAATGTCTTACTTAAATTCGAACTTAAATCGTGCATGGTCGCTGGAAGGTATAACTATGAGAAAAGTCCATTTTTAAGCAACTTTACATTTTTAAAACTTACACAAAGAGGCAAAATGTTCAATCTGTTAGATGCAAATATTTTTATTAAAACCAACATCATTTTTTCTTTCATCTTGACTTCTTTTCTAATAATTTCGCTGGGTATCACGAGCCTCATCATAGATTCAAATAAATAAAAGGTATGAACCTTTTTTTTTCGTACGAATCTTTCCTGGTCTTGTAGAAGTGATGTCCCATGTGGTGGGAATGTATTTATATATATAAATGTTACCCATCTCAGGACGGGTAGAAGCCATAAATATGTGATTATCTTTAAATTGCAATGGTTTTTCATTTTGACCGAGGTATGTTACTCACCGTCTTGCCTTGAATATATATTTCCAAATTCATAATGATCCGTTCATTAGTTTAACAGATTATTTTCTCTCTCTCTCTCTCTCTCTCTCTCTCTCTCTCTCTCTATATATATATATATATATATATATATATATATATATATATATATATATATATATATATATATATATATATATATATATTACGGAATAAAAAAAAAACGTTATTTCAATTTTGTTTTTTATATATAATTATTAAATGAATAAAATAATTTTTCATAAATGTATGTCTCTGCGACTTACGCCGTAAGACGGCCTTAACGAAGAGGTATTTACTTCTTTCTTGTTTTCCTTGTTCATTTTGCAGGGGTGAAACTCGCAAGCAAGTCTACAGGCAGTTCCACGAGGACATGCTTTGTCTGATCTTACCGACGATTCTGAAAAAAGTGAACATTTTAGATCTGTGTACTGGCGCGGTTAACGCTTATATGAATTTGAAGAGGTTTATACATCTATAAAAAACGCTTTTTGTAATGAATTATAAAATTTTGATAGAAAAAACAAATAAAAAAAGAATTGAAGAAAGTAAATAACTATTCGTTAAGACCGTTCTACGGCGAAAGTCTCAGAGACATGTATTTATGAAAAATGATTTTATTAATTTAATACATATATATGAATAAATAAAGAAATAACGTTTATTTTGTTTTTTCTAGAATTTTATAACACATTTCAAACAGCGTTTTCTTTATAATGTGTACACCTCTCCAAATTCATTTATATATATATATATGAAATTAAAAGTATACTTTTACCAGATAGAACCTATAGTGAAATGCTTCAAGTTCAATATACGAGATAGAGAAATTGTAAAGATAGATGAAAGAAGAGGGATAAACATGTACGAATGACAAATTTATTTCAACTTCGATTGTTCAATGCAAGATGTACTCGGTAAAAATAAAAATATGTTTATTATTCTTTTAAGCCAAGGCTTTTCAAAGATTAAAATCTTATCATCAGAGGAATTACATAAATCGATAAGTTGGCAGTGGAAAACCCAAAATTCAAAATTTGAAAAAAATATTAAGTAATGGAGAGTGATAATGTGCGTGTAAAAAGATATGGGGTCTGTCTATTTGGTAAATGTCCGCTGATAATGTGTCCAGTTAGGAAGTTTCTTACTTCTTTAATGGAATAGTGGGAATATGATAGCAATGTGAGAGCAATAAATACCTCAGATTTATATGCATATAAATATATACTGATACCCAACTTAATATATATATATATATATATATATAGAGAGAGAGAGAGAGAAGTCGATTAACATACCAAACTTTATATATATATAGAGAGCGATTAACATACCTAACCTTATATATATAGAGAGAAAGCGATTAACATACCTAATTTTATATATAGAGAGAGATTAACATACCGAACTTTATATATATAAAGAGAGCGATTAACATACCTAACTTTATATATATATATAGACAGAGAGCGATTAACATACCTAACTTTATATATATATAGAGAGAGCGATTAACATACCTAACTTTGTATATATATATATATATATATATATATATATATATAGGTATATATATATATGTATATATATATATATATAAATATATATTAATATATACATAAGGACATTGACAACATTTCTGAAGCACGCATGAACATGTATTTAAGTGAAATATTTTTGAAAATCAACACATCGTGCAATTTAAATTAAAATATAATTTATTTATTTTTTTAGAAGCTTTCGTTGTAAAACAACTTTGTCAGGCGAGACTGTCTTATAGTTTATTTTTCTTCTTTTTTTTCTTCATTTTGATAGTATTACCCACGAGGGGTCGAATCACGGTAGAGGCAGAAAAGCACATCAAGTTGTAAAATACGTTAGGATAAGTAGAGTCCGGCTGATGTTATGCGCAGATTGGTGCTTTTTTAATAAGGAAATTGACAACATCTTTGAAACACGCATGAAAATGTACTTAAGTGATAGAAAAATATCCTTCCAGGACGTGTATAAGCAATAAATATAGCATTAGATTTAAATGTTAATATTGTTCTTTCTTTGCGAGGTATTGTAAGGTTTCATTCGCATCCCACTAAATTGTATAGTTTATGTAAATAGTTATGTTTTCAAAAAACAATGTGCCATCGTTAGCCACCCTATTGCCTAGAATACCTAATCCATAATGCATAAGGATAAGTCCAATAGTTTAGCATTATACCAAGCACATACATATTATTGACGCTTACATGCGCGTATCGCTCTTTTTAAAAACGTATTGCTTAATGTAACTCAAAATTTGATGTAAAGCAATTATGTAATGTATTATTATTTTTATCTAAACTTTTTTTAAAATATTGTTCGCAGGAGAGTGCGAGGTTCATGATAAAGTTTTCAAAAAAATAATGTGCCCACGTTACTCGCAGTTATGTTTAAAAAATATGTATTCCACAATTTATAATGATGGGTTCATGAATAAAACTTACGCACCCCCTAAATTCTAAAATTTACAAAACAATTATGGGCATACGTTACTCACCCTATTTTCTATAATATATATTCCAAGATTAATAATGATCCGTTCATTCATTCATTTAGGGGATTAACATCTTTAGGGAGAAGAATCCTGGTTTAGTTGTACGCACCTCTTCAATGGAAAACTTCACTGAGAATATATATTCCAAAATTCATAATGATCAGTTCATAAAAATGAAATATAATACACTTTATATATACACTCCATGAATCTAAAAATGTACAAAAAATAGTGTGCCCTGTGTTTTCCATATATATATAAATTAGTAACTCTGTCTGTGTGTGTGTGTTCGCCTAATCTTTGTATCTTATGTTTACTCATAATTGTTTGGACATTGGCATGTGGACTACTGACCTCTCAGTAAAGGTCATAGGCTATATAAGAGATAACTCATTTCCACGCTGGGATCGTCGCCCCCCCTCCTTGAAAACTGTTTTCCCTTAGATTCAAATGAAATTGAAACCATAGGTAAATGACCCCAAAAAATGTCTATTCCCAAAATATCAGCAAATTTTGATAAAAGTAAAAGGGTCCCCCCCTTCTTGAAACTGTTTGATCCAAATGAAATTTAAAACATAAATAAATGACCAAAATGATGTCTATTCCACAATATTCAGCTAATTTTGATATTACGATGGTCCCCGGGGGCACAACCCCTCAACTGAAAACTGTTTTCTGTTTGATTCAAATGAAATATATATATATATATATATATATATATATATATATATTATATATATATAATCAAGGAGAACACCTCTCTGTCTGTCCATGTCTGTCCCTGAAAACGAAGATATACTAAGAAGCGTAACTTCAATATAATTGTATTCACATGCACAATTTTCAAACATGTTAGGCAATGAAATTAATGTATTTATTAGCGTTAGTTTAAGAGTATTAACGAATAGTAAGATATCAAGCTGACAGCATTAAGGTTGCTGTTACAGTAAACTCCTCCTAGCATGATGTTGCATATGATGCTAGCCCGCACTCTAACCTGGGCAACACGGATATCTATGCTAGTTAGAATATATATTCCAAAAATCTGTAATGAGTTGATCATATATATATATATATATATATATATATATATATATATATATATATATATATATATATATATATAATAAATACGCATAACTAATTTTATAAATATAGAGAAATAAATATGTACACGTGTTTGGTTGCTAAAACTGTTAATCCCAATTATCTACAATGTAGAAAACAGTCATAAATAGAACAGTGCGTACTGGTTAAATGAAGCCAATCATAAGAAACCAAACGAAACGAATAATGAATTAATCGAAGTTTGTTTTTGAAAGGAATATGCAAATTATTTATTGATTTTGAACTCGCTTACTGGGTATATTAGGAAGTTTCTTACTTTTTTAATGGAATAGTGGGAATATGATAGCAATGTGAGAGCAATAAATACCTCAGATTTATATGTATATAAATATATACTTATACCTAACTTAATATATATATATATATATATATATATATATATATATATAGAGAGAGAGAGAGAGAGAGAGAGAGAGAAGTCGATTAACATACCAAACTTTATATATATAGAGAGAGCGATTAACATACCTAACCTATATATATATAGAGAGAGAGCGATTAACATACCTAACTTTATATATATATAAAGAGAGCGATTAACATACCTAACTTTATATATATATATATATATATATAGAGAGAGAGAGAGAGAGAGAGAGAGAGAGGGAGAGAGAGAGAGAGACAGAGAGCGTAAAAGGAAATTATTCGATGTTAAAACGGAATGAAAGCCTAGACAAAGGGTAAAGATAGGGGAAATAGCAACAAGGTATATACAGGACAATTCAATGGGAGAAGGAACGACGGAGGATAGGATGTAAAAACGAAAAAATTATAGGGGATGGCAAATCAGTATCAACATCAGCGACACCGCGAGGCATAAGTGTGGCAGCAAAGCAATTCAGCATTAGATAAGTAAATTTTAAAGGTAGGTTAAATGTTCACATCAGAGGGATTGATATAGGGGCAATCTGGGATAGGTAAATTGTTAGTACAGAGATTATAAGATATGGGGAGGGGGAAATCTATTAAATATTGCTAGGTGGGGGTTTCTGGAGGGGCCAAAAAGTTGGTATATTTGTATTTACGCTTGTGTCTGCAATGGGAGATCAATTCGTTTTTAGAGTTGATAGTATTTAATGATTTAATGGAGTTTTTATTTAGTATTGTGCAATATTTATGGGGGGTACCTAAAACATTTGTCATTATCGATTTGCTTCCATTTGCAGGTCTAATCAATTTTCATTGACTTACCATATTGTTGCTCTATCCAGTATATTGAGCTCTCCTTATTTCACAATCGGTCCAACCTTCTAAAAGTTTACCTTTTAATTATAACCTCATATATATATATATATATATATATATATATATATATATACAGAGAGAGAGAGAGAGAGATTAACATACCTAAATTTATTTATATATAGAGAGAGCGATTAACATACCTAACCTTATATATGTAGAGAGAGCGATTGACATGCCTTACTTTATATATATATATATATATATATATATATATATATATATATATATATATATATATATATAAATATATACTAGCGGAACCCGATTCCCGGCGTTGTACGGGAGCAAGTACTACCTATTGCATGATGTCGAATAAAAAAGGAAACGGCCTATTACCGTGTTAGCGAATATTTAAAATTAAAAAAAAAATGTGATAGAGTAGAATGGAATCGAACGCTAAAACTGGCGATCATGTAACCTGCCCTCTTAACGACTGCGCCACGGTTTTGAGTTAAAAATATATGTGAAAATAGGCCAATTAAACTAAGCTTGTTCATTGGCATGCGTGTTATGTTAAGATTTAGCTTCTGCCGACCAAATGAAATGTTCAACGATGACACGGTTTAGGTCATTTTTAGTTGATAAAATATATGGATTTGGGCTAATTTTCTATAATATGCGTGTTAAAGGTGTATGATTTTGAAAATGTAAATGTATCGGGGTCTACGAGTATATTTACGCTTATTGAATTAAATAGGAAGTCGATTCGATCAAGAAATTGTAGCCGCCATGTTGAATGATTAAATGTTGCAGGAACTGTGTTCGTTAATTTCATTCGCTTAATTCTGGAATGAATATACATATAGAAGTCATGAGTAGAAATGTAAATAACGTAATCTGATATTCGCGGAAAATTATCGGAGTGAACGGGAGTGGTCATTAAGTCTTTGCATATTGCTTTATATTATGTAGTAAATTAATACCAGGCAAATAATAAATAAGAACGTGTCTTCTGTGAAAATTAAACTGTGTTTATTAGTTCCCGGTGTTGATGAGTCGAGTGACAGTACAGAATTGTTAGGGAGAAAAGTTTTTGCTACCACCTATATGGAGTTGGTTTGACGGAGAGTCGTAGATGGTGGGCCAAATGTAATATTTAGTGTTAGCTGGAAAGAAATAATGACAAATGTACTAAAACACGCTCGAGTAAATAAGTGTAATATAATGGTGAGTTTAGTAGCCTTTGATGCATGTGGTTATTTCCCTATTCTCCGAGGTACAGGGGAAAAATCGTCTTAACTTTATATATTAGAAGATTAACCAACAAATTCGCAGAGTAAATTTGGCGGAGAGTCGTAGATGGTGGGTCAAATGTAATATTTAGTGTTAATTTACTAAAACACGCTCGAAGAATAAGTGTAATATAATGGGGAGTTTAGTTACTTGTGATGCATGTGGTTATTTTCCTATTTTCCGAAAATGTACAGGGGTAAAATCGTCTTAACTTTATATATTAGATATAGAGAGAGCGATTAACATACCTAACTTTATATATATATAGAGAGAGCGCGATTAACATACCTAACTTTATATATAGATAGAGGGCGATTAACATACCTAACTTTATATATATTACTAACAGAATTTATGTTTTCGATTCAATATAAGGAGATCTGTAAGATCTTTCCAAGGCTAGATTTTTTTTAAAAATTGTTATTTTTAGAACCTGATATATTTTGTTTTGTGATGTTATCGATACAATTTTAAGCAGGTGATGTATGTTTTTTTTTTCTCTTCAAGAATAGAAACGAGGTGACGGAAATATAAGCGTCTGCATCGAATGTTTCTCGGCTGAAAATAGAAATAAATAAAGCAAAAAGATACAACGATAGACTTATTAGAAAAAAAATGCCGTTCGAAACGGTGGCTTTTAGGCGCGTTTCATGTGGAGGTTTGTTAGTTTGCTTTTTTCACTCAAGCACATTGATTAATATTCCTATCATACCTGCTGCAAACTCAAGGAAAACTTATGACAAATTCGGTGCAATTCTAATCATTAGTTTTGAATCCATAATATTAAATTCTATTAACATAAGTAATTGGGGTAAGAGTGGCAGTATGAGTAAAAGTAGCAATACGGGAATTATTAGCCAGTTGTAGAACGTGAGATTATTGGAGATTTATCTATCAAAATTAGTTTTCTTAATTACATTATATTAGGAAAACTCAAGGTATTTCATACCACATTTGGTTTAATTATATTCAATATTTTTGGAGTCTATAAATGTTTGTCATTATTATTATTATTATTATTATTATTATTATTATTATTATTATTATTATTATTATTAGTAGTAGTAGTAGTAGTAGTAGTAGTAGTAGTAGTAGTAGTAGTAAAAAACCGAAGCGGCATTCACCCTAGGCGGATTGAGCCGGCTTCCTCTTAAGGATGACGTTTCTTGGGTCTATAAAATTCACAAGCGGTGCCCAGTCGCATGTATATCCCGATCAGGGGATATGACGACGTTATATTTTTACAGTTCTCGCAGGAAGTTGTCGACTTCTTCTTACATACAATGACTGGTATTCCGAATTAGTCACTCATCTAGTGCTGATCAGGCTTAACGTCACTTAACTTCAGTGATCTAACGACAACCGGTGTGCTAAACAGTATTCGACCATGTATATATGTATATATATATATATATATATAGTAAGTTATGAAAATATATTGATGCTAATTAAGCTACACAAAGGCTTCCGCGCTTCATCCCCGGAAGGAATTGCCAGGCTAAAATGCATTTTAACCTGCCGATTCCATCTCAAGATGAAACGTTGAAGCCTCTGTGTAGCTTAATTAGCATAAATATATTTTCATAACTTACTACCTAGCTCTACTCACGTATCGAGCACTGTTGAAGTAAATACTGAAAATTGATACATAAAAAAATATATCTCTTTATAAAATTTTATGTGGATACATGAAGTAATAATAATAATAATAATAATAGTTTATATATATATATATATATATATATATATATATATATATATATATATATATATGGCAACATTGTTGAAAAAACAGAAGTACTTGCTTAATTATCCCTTCTTTATTAAAAAAAATGTTTTAATGATATTTATGGTGTTAAAATGAAGAAAATGCATCTTCTATATGTATCACGAACCTTTACGATTTTACATAGAATCATCTTCAGGTGAGAAAACCAAATTAACAAAAAAGCTGAAGAAAAAAAGAGAATTTCAAAAGATTGCTGAGAAACGTGCACGTGAAGAACTATTTCGCGTTCTTCCAGGAAAGACGTGTACAATTTCAATTCCGCGACGCTAAAATTAGCGTCACATGATAAAAATCTATTACTTTAAGCATTTTAAAATGTTGTTACTTGTTGTATACGTAATGTTATCAAATGTAGGTCACTGGGTTTTAATAAGGATAAATTCGAGTATTTTCAATAAAATACTTGGTTTCGGGATATATTATTTTCGTGTTATTAACTAAAATGTGTCTTAAATCTCAGCGGGGGAGTTATGTTTCTATATATTTGGTAAATTCGGCTACAGTTTACAAGGTGCATTGTGGGGCGGCAAGATAGGGTAGTTGTTGTGAAACCAATGTAGTTATTAGCTTTATTATTATGTTGAGAGTTACATTCTTTCACAAGAGTATTTAAACTTATAAATGACATTGGTTCTATCGAATTTTTCATATGTTTGGGAAGTGTATTTTTTTACTACAATATTTTGGGTCTTAAATTTATTATAGTAAATAATGAGTCTAATTTTTAATTGTCAATTGGGGATATGTATCTGTGTACAATATTTTATGGCTCATTCTTCTAATCTGAAGTTCGGTTACATTTGATTACAATAGTATATGCAAATATAGTTTAGGTTGTCATGTTGAATATTATTATTATATGTAGTGGTATTTTCAAAGTGTCGAATCATTAATTTGATTTGTTCATCGACTATATTAACGACCATGAATAGTGTTTTTTTGTGAAGGAGATTAGTTTTTCACAGTTTAGTAGGTTTTTAACAATGGCTACTTCGCAGTGAGGGTTGAATTTACTCTTGTAATCCAAAAGACTAGAATGTAAGCTGGTTGGTTTTGTTATATTTAAAAGTATAAAACGTACAACTGGAAGTGTCAAGAAGAACGTCAATGTGAATGCATTTAAATTTATGATCTTTAAAACTGTAAATAGGCCAAAAAAAGGCAGATTTTCTTTTATCTTATTTATTTAAAATTCTAATTTTCGATTCATAATAAAATCATCATCAGGAGGATACCGACAATAATTTTTCTTTCTTTTTTAAGCGATATGTTTCCACTCATTCTTGAACATCTGTTCTTATTGAAGTCTGGTATGTAATGCTCGATATAAGTGGTGTGCCTTAGTACGCATGTGTAAGTTATGAATAAAATATTTCCACTGTTCCAATGCATTTAGATTTGTCATTTGTCAAACTGTAAAGAGACCAATAAAATGCAGATTTTTTTTATTTTAATTTAATTTATTTAAAATTTAAATTTTCGATTCATAAAGAATCTTCATCAGGAATATACAGACAATATTTTTCTTTCTTTTTTTAAGCGACATGTTGTCACTTTGTCTTGAACATTTGTTCTGATTGAAGTCTGATGTGCCTTAGTACGCACGTGTAAGTTATGAGTAAAATAGTTCCACTGTTTGAATGCATTTAAATTTGTAATTTTTAAAACGGTAAAGAGGACCAATAAAATACCTCTTCTCTCTTCTATCTCTCACTCCTGTGGATACTAATCAAATGACAAAAAATGGCAAACGGGGCTTTCGTATCGTATGCCAAAAACATTCATAATTTTCATACTGAGACACGCCATGCCCGTGCTGCTAGTCGACCTAATTTCTCGTAGAAATCGTTTAGAAACGACGATTTTATCTTTACCCCACAGAAAAAATAATTTATATTATTTCACTTATTTTTCTCATTCCGAAATTGCAATGATCATGCTTCATCAAATAGTCTTTATATTTCATTGCGAGTGTTGGATTTTCAAACAAAAGATTCACTTTTAATTGCGTGTAGCAAAAATGCCGTTAGTTGACAAAACCCTTTACAACGATAAGGACATTATTAAGACAGTTTCATTAACTTATGCATGACAGATGGACAGATCCTCTTCTAGATATTCGTAGGCGCATATAACAATTCAATTTCTAAGTTTCACATGACAGACCGACGGACATGATATTTCAAGTTTAAACGTGACACACTAAGGAAAATACTATTTCAAACTTAAACGTAACAAACCGAGGAAATCCTATTTCCAATTCAAACTTGACAGACAGACGACACTTCCATTTCAAACCAACGCATGATTGACCGACGGATATGATATTTCGAGGTTAAGAATGACAGACCAACGAATATGCAATTTCAAGAAAAAACCTGACAGACTAATTAAATACTAATTCACCCTTAAGCTTGACAGACCAACGAAATGCAATTTGAAACTTAAGCTTGACAGATATATAAATTTCGTTTTTGAAACTTAACATTATAGACATTTCGAACATAAGAATGACACACAGACGAATATGAAATTTCAAGATTAAACGTGACAGACTCATAAAATACTATTCCGACCTTAAGCGTGAGAGATCGATGAATATACTATGTCAATCTTATACATGGCAGACCTACGATATTTGTAGTTTAGAATGACAGACCGATGGATATGACATTTAAAACTTAAACGTGCCAGACATGAAAATATCAATTCAACATTTAGATTGACAGACCAATGAAATGTTATTTGAAACTTACGCATAACAGACCCAGAAATATGTTTCTAGCTTTACGATGACAAACCAACGAATATGATATTTCAAGATTAAACGTGACATACTAATGAAAATACTATTCCAAACTTAAGCTTGACAGACCGATGAATATACTATGTTAAACTTACGCATGACAGACCGTGAAAGATGATATGTCTAGCTTTAGAATGAAAGACCGACGAATATAGCATATGATGACTAAACCTGGCAGACTAAAAATACTAATTTAAACAGAAGCTTTACTTACGAAAGAAAATACTATTTTAAACTTAAGCTTGACAGACTGACGAAAATAGTATTATACATTTAAGCATCACAAACCAACAGAAATACTATTTTAAAGTTAAGCATCACAGACCGAAGAAAATACTATTTGAAATTTAATCTTAAAAGACAAATCGACAGACAGAGGCCATTAAAGAAATTCTTAGACGCATCTAAAATAAGATGCGATCATTTTATTTGAGCGTTTAGCTTCTTTTTTTTTTAACGTAGTTCACCCCAGACAAGGCAGGCCACCACTGTAGACGTACGGGCTTACTGAGAAGAAATAAAAGGGGAGAAGGTTGGGGGGGTCAACCTAAACTGGGATCTGCGCAGCGAGATGTCTGTTTACATTAATTTTGAATTTCTGCATGTCAGTACTGTCGGGGAAACAGGGGCAGGGAGGGAGTTCCAGAGGCCAGCAGCACGAGGAAAGAAGCTATTTGAGTAGAAAGCTCTCCGGCATCTGAGGACCTCCACGGTGAATCGATGGGATTTAGTTGATTGTCGAGTTGGTCTAGTGAATTTACGTCGAGGAGGCACCAGAGTAACTAATGCATCGCAGCATAATCCATTGAAGTTATGAAAAGTATATTTTGAAATAAAGCAAGACCGACGGATTGACCCACGATGTCTTATATAGACATACATGACCGCACAAAAACGGAATATACTATTAGAATCATAACAAAGACAGAAAAAAATAGACTCAAACTTAAATTATACTTACGTATTTGTATGGCGTAAAGAACGAAACGATAGGTACACAGTACAGATTAGCTTAAACGTAAAAATGTCACATAGATTCATCGATTTTGTTTTCTTTTGTAGTTTTGTAGCATATCAAACATTTTTTTTGCTGATTAATACTACTTAGATTTTTTGCTGATTAATACTACTTAGATTTTTTGCTGATTAATACTACTTAGATGTGTATGCGAAACCAATTAACGCATCTCATACAACGCAAAAAACACGAAGAACAAGATAATCAAAACGTACGCAGTAGACATGAGTAGATAAGGAAGGGTAGAGATGTGAACAATTGGAAAAAAAGAACTTTCTTTCCGTTCCTGTGTTTCCTCCCTTTATTCCTCATACATTTTTTAATGATTTGTAATTAAAATTGATTTTCTTTGTACTCTCAGAAAATTTATCGATAAATGAAGACGAATATTAGCTCTGTACATCGATTTGCTTTGATTGTACCGTATGTGCAGTTATTCAATTTTTTCAACATATTTTTTTTTAATTCATCGGATTTCATCCAAATTACAGAATTAGTTGATAAGCATGGTAACCCACTACTTACAGTAATAACACAGACGGAAATGGATAGCAACCGATGATTTTGTTTTTTAATGCCACCTTAATCAATTTAAAGAACAAAATGTCAGGGCTTCATATATCTGTGTACACCATTATTTTATCCTATTTGTTTTTATGTTTATCCACTAATTTATATATACATATATATATATATATATATATATATATATATGAAAAACATATTTTGCAAATTGGAGAGCTAAGATGCGGTTGTTAGTCAAACTACGATCAATAGTTACGAGGATCCCTTAAGTAATCCCACTATTCTCTCTAGAATTACTGTTAGACGGCAACACAATGTAAAGTTTGCCCCAGTTTCCATCCATATTGTGGCAATAACCATAAAAACACTCAAAGTAATAATAATAATCATAATAATAATCATAATAATAGACTAATAAAACAAAAAAAGAAAACAAAACAAAAATCGAGACGGATTACACACGCCCCAGTTTTCCTGCCGGCGCAAACAGAACAGTTATCGCAGTAGCCAAGAGGTGAGATCATCCCTTGGCCATTAATAGCCATCACGTGGCCCTTTCCTCATTTCCTCTGCGCTATCCTCCGTCTCCGCCGCCGCCTTGGCCTCTATCTTCTTTTTTTTTTCATTTTCAAATTGCATTCGCTATTTTATTGTTTGGCAATTGCTTTAGCCCTTTCGGTATGGCTCACATAATTTTCATTATATCTATTCATTAATGTTATTACCAATTACGACTTAATTAATTACCACTCTCTCTAGATTTATCTCGAACACGTGGTTTACGGGTATTTGAACATGACTTGCAAGTAGGTAATACCTTTCCGAATTGGTCTCCAGGGGTGCCCTAGACTGGTCTCCACGCATCCTACTACTATGCGACGCGCAAAATATAGTATAGCCATAGTCAATGACCGTCCTTGCGTGGTAGGAACCATATCCTTCTCGGGATTACCCTGTTAATATGCATGGACATAGACAGAACACGGCGGATCTAGAGGAGTAACTATTAACCACAAATCCTGCTATTCCACGGGTTGTACTAGTTTCAGTTGCACTCATCGACAAACTAGTAAACTGGTTGTGAGAACAGCATGTCTTCGCAGATGCTCAGATATGTTTAAAAGTGCGAAGGAATAACTGCTCCAGTTACTGGATTAGGATTGACTATATGCAGGTCTAGCGTGCCGCGCATATACAATCAGCCACTAGATAAAACATAAGGTTCACTAGTTGATGGATGACTGAAGACAAAAATAAAGAAGTTGTCAAATTTGGTTTGTTTTTCTTTTAAACGCTACCGCGAAACTCTATTATTGGCTCCGTCGGTCGGCCAAGCTTTCGTCTGAAATAATACTTTTTTTTTTTAAATTTGAAGTTTATCTTTTTTTTAATTTGATGTTTAACTTTTTTAGATTCATCACATCTGAGGAATCCAGATAAAGACACTAATACAACTATTAAAATGATACTTAATGGCACAACGTGACCCAACCAAAGTAGCCGGCAGTTGTGTATATAAAACCTTCAAAGCACGTATCCGTCTAGCGACTACCGCCGACAAGAGCTGTTCTTTTCTTTTTCTGTATACCTAGAACCCAACAGAACTTCCATGAACATAGCTTCTTTCCAAGAAGACAATACAACGGGAGTGCTTCCTTACTGACTATAACATATTGTCTTCAAGCCCAATGTCAACAAATGGTAAGTCGTCCTCTTAACTAGTCGAATCATATTATTTTCACTCGCTGCTTCCAATCCTCTCATAGTATTGATCGACACCCAATTGACAATCTTGTTAACCTTTATCCCGAGTGGCCTGTGGGCCTTGATAAGTGGTGAATCTTTAGTATATATATATATATATATATATATATATATGTGTGTGTGTGTGTGTGTGTGTGTGTGTGTGTGTGTTGTGTTTGAAACTAAAGATTATATAGAGTGCTTATTTGTAAAGGGAGAATATGAAACTACTCCATTGAACACTTATATGTTGTTATACATACACCCGGACAACGCCAGATATCCTTACTAGTTGTGTATATATATATTATTTTGGTATTTAATTCAACAATGCTCAATAACCAAGTACAGTTTCACACAGTGCTCAGTAGTAGTAGTAGTTGTAGTAGTTGTAGTAGTTGTAGTAGTAGTAGTAGTAGTAGTAGTAGTAGTAGTATAAATATGCTTATGACATATAAGCTACGCAGAAACTTTTGCGTTTCATTCCACAGATAAATTCATTAGAAAATAAAACGTTTTATTAAAAGTAAAAGTAAAAGTAAAAGTAAGCAATTGATGACGTAACACGATCTGTATGGTGATTACTCAGCTAGTGGATCACATGTACAATTAATACTCAGTCTGCTGTTGTGACCCCCAAGCAGAGTTGCCACGTGATATATACTGCGATAAATATACAATCTAAATCAGCTGGACGAAAGAGTTGGTGTCATTAAGGATTTAACGAGACAATAAAGATGACATAAATGCAGCTTTGGCTTCGTCCACTGCAAATTGAAATGTCTCGATATCTCGTCTTCATCTAAAGTTAACATGTATTCCTCACAACGGTTTTGTCGTGGGCATTTCACCACACAATTACATTGCGACTTCTCACAAATGACAGTCGACGCTTGTGTTACCTATTTGGAAGATCGCTTCAAACTTTAATGAACGTTCTATAACAATACATATTATTTTGCCATCTTATTCACATATACTTGTATAATGTTTACAGAAACACGTATGTAAAGTACATAAGTACGTTGAAAAAGAGAGTCACAGAGACATTAATAAATATTAACGAGTGGTTGAATCAACATAGAGTGAGAGGTCGAGAGAAATACATCAATCACTGAGAGAGAGAGAAAGATAGAGATAGAGATGTGTGTAACTTGTTCAGTTAATTATCGGTTCCGGCTAATTAGAAAAATCAAAACGGATTTTCTTTCAAACATAACTCAATCCCAAAACTAAGGAATAATTTAGGATGCACTGTGCTATCTCAATCTATATAAAGTAAGATGTGCGTATATGTTTACATATTTGTATGTACACGTTTCACTGTTAAACTAATTAACCAAGTATTATGAATTGTAGAACATAGATTATAGGCGTAATTAAAAATAATGTGGGCTATAGTTACTTTATATAGTTTTATGTAAAGTGATAAAAAGGAGGTGAAAGTTTTTTGATGAAAAATCAGATTCCTCCAGTTTTGTTGAAGTATTTAAAATTGTTTTAGGGGGCATAATATTGACACAACCTCGAATTTGAAAATTGAATAATTTTACAATTACAATGAATGTGATCTATAAGTATTTGACACCAATTAAGCAAGATTCCCTGAATTTTAATTTTTTCTCAAGACTCATCAAGCTTAAGCCTAAAATGTTAGACATTTTCTATAATAAAAAGTATGCATTGAATATTGATCAGAATTTGAATAAGAATTCTAGACATAACGTTTCATATGATTATATCTCGATTTAAATCTTCGTAAGGGAATATAAAATTAGTGTCAAACGGTTCTGATCGAAAAATTAATTTTACCCGCCCTGGCAAAAAGATTTTACAGAAATAAACGTTTATTAACTCACAACAAGAATAATAATAAATGCATGTAATAATTGTTGTTCACATCCTTGTCCCTACTCATAATTTTTCAGAACTGCGTCCACTGAAAGGCTGGCGACAGATCTGATTTTGTAAGCTGGTAGTAAAATTACTAGCGATTCCAGAGACAAGAAACGAAGGAAGTTTTAAATGGTATCTTAAGTAAATAGAAACGCATATTCGGCTCTTGTTTTTACGATCTGGCATTCTGGGTGATTTATTTTCCGCTGAAACGAAATAGGCACTATATACACAATTGGGAAAAGAAACAAGAAAAAAGAAACTAAGAATTGTAATCTCCTATCTTCCCATAACCTTTATCGACTATTAAACTGATTGATATAAACTATTAATTGTTAAATATGTATATATAACTATAATCGTGAAGCTTTCCACATGTGTTAAACTTATTGTTTATTTATTATTTAATATTTTACAAAATGTTGTTCATATTACTACTATTTTTAAATGGAGAATCATACATTTTTGTAAAACCACGATGTTTATCACAACTGCTGTTTGAATATACAGATTTATTGATGGTGATGATATCCCAGACATTGTAGTGTTTATTAAATATATATATATATATATATATATATATATATATATATATATATTTATATATATTGATATATATATATATTGATATATATTTATAAATATGTGATTGATTTCTATCTTTAAATCTTAACTTTTCATCAGCTACAAAAAAATGATGAAACAATTAATTAAGTACGTAATTTTAAATATTGTTAAAAAACTCTGTTTTAATGCACTTGTAGGGGCTCTATGGTCTAACTGGACTATTAGCAACTTTTTGATGATTCTCCATCTTATTTGTGCTGATGTAGAGACTTAATAAATTTGTTTCACAAATATATATGTACTATAAACTTTGTTGGTGTCGATTTTTGGAACATACATACTTAGTAATTAATATGCCATTTTGTATCTTTGTAAGTTGATTATATATATATATATATATATATATATATATATATATATATATATATATATATATATATATGTATATATGTATATATATATATATATGTATATATATATATATATATATATATATATATATATTATGTATGTATATGTGTGTCTATGTATGTGTGTATGTATATATGAAAGACCGAAAGAAAACCGGTGCTTCTGCAGAGACGGGGGGCCACTGTTTCGATCGATGGCGGCGGAAACTGCCGACTCTTCTTCGGGAGAAATCGTGATCGACGGAAATAAAATTGATTTTGGGGGAGATAACTAATATTGGGTTAATTACTTTAGGCCGAATGTGGCACACATACGTAGAAGTATTTTTGAAACTCCCCCCCCCACATTTATCATTCAGTCAATACCCTGTAAAAAACTTGTTTTTTCCACATTTATCGTTCAGTCAATTGTTTACTTTTTTTTTCAAATCAAAGTTTTACTTATTTTTACTTATTAAGTTTTTTTTTTATTTCAATAAAGAGTTTGCTATTTATTTGATGCACATAATGTTTATCAAAGTTTTATTTAATTGTTTTTTTTGTTAAATTTCAAATGTTTATCAAAGTTTTATTTATTTATTTGCTGTACAGAATGTTTAATTTGTTTCAATAAATAAATGTTCATAATTTTAACTTATCCTCAATTGTCAATTCAACAGTTATCTTCCCCCAAATCAAATTTCTTTCCGTCGTTCACGTTTTCGCACGATTTCTCCCGAAGAGGAGTCGGCAGTTTCCATCGATCGAAACGGTGGCCCTCGTCTCTGCAGAAGCACCAGAAAAACAATTAAACGCAGGAAGTAATAAAACAAACCTGTTTAAACTGTGATTAATTGTTTTGATCTCTGTCTTTCATACTATTTGTCTGAACGGCTTTTCATTTTTTTATAAATCATGTATTTTATCTTATATATATATATATATATATATATATATATATATATATATATATATATATATATATATATATTGAATGTGAGATGATATATATAATTATTTCCACAATCAGACAACGCCGCAGATCATAATATATGCATTCAAACAGCGTTTTCAACAATATGAAAAATTACATAATTAATTAATATTTTTCATAACTTTTATATAGCTAGCCGATAAGAAATGAGGATTTAAAGATAGAAATCAATCACATATTTCATAGGTTGTGGGCTGCGGCGTAGTCTGATTGGGGAAATATATATATATATATATATATATATATATATATATATATCAGACCAAGGATTTCAGAGAAGTTTAATCACTAGACCACTTACACATCAGATCAGCTGTCAAGTATCTGACACCTTCGTTACGGCTCTCGTGTTCGACAGGAAGAGAGGTTATAGCGCCGATACCGAGTGTTTAGATTCAACATTGTTGTTTGCCTAGAGAACTATTTTATATACAGATGTGATGCCTTATGCTTAGTGGAAACCGTTATTTCTCCTACGAAAGGGGCACCGTATAAGTAAGGAGTATATAGTCATCTACAGATAATTGTTTCGTCGTATCTCTGAAATCCTTGGTCTGATGAGGTTGACTTTCTGTGAAAAGTGCAACTGAAACATGTATGCACATATGTAACCAATAATGTTTCTATAAATAAAAATGTATACTTATGAACAGCTCTACTTGTTATTGAGCACTTTTTATAAACACTTGAGTTTCAATGGATTTACATCTATAGAAACGAATACAATACATGTACTATATATATATATATATATATATATATATATATATAGAGAGAGAGAGAGAGAGAGAGAGAGAGAGAGAGGCAAAAATGCCTTCAAAAACCATGTATTAGATGCGAGTAATTAAATCAAAAGAAAAAGAAAAATATTTCGAAACATTTTTTTTAAATATTTCAAAATACCTTCCGTTTTTTTTTTCTTCATCTTGATTTTTTTTTTAGCTAATATTTCGCTTGACAAAAACAAGCTTCGACAGAGCCAAGACAAATCAAATTAGGAAAGTTCATTTTATAAAGCATCTTTTGAAAGTTAATATAAATATAGGGGCAAAAATGCCTTCAAAAACCATGTATTAGATGCGAGTAATTAAATCAAAAGAAAAATAAAAATATTTCGAAACATTTAACAAAATATTTCAAAATACCTTCCGTTTTTTTTTTCTTCATCTGCTAGTTATAAATTAGGAAAGCAACGACCATGCGCAATCAAGTTCTATTCTATTTATAACACACATTTTCACCAATAGTCCACAACACCGGACGAGACACTTGACCAACACCAGGAAGTACATTATGGAACAAAAAAGGTTATAGCTTTATTTGTCTTGGCTCTGTCGAAGCTTGTTTTTGTCAAACGAAATATTAGCTAAAAAAAAATCAAGATGAAGGAAAAAAAAAACGGAAGGTATTTTGAAATATTTTGTTAAATGTTTCGAAATATTTTTCTTTTTCTTTTGATTTAATTACTCGCATCTAATACATGGTTTTTTGAAAGCATTTTTGCCTCTATATTTATATTAACTTTCAAAAGATGCTTTATAAAATGAATTTTCCTAATTTATATATATATATATATATATATATATATATATATATATATCATGAACAAAGACATATGAATGTTACCACAAATTAAATAGTGTTTGAATTTGCGATATATTCAGGCCACTGAGAAGTAGCTGAACCAAACAGGGATTGAAATACACTTGAATAAACATTAAGCATTCTATGGCCATCCTTATAAAGCTATACTTAGTATTGAGTATGGGAACATACAAATATAATTTTATTATATAAGTTATGTTGAAAAATATAATGCTTACAGTTGTTGTTGTTGTTATTATTATTATTATTATTATTATTATTATTATAAATACCTTATTATAATAATAATAATAACAACAACAACAACAACAACAATAATAATAATAATAATAATAATAATAATAATAATAATAATAATAATAATAATAATAATAATAATATGAAGGAGAAGAAGAAAAAGAAGAAGAAGAAGAACAACAACAAGGAGAACAAGGAGAGAGAGGCATAATGATAGAGTTGTAAAATCCTTCTCCTACCCATTCTGGGTTTCCTCTTCTGGCCAGCTTCGCACCAGTTGACCAGAGTAATTATTTCAGCTGGAATTAATGAAAGGCAAATAGACATTAAAAAGCATAGCAACTCCGAAACGACAAAACGCGGGAACATCCTGGAAACGTCTCTCGTTAATCACGCGCGAATCTCGCGGGATTTCACTGACAATGTTACGCATTGTCCGCGAGTTTATTAACACCAGTGAATAAAATGCGGCTAAGAAACTCTATCAACCGGGGTCCCTTGGCGGAAAACCGCATCAAGCAAAGGAGCTCTAGTTATTTTATTTTTATATTTCTCAACACACGTTCACACACGCAAACACACGCATATATATATATATATATATATATATATATATATATATATATATATATATATATATATTACGTCATATATAGCGTAGAAAATACTTGCCAGGTCTAGCTACACTGAAAAGCTGAGAAACGACGAAACTATTATCTGTGGGTGACTATATACTCCTTACTTATAAGGTGACCCTTTCGTAGGGGAAATAACGGTTTCCACTAAGCATAAGGCATCACATCTGTATATAGAATAGTTCTCTAGGCAAACAACAATGTTGAATCTAAACACTCGGTATCGGCGCTATAACCTCTCTTCCTGTCAAACACGAGAGCTGTAGCGAAGGTGTCAGATACTTGACAGCTGATCAGATTTGTACGTGGTCTAGTGATTACGTTTCGAATCGTACTCTGAAAACAGAGACGCACATGATATATATATATATATATATATATATATATATATATATATATATATATATATATATATATATATATATATATAAGTTAGGTATGCGTATATGTTTATATGTTTCTGAGTATGCAATTGACTTCTAAACTAATTGACCAATCATTATGAATTTTGAAACACAATTATTAGATGTAAAGGAAAGTAATGTGATAATAAATTATTTTTATACAGAGGGGAAAAAAGGGATGAAGGCCTCCGTTATTATATGAAATTTCCGCAATATAAATTTAAGCCTAATATTTAGGACATTTTCTAGAATCAACACCATGTAATTGTCTTTGATCGAAATTGGAATCTAGACATAAGGTTTAGTATCATTATATCTTGATTTTAATTTTCGTACTGGTGCATAAAATATAAGGAACCATGTTCCGTTCGGGGAATTTGTTTTACACGCTCTAAGACAGGTATTCTTTTAGTATATATATATATATATATATATATATATATATATATATAACAATTTAGAAAATACAAAATTATATCAGTTCCAAAGATTTAATATCAAAATAACTTTTCGTAAATTACCATTTCTTAGAACAACTTTTATTTATTATTAAGTGTCTTCATCAGCACAAATAGAGAGTCCACTACACTTTTAAAACCACAAAATTAATCAATACTTTTTCATTATCTTTTACATGCTGATAAATAGAGAAAACGGGTGCAATTTTCTTATAGTTGTTTTTATATGTATATAAGTATATATATACAATTACGCATATATTATATATATATATATATATATATATATATATATATATATATATATATATATATATATATAGTTTGGTACAAAACGAATTGTAAAACATTAGTACCGTCGGTTTCATGCACGGAAAGACTTAACCATCCGGCTCTCTTCAGCTTATGTTGTCATCTGTTTTGGATGCTTCAAACCGACGGTACTAATGTTGTACTAATTTTTCTGTACCAAAAATAAATAAATATTACGCTCTTAATTTTTATTTTAATTCTCAATTAATCGAGTACTGGGATTTTTCCTGTTATATTACGAAAGAAGTTATATATATATATATATATATATATATATATATATATATATATATTATTATTATTTGATGTATCCACGTAAAATTTCATAAGGAGATAACAAATTTTATGTATCAAGTTTCAGTATTTACTTCAACAGTGCTCGATACGTAAGTAGAGCAAGGTAGTAAGCTATGAAAATATATCTATGGCAATCTTCAGACTAAGATTCCCCCGGAGATGAAACGCGAGAGCGTCTGTGTCGCTTGATTACCATAAATATATTTTCATAGCTTACTATGTACGTATATATATATATATATATATATATATATATATATATATATAATGATGTATTAGAAAGTTTAAGAGTAAAATGATAACCAATAAAACATTTTAAAACAATTGCCAAGTCGTGTGTAAACATCCTGCCTATAACTGAATGTAGAAGATCACCTCCAAATTTACAACGGTCTGAATAAATGGAAACATTCTTAATTAAGCTTTAAACAAGTGTTTGTCCAACAAGTTAAATTCTCCAACATCTCTGGAGTATCGTTTAACATTGTTAATACGCTCTCCTGCGAAAACAAGAGAGGTTGATTCCCAAATAAGAGAATTACTAGGTGGTATAATTGTTTGTAAGACACTTAAAGGAATAACTCTTGCCATATCACGATTAAAAGATAACAAATCAACCACCAGGCCAGTGTTAACAAGAAATAGGCTATATTTATCTATAACATGATTCCTAGAGAGTTAATTGATATTAAAATTCCAGGCTAAGTGTTTGTGTAACCAATGATATTGTTACTATGTATTCATAAAAGTAGTGTACATATAGATATAGTATGTTCGCACCATGGAATATGTCATAATTTTGTACATTTCTAAATTATCATATAATCACTCTTGTTGATCTAAAGTCCTAAACATAGAGCTGATTTTAATACCTGCAGTATTCATGGGTTCTAACAGACTTGATAGACTTCACTTTTAATTCATGTACATTGTTTTTTTTTTGTTTGTTCAGGAAATTGTTTGCGTATAAGTATTTAATTTTTTTACTTAATTCAAGCTCATTCCAGTTTAGCTTTATAAAATACTGTCGTTTCTCGTAAAGAATTCATCCCTCTATCAAAAAAAGACATTCCGATCATAACTACGGAAACTTACAGAATTAACTTTATGAAGAACATTAGATAGAAGGCCTACCACTATGACTACAACACTGATTTACGGAATCTACAATCAACAATAAATACACAGCTGCAATTGAATTCCATAAGTTATGAAGCCGAGCCCCAGAGAATTGCAGCGTAATACTATTGTGCAAAGTCTTATCAAAATCTTAAAAGACTCAAGCATTAAGTAATTCTGAAAGGGAGTTGGTCAATCTTGCAAGAAATATTAAGTTTAAAAATCATAAAAAGTATAAAACTAAGTCTCTAAGACGTATAAATTGCTTTTCAAAACGTTTTGTTAACAATAGTAACAAAGACCTTATGATTCCAACTGATAAAAATATAACTTCTACAGAATGAGCAATAGATAGCATGAAACCATAATTTATGAAGAGCTATATAACAATTGCAAAACTAACCAAGTTGAAAATCTTCAGAATATAAATTTAGAGATTAATGATTTATTTACAGGATTATAGATTGGTAAATACACGGGAAATACGGTTCTGATTACTCCAGGATTTACGTGGTAGGACCATAAAATCCATTTCGATGATATATCCTCTATTAGACTATCAAAATTAATCAGAATACCCTTCTAGTGATACTAATAATAATGGTAACATTCGAAAAAGAATCGAATATTATAACCCACAAGATGGCAATAACAAATAAATCAAAGCGTACATTTTAAATAATGGGAGTAATGAACAAATTACACTCATACAACAGCGAAATGTTAGAATATGTAACCATGAATCGGAAGATATAAAGGTAATCTTACGAGACATATGTTTCCAGTTACATACGCCGTTCCGTAAAAATGTCTTACCTGATACCCCAAAACTTGTGTATAAAATTATAGAGGACAACTTCAGTGCTCCACACAAATATAATAAACTTTTCAACAGAAATACAACTAGAATGTATTTCTCAGCGTTATCTAACTAAGGACAATGTATAATAGGATCTTATACATGTTGCATTACCCGTTCTTTCAGGGTACCCATTAAGGTCCAACAAGAATGACAAAGAACAGAACGTATATGAAAAACTTTGATTTTCTTTATTTGCCATTACCGGATGATTTACGCCGGCTACGCACACATATTAAACAATCTTTTGACATACTTTTGTCTCATGAAAGTCTTTTTCTTGCTGAGGTCACAGACTTGGTTTTCGCTAGAAACTCGTTCGTTTGGAAAGTAATTTGCTCTGCATTGTCTATCCGAGCGTGAACTGAAGCAATTGTTCTACAAGCGCTTTGGTGAAGTACAAGTCAGGAGATTCCTTTATTCCGCATTTTTAGTCAGCGGACACAAAACTCGCATTCTTCCGGTACATCGATAGTCCGATCACCAAGCGTTTCGGCTCTTCGCGTTTTTGAAACCGTCGTTGTTCAAGTTCCTTTTGCACTGCCGAACCTTTTTCTTTTTAACAGTTATCAAGTCGCCTTCATTTCTTTTACGACGTCCCACCCACAATGGACTCGTCCACGATTCATTTTTGCCACTCTTCATTATTATCTCAATATATATAAGGCAAAAATCTGTGATATGTATGTAACGCTAAGGCTTTTAAAATACTAAACAAACACCTCCGAATTAGGTATTATTTTAACCGGCATAACCTCGAGAAAATAATATCGAAAAATTAAAAAAAAGGATTCATTTTTAAGGGGTCAAATAGACATTTTTTCGTTTAATGTGATCACGATTTTTAATGTTATCTTGTGCACGTGACGTCACATAGATAGGTACATGACGTCATAGTGATAGGTTCGGATATTATTTTATGCTATCGTCACGTTATTATTGATTTTTAGGCATTTTTCTTCGGACTATTGCCCTGATAAAAAAGAGGGGAATAAGCTAGAGTTATTTTAGTATAGCTCTAGAGGCCTCTATGAGGAAAAATATCATGATGGGATTGAAAATAATGAAGAATACCATGAGAGGATTGAAAATTATGAAGAATACCATGTGAGGATTGAAAATGATGAAGAACATCATGAGAGGATTGAAAATGATGAAGAACATCATGAGAGGATTGAAAATGATGAAGAACATCATGAGAGGATTGAAAATGATGAAGAATACCATGAGAGGATTGAAAATGATGAAGAATACATGAGAGGATTGAAAATGATGAAGAATATCATGAGAGGATGTAAAATTATAAAGAACATCATCGGAGGATTGACAATGATGAAGAATATCATGAGGGGGTTGAAAATGCTGAAGAATACAATGAGAGGATTGAAAATGCTGAAGAATACCATGAGAGGATTGAATATGATATAGAATATTATGAGAGGATTGAAAATGCTGAAGAATACCATGAGGGGATTGAAAATGATGAAGAATACCATGAGAGGATTGAAAATGATGAAGAATACCATGAGAGGATTGAAATGATGAAGTACATCATGAGAGGATTGAAAATGATGAAGAATATCATGAAAGGATTGAAAATTATGAAGAACATAATGAGAGGATGTAAAATGATTAAGAACATCATGAGAGGATTGAAAATGATGAAGAACACCATGAGAGGATTGAAAATGATGAACAATATCATTAAGAGATTGAAAATGATGAAAAACATTATAAGAGGATTGAAAATGATTAACAATACCATGAGAGGATTGAAAATGATTTAAGAATATCATGAGGAGATGTAAAATTATGAAGGACATCATGAGAGGATTGAAAATGATGAAGAATATCATGAGTGGATTGAAAATGATAAAGAACATCATGAGTGGATTGAAAATGATGAAGAACATCATGAGAGGATTGAAAATGATGAAGAATATCATGAGAGGATTGAAAATGATGAAGAATATTATGAGAAGATTTAAAAATGATTAAGAACATTCTGAGATGATTGAAAATGATTAACAATACCATGAGAGGATTGAAAATGATGAAGAATATAATGAGGGGGTTGAAAATGATAGAAAAACATCAGGAAAGGATTGAAAATGATGAAGAAAATCATGAGAGGATTGAAAATTATGAAGAACATCATGAGAGGATTGAAAATGATTAAGAACATCATGAGAGGATGTAAAATGATTAAGAACATCATCGGAGGATTGACAATGATGAAGAATATCATGAGGAGGTTGAAAATGCTGAAGAATACAATGAGAGGATTGAAAATGCTGAAGAATACCATGAGAGGATTGATTATGATATAGAATATTATGAGAGGATTGAAAATGCTGAAGAATACTATGAGGGGATTGAAAATGATGAAGAATATCATGAGAGGATTGATTATGATATAGAATATTATGAGAGGATTGAAAATGCTGAAGAATACTATGAGGGGATTGAAAATGCTGAAGAATACCATGAGAGGATTGATTATGATATAGAATATTATGAGAGGATTGAAAATGCTGAAGAATACTATGAGGGGATTGAAAATGATGAAGTACATCATGAGAGGATTGAAAATGATGAAGAATATCATGAAAGGATTGAAAATGATGAAGAACATAATGAGAGGATGTAAAATGATTAAGAAGATCATGAGAGGATTGAAAATGATGAAGAACATCATGAGAGGATTTAAAATGATGAACAATATCATGAGGAGATTGAGAGGATTTAAAATGATGAAGAATGCCATGAAAATGATGAGAAATGTGGTGTTGAAAATGATGAAGAATACCATGAGGGGATTGAAAATGATGAAGCAAATCATGAGAGGATTGAAAATGATGAAGAACATCATGAGAGAGTTGAAAATGATGTAGAACATCATGAGAGGATTGAAAATGATTAAGAATACCATGAGGGGATTGAAAATGATGAAGAATACCATGAGAGGATTGAAAATGATGAAGAATACATGAGAGGATTGATAATGATGAAGAATATCATGAGATAATTGAAAATGATGAAGAACATCATGAGAGGATTGAAAATGATGTAGAACATCATGAGAGGATTGAAAATGATGTAGAATCCCATGTGTGGAGTGAAAATGATTAAGAATACCATGAAAGGATTGTAAATGATGAAGAATACCATGGGAGGATTGCAAATTATGAAGAATATCATGAGAGGATTAAAAATTATGAAGAATACCATGAGAGGATGGAAAATGATTAAGAAGATCATGAGAGGATTGAAAATGATGAAGAATATTATGAGAGGATTAAAAATGATTAAGGACATTCTGAGAGGATTGAAAATGATTAACAATACCATGAGAGGATTGAAAATGATGAAGAATATAATGAGGGGGTTGAAAATGATAGAAAAACATCAGGAAAGGATTGAAAATGATGAAGAAAATCATGAGAGGATTGAAAATTATGAAGAACATCATGAGAGGATTGAAAATGATTAAGAACATCATGAGAGGATGTAAAATGATTAAGAACATCATCGGAGGATTGACAATGATAAAGAATATCATGAGGGGGTTGAAAATGCTGAAGAATACAATGAGAGGATTGAAAATGCTGAAGAATACCATGAGAGGATTGAATATGATATAGAATATTATGAGAGGATTGAAAATGCTGAAGAATACTATGAGGGGATTGAAAATGATGAAGAATATCATGAGAGAAGTTAAAATTATGAAGAATACCATGAGAGGATTGAAAATTATGAAGAACATAATGAGAGGATTGAAAATGATGAAGAACATCATGAGAGGATTGAAAATGATGAAGAATATCATGAAAGGATTGAAAATTATGAAGAACATAATGAGAGGATTGAAAATGATGAAGAACATCATGAGAGGATTGAAAATGATGAAGTACATCATGAGAGGATTGAAAATGATGAAGAACATCATGAGAGGATTGAAAATGATGAAGAATATCATGAAAGGATTGAAAATTATGAAGAACATAATGAGAGGATTGAAAATGATGAAGAACATCATGAGAGGATTGAAAATGATGAAGAACACCATGAGAGGATTGAAAATGATGAACAATATTATGAGGAGATTGAAAATGATGAAAAACATTATGAGAGGATTGAAAATGATTAACAATACCATGAGAGGATTGAAAATTATTTAAGAATATCATGAGGAGATGTAAAATTATGAAGGACATCATGAGAGGATTGAAAATGATGAAGAATATCATGAGTGGATTGAAAATGATAAAGAACATCATGAGAGGATTGAAAATGATGAAGAATATCATAAAAGGATTGAAAATGATGAAGAATATTATGAGAGGATTAAAAATGATTAAGAACATTCTGAGAGGATTGAAAATGATTAACAATACCATGAGAGGATTGAAAATGATGAAGAATATAATGAGGGGGTTGAAAATGATGAAGAACATCATGAAAGGATTGAAAATGATGAAGAAAATCATGAGAGGATTGAAAATGATGAAGATCACCATGAGGGGATTGAAAATGATGAAGAACATCATGAGAGGATTGAAAATGATGAACAATATCATGAGGAGATGTAAAACGATGAAGATCATCATGAGAGGATTGACAATGATTGCAAATAATGAAGAATATCATGAGAGGATTGAAAATGATGAAGAACATCATGAGAGGATTGAAAATGATGATGAATATCATGAGGAGATCGAAAATATAAAGAATATCATCCGAAGATTGAAAATGACGAAGAATATCATGAGAAGATTGAAAATGATGAAGAATATCATGAGGGGATTGAAAATGATGAAGAATACGATGAGAGGATTTAAAATGATGAAGAATGCCATGAATAGATTGAAAATGATGAGAAATATCATGTGGTGTTGAAAATGATGAAGAATACCATGAAGGTATTGAAAATGATGAAGCAAATCATGAGAGGATTGAAAATGATGAAGAACATCATGAGAGAGTTGAAAATGATGTAGAACATCATGAGAGGATTGAAAATGATGTAGAATACCATGAGCGAAGTTAAAATGATTAAGAATACCATGAGGGGATTGAAAATGATGAAGAATACCATGAGAGGATTGAAAATGATGAAGAATACATGAGAGGATTGAAATGATGAAGAATATCATGAGATAATTGAAAATGATGAAGAACATCATGAGAGGATTGAAAATGATGTAGAACATCATGAGAGGATTGAAAATGATGTAGAATCCCATGAGGGGAGTGAAAATGATTAAGAATACCATGAAAGGATTGTAAATGATGAAGAATACCATGGGAGGATTGCAAATTATGAAGAATATCATGAGAGGATTGAACATTATGAAGAATACCATGAGAGGATGGAAAATGATTAAGAAGATCATGAGAGGATTGAAAATGATTAAGAATACCATGAGAGAATTGAAAATGATGAAGAACATCATGAGGGGATTGAAATTGATTAAGAATATCTACGATACATTATACATGATACATATCTATGATACATGATACATATCTATGATACATGATACATATCTATGATACATAATACATATTTATGATACATATACATGATACATATCTATGATACATGATACAAATCTATGATACATATACATGATACATCTCTATGATACATGATACATATCTATGATACATATCCATGATACATGATACCTATCTATGATACATATCCATGATACATGATACCTATCCATGATACATATCCATGATACATGATACCTATCCATGATACATATCCATGATACATGATATATATCTATGATACATATCCAGTATACATGATACATATCTATGATACATGATATATATCCATGATACATACACATTTCCATGATACATATCCATGATACATAACACATATCTATGATACATGATACATATCCATGATACATATCAAGGATACATTATACATATCCATGATACATATCCATGATACATGATTCATATCCATGATACATGATATATATATATGATACATGATACATATCAATTATACATAATACATATCCATGATACATAATACATATCCATGATACAAGATAAATATCCATGATACATGATACATATCCATGATACATGATACATATCCATGATACCTATCCATGATACATGATACATGTCCATGATACATATCCATGATACATGATACATACCCATGATAAATAATATATATATCCATGATACCTATCCCTGATACATGATACATATACATATCCACGATACATATTCATGATACATGATACATATCCATGACCCATGATACATATCAATGATACATATACATATCAGTGATACATGATATATATCAATGAAACAAATCCATTATTCATATCAAAGATACATGATACATATCCGTGATACATGGTACATATCCATGATATATATCTATGATACATATTCATGATACATATACATATCCATGATACATAACACATATCTGTGATACATAATACATATTTATGATACATGATACATATCCATGATACATGTCCATGATCCATGATACATTATACATATATATAAAAATGATACATTATACATATCTATGATACATGATACATAACTATGATACATGATACATATCTATGATATGATACAAGATACATGTCTACGATACATGATACATATACATGATACATATACATGATACATATCTATGATACATATCCATGATATATATCCATTATACATGATACATATCCAAGATACATGATACATATCCATGATACATATCTATGATATATATCCATGATACATATCCATGATACATATACATATCCATGATACATATCCATGATACATGATACATAACACATATATATGATACATGATACATATCTATGGTACATGATACATATCAATGATACATATACATGAAACATATATATATATATATCCATGATACATATACATATCCATGATACATATCCATGATACATGATACATATCCATGATAGTATATACATAGTATGTGCACTGGGGTGGCAATAGATACGTATATAGAAGTGCATAGGGATGGCGATAGGTACGTATTTAGCATTCGCACCGGGGTGGCGATAGGTACGTATTTAGCATTCGCAGCGGGGCGGTGATATGTACATATTTAGTATTCGCACTGAGGCAGCGATATGTACTTATGTAGTATGTACACTGGGGCGTCGATAGGTACGTATATAGCATGTGCACATGGGCGGCAAAAAGTATGTATATAGCATGTGCACCGGGCCGGTGATAGGTATGCATTTAGCATGCGCTCCGGGGCGGCGAGCGGTACGTATACAGCACGCGCACCGGGGCGGCGATAGATACATATATATAACGGGCACCAGGGCGGCGAAAGGTATGTATTTAGGATTCGCACCAGGGCAGCGATAGGTACATATTTAGCATTCGCACCAGGGCGACGATATGTACATATTTAGTATTTGCATTGGGGCAGTGACAGGTACTTATGCAGTATGCACACCAGGACAACAATAGCTACATATTTAACATTCGCACCGGGGTGGCGATAAGTACGTATTTAGCATTTGCACCGGGGCGGGGATAGGTACGTATTTAGCATTCGCACTGGGGCAGCGATAGGTACTTATATTGTATCTGCACCCAGGGCGGCGATAGGTACTTATATAGTATCTGCACCGGGGTTGCGAAAGGTATGTATTTATTATGTGCACTGGGGTGGCGATAGGTACGTATTTTGTATGCGCACCGGGGTGGCGATAGGTACGTATTTTGTATGCGCACCGGGGTGGCAATAGATACATATATAGTATGAATACCGGGGCGGAGATAAGTACCTATATAGAAGGTGCAGACAGAGGTGGTACTTTTTATAGAAATAAGTCATATTATTGCCCTGGGAAACGTAGGATGAAATGGTGGGGAAGAAACAGCTTTCGCAAAAGGCAAAATTAGAAAGTAGCGGTGAAATGGGGCGACCAGGAAAGAGAAAAGTAGAAAGATAAAGAGACGGCTATAGAGAGAGGGAGAGAAATAAAAGTGATAATATAAAGATGTTACACACGCGATTTTTCTTCAATTATATGTTTTTATGACCCCGAGCAACGCCGGGTAGCCCCGCTAGTCTATTATATAAACGTCACCTGTCTGTATGGATGTATGTATGTATGTATGTATGTATGTATGTAAAGCTTCTCCTCCGAAAGTACCCAACAAACGGTCACACGGGTGACATCATTCCAACCGGCCAGCCCAGGCGCGTCTAATATCTCGGAACCGGAAAAAAAAATTGACTCTTCCGGGGTCGACTGAGCACTTTTCTCCAAGGGGGGGTGGCTTTTAACTCCATTTTTCAACGTTATTTATACTAATTTGAGAAGAAAAATAATGCAAAGTCACGATAAACTAGATATGACGTCAGAGTAAGGGAGTGGCGGGTAGAAATTCACTCACACTACAACCATTTTTTTTCTTTCTTTCTTCTTTCCCTCTCACTCCCACACTTTCTACCTTTCTTTCTTAATTATTATTAATAGACGCTAATATTCCTTCCCCCTCCCTTCCTCACTATGGCCGTTCTGTTATCCTGATATAATACTTCCAGGCATTACCTCCTCCTTTCAGGCCAAATAGGGGGGAGGGGAATGTCGGCATTCACCGATGTGAGCGCCACGGCCAAATCTGGGGAGAGGGAGTGTCGGCATTCGGCGGTGGGGCGCCTCAGGCCAAATCTGAGGAGGGGGAATGTCGGCATTCGCTGGTATGAGCGCCTCAGGCCAAATCTGGGGATGGGGGAGTGTCGGCATTCGGTGATAGGGCGCCTCAGGCCAAATTTGGGGAGGGGGAGTGTCGACATTCGCCGGTGTGAGCGCCTCAGGCGAAATTTGGGGGAGGGGGAGTGTCGGCATTCGGCGGTATGAGCGCCTAAGGCGAAATTTGGGGGAGTGTCGGCATTCGGTGGTGGGGCGCCTCAGGGCAAATCTGGGGAGGGGGGAATGTCGGCGGTGGGGCCTCAGGCCAAATCTGGGGAGGAGGAATGTCAGCATTCTCCGGTATGAGCGCCTCAGGCGAAATCTGGGGAGTGTCGGCATTCGCCGGTATGAGCGCCTCAGGCGAAATTTAGGGGAGGAGGAGCGTCGGCATTCGGCGTTGGGGCGCATCAGGCCAAATCTGGGGAGGGGGTGTAGGCATTCGCCGGTATGAGCCAGGCCAAATCTGGGGGAGTATCGGTATTCGACGGTGGGGCGCCTCAGGCAAATTTAGGGGAGGTAGAGTGTCGGTATTCGCCGGTGTGAACGCCTCAGGTGAAATTCGGGGGATGGGGGGGGAGTATGACTAATCGTCGGTGAGAGCCCGACCTTGGGAGGGTATTAGCCTGTACTTTAGGGGAGATGAAATGCCCAAAAGGAAAAGGGATTAAAACATAAAATGATAATCTGATTTTTGATTCGAGAGTGTAAAATCGACACCTATCGGATAGGATTAGATAATACACTTTATCTCAAGGCAAAAATGCCGAGAACAGATACTACACTTTGAAAAATTTATTTGCAGAAAATACATGTTAATATTCAAAACAAATTAGGCACAAGGCCATCAAAAGTGTGGGGGTGGGTGTCGTTGGTCATCCTTTGTCAAAGGTAATAAAATTGTCTATCCTACTCTTAACTAGAATCATCTCAGTCACCACAATACCACATTTACTCTAGGGGCAGTCCTACTTAGGCTATTGTAAAATTAGTTTGCAATCTTAAAATTTTCCTTCGGGGTTTTTTTTTTTTTTTTTTTTTTTTTTCATATATAGTAAAATAAATAAATACACTTTGATCTTAGCCAAAAGGCTGACGAAGCATCCGAAATTAAAATTTTTTGAAAGATTTCTATCAGTATTTATAAGGAATCCTCGACAGTACAGCGGGCTACACACTATACACTTTTCAAATTACATTAATAAATTAATAAGTAATAATAACTATTATTTTCTTTCAACAAACATTGTACAATACTATTTAACAAATTATTACATGAGTTTTAAATATCAACCAAATTTTTTAGACTCCTCTAGGCCGTTTTTCTCTAATTCAACATAGCTTTTAGACGCCATTTTCTTTTTTTACCGAAAATTACATTAATTCACTTCTTTTGGCTAATATCAAGGTGTAGTATCTTCCGATGAATATTGCACCCCATAAACTGGAATCGTCTTGGCCATCGGGGCTTCATTCCGCCTGTTTATGAGTTTGTCATGTGCAGTTCTAGGAGGTCCACACTCCCAGGCTTTGCCTCCCCTCTTTGGGGAGGAGTAAGTTTATTGCTTACTGCCTGAGGCGCCCCTACCGGGGAATGCCGAATAACAGCTTCTACGTTTCTCTTTGGACTATTTTGAAGATGAAAAGCGGGGGGGGGATCGGTAAGAGTGATTTCATTACTGCTCCAGAAGCCTCCTTGATTTTTTTAAATACTCGGCGTTGTCCGGGAGAAAAGTGCTCAATATCCTAGATAGAGCTACTGTAGTGATAGGTTTGGAAAATATTTTAACGCCATCTTCGTTACCCTTTGGACTATTTTGCAGATGAAAAGGAGGGAGGATACCTAAGTAATTTCAGTAGTGCTCATGAGGCCTCCTTGATTTTCAAAGTACTCGGCGTTGTCCGGGAGAAAAGTGCTCAATATCCTAGATAGAGCTACTGTAGTGATAGGGTTGGAAAATATTTTAACGCCATCTTCGTTACCCTTTGGACTATTTTGCAGATAAAAAAGAGGGAGGATACCTAAGTAATTTCAGTAGTGCTCAGGAGGCCTCCTTGATTTTCAAAGTACTCGGCGTTGTCCGTGAGAAAAGTGCTCAATATCCTAGATAGAGCTACTGTAGTGATAGGTTTGGAAAATATTTTAACGCCATCTTCGATCCCGTTTGGACTATTTTGCAGATGAAAAGGAGGGAGGATACCTAAGTAATTTACGTAGTGCTCAGGAGGCCTACTTGATTTTCAAAGTATTCGGCGGTGTCCGGGAGAAATGCGCTCAATATCCTAGATAGAGCTACTGTAGTGATAGGTTTGGAAAATATTTTAACGCCATCTTCGTTACCCTTTGGACTATTTTACAGATAAAAAGGAGGGAGGATACCTAAGTAATTTCAGTAGTGCTCAGGAGGCCTCCTTGATTTTCAAAGTACTCGGCGTTGTCCAGGAGAAAAGTGCTCAATATCCTAGATAGAGCTACTGTAGTGATAGGTTTGGAAAATATTTTAACGCAATCTTCGTTCCCCTTTGGACTATTTTGCAGATGAAGATGGGGGAAGGATATCTAAATAATTTCAGTAGTGCTCAGAGGGCTCTCTTGATATTCAAAGTACTCGGCGTTGTCCAGGAGAAAAGTGCTCAATGTCCTAGATAGAGCTACTGAAGTGATAGGTTTGGAAAATATTTTAACGCCATCTTCGTTTCGCCTTTGGACCATTTTGCAGATCAGAAAGAGAAAGAATACCTAAGTGATTTCAGTAGTGCTCAGGAGGCCTCTTGGATTTTCAAAGTACTCGACGTTGTCCGGGAGAAAATTGCTCAATGTCCTAGATAGAGCTACTGTAGTGACAGGTTTTGATAATATTTTAACAGCATCTACGCTGAAAATGGTTGGGATAATCGAAAAGAGTGATTTCAGTAGTGCTCATGAGGCCTCCTTGATTTTCAAAGTACTCGGCGTTGTCCGGGAGAAAAGTGCTCAATACCCAAGATAGAGCTACTGTAGTGATAGGTTTGGAAAATATTTTAACGCCATCTTCGTTACCCTTTGGACTATTTTGCAGATGAAAAGGAGGGAGGATACCTAAGTAATTTCAGTAGTGCTCATGAGGCCTCCTTGATTTTCAAAGTAATCGGCGTTGTCCGGGAGAAAAGTGCTCAATATCCTAGATAGAGCTACTGTAGTGAGAGGGTTGGAAAATATTTTAACGCCATCTTCGTTACCCTTTGGACTATTTTGCAGATAAAAAAGAGGGAGGATACCTAAGTAATTTCAGTAGTGCTCAGGAGGCCTCCTTGATTTTCAAAGTACTCGGCGTTGTCCGTGAGAAAAGTGCTCAATATCCTAGATAGAGCTACTGTAGTGATAGGTTTGGAAAATATTTTAACGCCATCTTCGATCCCGTTTGGACTATTTTGCAGATGAAAAGGAGGGAGGATACCTAAGTAATTTACGTAGTGCTCAGGAGGCCTACTTGATTTTCAAAGTATTCGGCGGTGTCCGGGAGAAATGCGCTCAATATCCTAGATAGAGCTACTGTAGTGATAGGTTTGGAAAATATTTTAACGCCATCTTCGTTACCCTTTGGACTATTTTACAGATAAAAAGGAGGGAGGATACCTAAGTAATTTCAGTAGTGCTCAGGAGGCCTCCTTGATTTTCAAAGTACTCGGCGTTGTCCAGGAGAAAAGTGCTCAATATCCTAGATAGAGCTACTGTAGTGATAGGTTTGGAAAATATTTTAACGCAATCTTCGTTCCCCTTTGGACTATTTTGCAGATGAAGATGGGGGAAGGATATCTAAATAATTTCAGTAGTGCTCAGAGGGCCCTCTTGATATTCAAAGTACTCGGCGTTGTCCAGGAGAAAAGTGCTCAATGTCCTAGATAGAGCTACTGTAGTGATAGGTTTGGAAAATATTTTAACGCCATCTTCGTTTCGCCTTTGGACCATTTTGCAGATCAGAAAGAGAAAGAATACCTAAGTGATTTCAGTAGTGCTCAGGAGGCTTCTTGGATTTTCAAAGTACTCGACGTTGTCCGGGAGAAAATTGCTCAATGTCCTAGATAGAGCTACTGTAGTGACAGGTTTTGATAATATTTTAACAGCATCTACGCTGAAAATGGTTGGGATAATCGAAAAGAGTGATTTCAGTAGTGCTCATGAGGCCTCCTTGATTTTCAAAGTACTCGGCGTTGTCCGGGAGAAAAGTGCTCAATACCCAAGATAGAGCTACTGTAGTGATAGGTTTGGAAAATATTTTAACGCCATCTTCGTTACCCTTTGGACTATTTTGCAGATGAAAAGGAGGGAGGATACCTAAGTAATTTCAGTAGTGCTCATGAGGCCTCCTTGATTTTCAAAGTACTCGGCGTTGTCCGGGAGAAAAGTGCTCAATATCCTAGATAGAGCTACTGTAGTGATAGGTTTGGAAAATATTTTAACGCCATCTTCGTTCCCCTTTGGACTATTTTGCAGATGAAAAGGAAGGAGAATACCTAAGTAATTTCAGTAGTGCTCGGAAGGCCTCCTTGATTTTCAAAGTACTCGGCGTTGTCCGGGAGAAAAGGGCTCAATACCCTAGATAGAGCTACTGTAGTGATAGGTTTGGAAAATATTTTAACGCCATATTCGTTACCCTTTGGACTATTTTGCAGATAAAAAGGAGGAAGATACCTAAGTAATTTCATTAGTGCTCAGGAGGCCTCCTTGATTTTCAAAGTACTCGGCGTTGTCCGGGAGAAAAGTGCTCAATATCCTAGATAGAGCTACTGTAGTGATAGGTTTGGAAAATATTTTAACGCCATCTTCGTTCCCCTTTGGACTATTTTGCAGATGAAAATAAGGGAGGATACCTAAGTAATTTCAGTAGTCCTCAGGAGGCCTCCTTGATTTTCAAAGTACTCGGCGTTGTCCGGGAGAAAAGTGCTCAATATCCTAGATAGAGCTACTGTAGTGATAGGTTTGGAAAATATTTTAACGCCATCTTCGTTCCCCTTTGGACTATTTTGCAGATGAAAAATAGGGAGGATACCTAAGTAATTTCAGTAGTGCTCAGGAGGCCTCCTTGATTTTCAAAGTACTCGGCGTTGTCCGGGAGAAAAGTGCTCAATATCCTAGATAGAGCTAATGTAGTGATAGGTTTGGAAAATATTTTAACGCCCTCTTCATTACCCTTTGGACTATTTTGCAGATGAAAATAAGGGAGGATACCTAAGTGATTTCAGTAGTGCTCAGGAGGCCTCCTTGATTTTCAAAGTACTCGGCGTTGTCCGGGAGAAAAGTGCCCAATATCCTAGATAGAGCTACTGTAGTGATAGGTTTGGAAAATATTTTAACGCAATCTTCGTTCCCCTTTGGACTATTTTGCAGATGAAAAATAGGGAGGATACCTAAGTAATTTCAGTAGTGCTCAGGAGGCTTCCTTGATTTTCGCAGTACTCGGCGTTGTCCGGGAGAAAAGTGCTCAATATCCTAGATAGAGCTACTGTAGTGATAGGGTTGGAAAATATTTTAACGCCATCTTCGTTACCCTTTGGACTATTTTGCAGATGAAAAGGAGGGAGGATACCTAAGTAATGTCAGTAGTGCTCAGGAGGTCTCCTTGATTTTCAAAGTACTCGGCGTTGTCCGGGAGAAAAGTGCTCAATGTCCTAGATAGAGCTACTGTAGTGATAGGTTTGGAAAATATTTTAACGCCATCTTCGTTCCCCTTTGGACTATTTTGCAGATGAAAAGGAGGGAGAATACCTAAGTGATTTCAGTAGTGCTCAGGAGGCCTCCTTGATTTTCAAAGTACTCGGCGTTGTCCAGGAGACATGTGCTCAATATCCTAGATAGAGCTACTGTAGTGATAGGTTTGGAAAATATTTTAACGCCATCTTCGTTCCCCTTTGGACTATTTTGCAGATGAAAAGGAGGGAGGATACCTAAGTAATTTCAGTAGTGCTCAGGAGGTCTCCTTGATTTTCAAAGTACTCGGCCTTGTCCGGGAGAAAAGTGCTCAATATCCTAGATAGAGCTACTGTAGTGATAGGTTTGGAAAATATTTTAACGCCATCTTCGTTCCCTTTTGGACTATTTTGCAGATGAAAAATAGGGAGGATACCTAAGTAATTTCAGTAGTGCTCAGGAGGCCTCCTTGATTTTCAAAGTACTCGGCGTTGTCCGGGAGAAAAGTGCTCAATATCCTAGATAGAGCTACTGTAGTGATAGGTTTGGAAAATATTTTAACGCCATCTTCGTTCCCCTTTGGACAATTTTGCAGATGAAAAGGAGGGAGGATACCTAAGTAATTTCAGTAGTGCTCAGGAGGCCTCCTTGATTTTCAAAGTACTCGGCGTTGTCCGGGAGAAAAGTGCTCAATATCCTAGATAGAGCTACTGTAGTGATAGGTTTGGAAAATATTTTAACGCCATCTTCGTTCTCCTTTGGACTATTTTGCAGATGAAAAGGAGGGAGGATACCTAAGTAATTTCAGTAGTGCTCAGGAGGCCTCCTTGATTTTCAAAGTACTCGGCGTTGTCCAGGAGAAAAGTGCTCAATATCCTAGATAGAGCTACTGTAGTGATAGGTTTGGAAAATATTTTAACGCCATCTTCGTTCCCCTTTGGACTATTTTGCAGATGAAAAATAGGGAGGATACCTAAGTAATTTCAGTAGTGCTCAGGAGGCCTCCTTGATTTTCAAAGTACTCGGCGTTGTCCGGGAGAAAAGTGCTCAATATCCTAGATAGAGCTACTGTAGTGATAGGTTTGCAAAATATTTTAACGCCATCTTCGTTCCCCTTTGGGCTATTTTGCAGATGAAAATGGGGGAGGATACCTAAGTAATTTCAGTAGTGCTCAGGAGGCCTCCTTGATTTTCAAAGTACTCGGCGTTGTCCGGGAGAAAAGTGCTCAATATCCTAGATAGAGCTACTGTAGTGATAGGTTTGGAAAATATTTTAACGCCATCTTCGTTCCCCTTTGGACTATTTTGCAGATGAAAAGGAGGGAGGATACCTAAGTAATTTCAGTAGTGCTCAGGAGGCCTCCTTGATTTTCAAAGTACTCGGCGTTGTCCAGGAGAAAAGTGCTCAATATCCTAGATAGAGCTACTGTAGTGATAGGTTTGGAAAATATTTTAACGCCATCTTCGTTCCCCTTTGGACTATTTTGCAGATGAAAAATAGGGAGGATACCTAAGTAATTTCCGTAGTGCTCAGGAGGCCTCCTTGATTTTCAAAGTACTCGGCGTTGTCCGGGAGAAAAGTGCTCAATATCCTAGATAGAGCTACTGTAGTGATAGGTTTGGAAAATATTTTAACGCCATCTTCGTTCTCCTTTGGACTATTTTGCAGATGAAAAGGAGGGAGGATACCTAAGTAATTTCAGTAGTGCTCAGGAGGCCTCCTTGATTTTCAAAGTACTCGGCGTTGTCCGGGAGAAAAGTGCTCAATATCCTAGATAGAGCTACTGTAGTGATAGGTTTGGAAAATATTTTAACGCCATCTTTGTTCCCCTTTGGACTATTTTGCAGATGAAAATAAGGGAGGATACCTAAGTAATTTCAGTAGTGCTCAGGAGGCCTCCTTGATTTTCAAAGTACTCGGCGTTGTCAGGGAGAAAAGTGCTCAATATCCTAGATAGAGCTACTGTGGTGATAGGTTTGGAAAATATTTTAACGCCCTCTTCGTTACCCTTTGGACTATTTTGCAGATGAAAATGATGGAGGATACCTAAGTGATTTCAGTAGTTCTCATGAGGCCTCCTTGATTTTCAAAGTACTCGGCGTTGTCCGGGAGAAAAGTGCTCAATATCCTAGGTAGAGCTACTGTAGTGATAGGTTTGGAAAATATTTTAACGCCATCTTCGTTCCCCTTTGGACTATTTTGCAGATGAAAATAAGGGAGGATACCTAAGTAATTTCAGTAGTGCTAAGGAGACCTCCTTGATTTTCAAAGTACTCGGCGTTGTCCGGGAGAAAAGTGCTCAATATCCTAGATAGAGCTACTGTAGTGATAGGTTTGGAAAATATTTTAACGCCATCTTCGTTCCCCTTTGGACTATTTTGCAGATGAAAAGGAGGGAGGATACCTAAGTAATTTCAGTAGTGCTCAGGAGGCCTCCTTGATTTTTAAAGTACTCGGCGTTGTCCGGGAGAAAAGTGCTCAATATCCTAGATAGAGCTACTGTAGTGATAGGTTTGGAAAATATTTTAACGCCATCTTCGTTCCCCTTTGGACTATTTTGCAGATGAAAAGGAGGGAGGATACCTAAGTAATTTCAGTAGTGCTCAGGAGGTCTCCTTGATTTTCAAAGTACTCGGCCTTGTCCGGGAGAAAAGTGCTCAATATCCTAGATAGAGCTACTGTAGTGATAGGTTTGGAAAATATTTTAACGCCATCTTCGTTCCCTTTTGGACTATTTTGCAGATGAAAAATAGGGAGGATACCTAAGTAATTTCAGTAGTGCTCAGGAGGCCTCCTTGATTTTCAAAGTACTCGGCGTTGTCCGGGAGAAAAGTGCTCAATATCCTAGATAGAGCTACTGTAGTGATAGGTTTGGAAAATATTTTAACGCCATCTCTGTTCCCCTTTGGACAATTTTGCAGATGAAAAGGAGGGAGGATACCTAAGTAATTTCAGTAGTGCTCAGGAGGCCTCCTTGATTTTCAAAGTACTCGGCGTTGTCCGGGAGAAAAGTGCTCAATATCCTAGATAGAGCTACTGTAGTGATAGGTTTGGAAAATATTTTAACGCCATCTTCGTTCTCCTTTGGACTATTTTGCAGATGAAAAGGAGGGAGGATACCTAAGTAATTTCAGTAGTGCTCAGGAGGCCTCCTTGATTTTCAAAGTACTCGGCGTTGTCCAGGAGAAAAGTGCTCAATATCCTAGATAGAGCTACTGTAGTGATAGGTTTGGAAAATATTTTAACGCCATCTTCGTTCCCCTTTGGACTATTTTGCAGATGAAAAATAGGGAGGATACCTAAGTAATTTCAGTAGTGCTCAGGAGGCCTCCTTGATTTTCAAAGTACTCGGCGTTGTCCGGGAGAAAAGTGCTCAATATCCTAGATAGAGCTACTGTAGTGATAGGTTTGCAAAATATTTTAACGCCATCTTCGTTCGCCTTTGGACTATTTTGCAGATGAAAATGGGGGAGGATACCTAAGTAATTTCAGTAGTGCTCAGGAGGCCTCCTTGATTTTCAAAGTACTCGGCGTTGTCCGGGAGAAAAGTGCTCAATATCCTAGATAGAGCTACTGTAGTGATAGGTTTGGAAAATATTTTAACGCCATCTTCGTTCCCCTTTGGACTATTTTGCAGATGAAAAGGAGGGAGGATACCTAAGTAATTTCAGTAGTGCTCAGGAGGCCTCCTTGATTTTCAAAGTACTCGGCGTTGTCCAGGAGAAAAGTGCTCAATATCCTAGATAGAGCTACTGTAGTGATAGGTTTGGAAAATATTTTAACGCCATCTTCGTTCCCCTTTGGACTATTTTGCAGATGAAAAATAGGGAGGATACCTAAGTAATTTCCGTAGTGCTCAGGAGGCCTCCTTGATTTTCAAAGTACTCGGCGTTGTCCGGGAGAAAAGTGCTCAATATCCTAGATAGAGCTACTGTAGTGATAGGTTTGGAAAATATTTTAACGCCATCTTCGTTCTCCTTTGGACTATTTTGCAGATGAAAAGGAGGGAGGATACCTAAGTAATTTCAGTAGTGCTCAGGAGGCCTCCTTGATTTTCAAAGTACTCGGCGTTGTCCGGGAGAAAAGTGCTCAATATCCTAGATAGAGCTACTGTAGTGATAGGTTTGGAAAATATTTTAACGCCATCTTCGTTCCCCTTTGGACTATTTTGCAGATGAAAATAAGGGAGGATACCTAAGTAATTTCAGTAGTGCTCAGGAGGCCTCCTTGATTTTCAAAGTACTCGGCGTTGTCAGGGAGAAAAGTGCTCAATATCCTAGATAGAGCTACTGTAGTGATAGGTTTGGAAAATATTTTAACGCCCTCTTCGTTACCCTTTGGACTATTTTGCAGATGAAAATGATGGAGGATACCTAAGTGATTTCAGTAGTTCTCATGAGGCCTCCTTGATTTTCAAAGTACTCGGCGTTGTCCGGGAGAAAAGTGCTCAATATCCTAGGTAGAGCTACTGTAGTGATAGGTTTGGAAAATATTTTAACGCCATCTTCGTTCCCCTTTGGACTATTTTGCAGATGAAAATAAGGGAGGATACCTAAGTAATTTCAGTAGTGCTAAGGAGGCCTCCTTGATTTTCAAAGTACTCGGCGTTGTCCGGGAGAAAAGTGCTCAATATCCTAGATAGAGCTACTGTAGTGATAGGTTTGGAAAATATTTTAACGCCATCTTCGTTCCCCTTTGGACTATTTTGCAGATGAAAAGGAGGGAGGATACCTAAGTAATTTCAGTAGTGCTCAGGAGGCCTCCTTGATTTTTAAAGTACTCGGCGTTGTCCGGGAGAAAAGTGCTCAATGTCCTAGATAGAGCTACTGTAGTGATAGGTTTGGAAAATATTTTAACGCCATCTTCGTTCCCCTTTGGACTATTTTGCAGATGAAAAGGAGGGAGGATACCTAAGTAATTTCAGTAGTGCTCAGGAGGCCTCCTTGATTTTCGAAGTACTCGGCGTTGTCCGGGAGAAAAGTGCTCAATATCCTAGATAGAGCTACTGTAGTGATAGGTTTGGAAAATATTTTAACGCCATCTTCGTTCCCCTTTGGACTATTTTGCAGATGAAAAGGAGGGAGGATACCTAATTAATTTCAGTAGTGCTCAGAAGGCCCCCATTATTTTCAAAGTACTCGGCGTTGTCCGGGAGAAAAGTGCTCAATATTCCTAGATAGAGCTACTGTAGTGATAGGTTTGGAAAATATTTTAACGCCCTCTTCGTTACCCTTTGGACTATTTTGCAGATAAAAAGGAGGGAGGATTCCTAAGTAATTTCAGTAGTGCTCAGGAGGCCTCCTTGATTTTTAAAGTACTTGGCGTTGTCCGGGAGAAAAGTGCTCAATGTCCTAGATAGAGCTACTGTAATGATAGGTTTGGAAAATATTTTAACACCATCTTCGTTCCCCTTTGGACTATTTTGCAGATCAGAAAGAGAAAGGATACCTAAGTAATTTCAGTAGTTCTCAGGAGGCCTCCTTGATTATCAAAGTACTCGGCGTTGTCCGGGAGAAAAGTGCTCAATGTCCTAGATAGAGCTATTGTAGTGATTGGTTTGGATAATATTTTAACAGCATCTACGTTGAAAAGGATGGGGGAATCGATAAGAGTTATTTCAGTAGTGCTCATGAGGCCTCCTTTATTTTCAAAGTACTCGGTGTTGTCCGGGAGAAAAGAGCTCAATATCTTAGATAGAGCTACTGTACTGATAGGTTTGGAAAATATTTTGACGCCATATTCGTTCCCCTTTGGACTATTTTGCAGATGAAAAGGAGGGAGGATACCTAAGTGATATCAGTAGTGCTCAGGAGGCGTCCTTGATTTTGAAAGTACTCGGCGTTATCCAGGAGAAAAGTGCTCAATATCCTAGATAGAGCTACTGTAGTGATAATTTTGGATAATATTTTAACAGTATTTACGCTGAAAAGGATAGCGGAATCGATAACAGTGATTTTAGAGTAATAAGAGTGATATGCACTGGGGCGGTAATAGGTACGTATATAGTATGTGCACTGGGGCGACGATAGGTACGTATATAGTCTGCGCACCACGGTGGTTATACATACGTATATAGTCTGCGCACCACGGTTGCGATACATACGTATATAGTATTAATACCGGAGCGGAAATAAGTACCTATATAGAAAGCGCAGATGGAGGTGGTACTTTTTATAGAAATATGTCATACTATTGCCCTGGGCAACGTAGGAGAAATGGTGGGGAAGAAGCAGCCTTCCCAAAAAGCAAAATTAAAAGTAGCGGTGAAATGGGGCGACCAGGGAAGAGAAAGGTAGAAAGATAAATAGACGGCTATAGATGAGAGGGGGAAATAGAAGTTTGAATATAAAGATGTTACACACGCGATTTCTTCTCAATTATATGTTTTTATGACCCTGAGCAACGCCGGGTAGCCCCGCTAGTCTTACATACAGAGAAAATAAATAAAATCTAAAAAATTAATAACGTAGTTACCTTAGGCCCTGAATGTAATTATTTGGACGATAATTCATGCCCATTGAACTGCTCCCGCAGGCATAAAAAATAGAAGTAATAATAACAATAAGAGAAACGAGATAAATAATACTGATAGGCCATGACTCTAGTAATGAAGCCATATACATAGGTTCGATGGCGGGTCATTTGAAGCGTAGAATCTCAATACATAAATATACTTTTAACACTGATGGTTAATTTGTTATATTCTAATAGTGGAAAGCGACATTGAGCCTGGCTAGTACAAGATGGGTTACCCTTTGGAAATACTAGGCGCTGTATGTCATCTCTCCTATCCGAGATCTAAACGTTGACTGAAGACCGCATGTTAATTTGTATTCCCCATAAACTTTCACTCCCACAGAATGTCCGACGCTGGACGAATACCACAAAAAGTAGCATTACTGGTGATTTGATCGAATAGTCGTCTGGCCGAAGTAATTTCTCTTTAACTGTATTGCAAGCAATTATACAGGCCGAGTAATTTTCTTTTGAGAAAGTATCCCCCTTTTTTTACCATGTGGCACAACAATTTAGGGAGCTAGTTCTCCCAACAATTTACATCCCGTTTATTCATCTTGAACTGCCCTCACGGGGAGAGCCGTAAAACTCGACAACTGTGTTTTCACACCCAGGAGAGAATTAATTAAGCCAGCCTAATGACGCCGCTGTAATTCCTGTGAAATATCCAACCGGGTATGAACTACTTCCTCTCATTAAAGGGATGTGCCTATTGTTTCTACCTGGGGAGCTGGTTACAGTGTGAAGACGTTAACCGCCCTTCTAAAGACGTCTCCACGGCGGGGATCGTAGAGTCACACTACCCCGGCAAGTATTACATTGATGCCCAGGACCTTGTATAAGGCCCAGGGTTACCACAGTCACAAGCTTAAAAAACACGGACATAACAATTAGACGATCACGGTACCATTTGGCACAGGAAAATCGTCAACTGAAAGATCCAGTTCCCCAAAACAGCCACTTCGATCTAGAAAAGCCCAACAATCATCAACAGAAGAAAACAAAGAACACACCATAGACTCCACAAGCTAACATTTGGTGTTCATTTTCATCTACTCCTTTGCCTTTTGGCTCAGATCAAAGTCTACACCTTGATCTTCCGATGGATACTGCACCCCATAGACTGGTATTGTCTTGGCCTTTGGAGCTTGATTTACGCCGGTCTATTGGTCTGTCCTGTGCAGTTCTAGGAGGTCCACTCTCCAAGGCTTCGCCTCCCCTCTTTGGAAAGGAGTAAGTTTATTGCTTACTGTCTGAGGCGCCCCTACCGGGGAATGCCGACGGGGCTGCCCAGGCAATTTTTAAACCCCACTTTCTCGACCTGACCTTGGGTCACATCTTACTAGTGGGAGTAAGATAAAAACTGGCCTTGTGCCTAACACCTGGAGAGGAGTAAATCAATACTCCTATTTACTCTGTCAAACCAACTCCATATAGGTAGTAGCAAAAACTTTTCTCCTTAACAATTCTGTACTGTCACTACACTCATCGACACCAGGAACTAATAAACACAGTTTAATTTTCATAACAATGACCGCTCCCGTTCACTCCGATGATTTTCCGCAAATATCAGATTACGTTATTTCTATTTCTACTTATGACTTCTATACTTATATTCATTCCGGAATTAAGCGAATGAAATCAACGAACACAGTCCATGCAACATTTAATCATTCAACATGGCGGCTACAATTTCTAGATCGAATCGACTTCCTATTTAATTCAATAAGCGCCAAGATACTCGTAGATCCCGATACATTTACATTTTTAAAATCATACACCTTTAACACGCATATTATAGAAAACTTGCCCAAATCCATTTATTTCATCAACTATTAATGACTTAAACCGTGTCATTGTTGACCTTCATATTTGCTCGGCAGAAGCTAAATCTTAACATAACACGCATGTCAATAAACAAGCTTAGCTTAATTGCCCTATTTTCACATGTATCTTTAACTCGAAACCGTGGCGAAGTCGTTAAGAAGGCAGGTTTTATGATCGTCAGTTATAGCGTTCAATCCCATTCTACTCTACCATTTTTAATTTAAAACCTTCGCCAACACGGAAGACGGGGAGAAGAACATTAGGCCGTTACTTTTTTATTCGACGTCATGCAATAGGTAGTACTTTCTTCCGTAGTAATTTATAAAAAAACGTATTAGTGAATAGAACTTTTTGTTAACGTCTGCTACTCAATAAAAAGAAATAGACAAAATTGCTAACACAAACACTAACCTCCTTCAATCGAATTCTTACAAATAGGTCACAGATCCCAATTTTTACTAAAAAAACAACTGATCTAAAACCATGGCTGGCTGCTTTTAAAAAAATGATCAGGTCTACAACCTTACAGGCCCATGATTTTTCGAATAGTATTGCATCGGAATGGATCGGAAGAACATCTCGATGACCACCCGATTATTTAGCGGTACACTAAGGCGAGGTTATAAAATGAAGTAAAAATCAAGGTAAGGCACTCGCGGACTAAGCAAATAGGATGAACCGACTTTTTAAGTGAGCGTAAAGGGACGCAGATATGAGGAAAAGTTCAGCTGTGCAAGTGCATTTAGCTGAAATTTTCATAGATGCTATGAATAACGCCTTCATTAAGAAGGATGTGAATAGATCTAATCTGACAACATAATCGGAGTCATTGTCTGCTGTGAGACAAGCGAAATTCTCTACCAGCGAATTCGAGGTGATAACAAAAGGGAATAAGCTATCTTAAATGATAGCTTACTAAACGGCGCCCACTAGAAGAAGGGGCCAAGGTTGCCCATAAATTATTAGAGCAATGAAAACTGATTCCTACAGCGGTAAATGGTCGAAGAAGTTCCATCCCGGTTGCTACAGTTGTAGTAAATCGACTAACGTTGTTACGAGTAACTTTTGCGGGTACACTTCGGCGAAACCGCAGCGAAGGCATTTAAGACATAAGAGGATAGCACGGGACTGTATATGGTCAGCTGAGGGAAAAGTAAATAAGTTCAACCAAGGAAAAGGACAGACCAGGGTACCCTAGAAATATACTCACTACCTGTGCCGTGGTCAGACGTCGGGTACCCGGATATGTAACCATGTCAAGTCCTCGAAGATAGAAGGACACCGGGTAAGTATGTATTCCATAAGACATGGTTTTCAGCGAGGTGGTAGAAGCGGTCCAAAACAGGTCCACCGAAGAACAAATACAACAATAAAAAGGGCTCGAATATGTAGAGTATTGATTTACTCCTCTCCAGGAGTTAGGCACAAGGCCAGTTTTTATCTTACTCCCACAAGTAAGATATGACCCAAGGTCGGGTCGGGAAAGTGGGGTTGAAAAATTGCCTGGGCAGCCCCGTCGGTATTCCCTGGTAGGGGCGCCTCAGGCAGTAAGCAATAAACTTACTCCTCCCCAAAGAGGGGAGGTGAAGCCTGGGAGGGTGGACCTCCTAGAACTGCACAGGACAGACCCATAGATCGGCGTAAATTAAGCCCCGAAGGCCAAGACAATACCAGTCTATGGTGTGCAGTATCCATCGGAACAGATACTACACTTTGATCTGAGCCAAAAGGCCAGAGTAGCCCAGGAACACAAACTGCCTCATCAAGGCTCCGAAAGAATTTTCATAGTTCAAATAAGAGTTCAACCGATAAAGGAACTGATCGACACTGGATCAAATGTCCCACTCCTCAAAACATCAGTTTTTGAGCAGTTAAAAACGAAAATAAGTGGAACTAAAGGAATTCTAATCTAACAGTTACCCTTGCAAACGGACAAAAGATGGCACTAGATAGCATGGCCCATCTACTCATTAAAGAGAGGAAGCAAAAGGCTTTGTCGAAGTTATACATAGCTCCAGACATGTATCGGGATTGATATTGGGCGCAGACGGATTGAGAAAGAACCGAGCTCAAATAATCTTTCACCCTTACGAATAAAGTAAAAGGGGGTGAATATACCTCTTGGTATTAATACCTGTGGTAAAATCGAAAATTTCTCACGAGAAAATGTGGAGTTACCGCCACGCATCGCCACTGTTAGATCGGTCTCTAATGAACCGCTGGCAAAATGCAGGGACAAAAAAGAATACCGGCGATTAAGTCAGTTAAAGTGGCCACCCATCTATCCCCACCACAGATTACTGTGGGCCATAGCAGCCCCCCCCCAAACACTATCACCTTTCTGCTAGATTTAGCAAAAAGAAATCTAAAATTAACAAAATCCCATGATGAAAGGTCAATCATATTCGAACTCGAATAAAATATCTGGAAAAATACTATGTTACAAGATTCCCAAATCACCCCCAACGAAAACGAAAATCACAGTAGCAGAGTGCAAACTGAAAAGGCTGCTTGAAATGGCCGGGAATTCGTCCAAGAGTTCACTGGGAACGAAGGGGAGAGGTCACCTACAAAACACTGGTTAAGACGGGGAAAATTAGAATTAATGACAATTAAATGAAATAAAACTGTCTAAAAACGTATAACATTTCATTAAAAAAATAGAATGAATAAACTCAGAGTAAATTACTATTACAAAAAATGAAGAAAGGAATTAAGATTATATTATTGTTCAAGACAGAATTAAAAAAAAGCAATAATAACGTCAGGAGTTAAAATCACTATTACTTAGAAAAAATGAGGACTACACAAATTATATCGTTGTGCCAGGAAAATAGAAGACGTTATAACCTTTGCTAATTAGAGAATAGGTAACAATATCGTGGGAACGAATATGGCACAATGATTGGAACTGCAGGTGCTCCCTACATTTTACAACCCTTTTACCTAACGTACACTACCATCACGGGGAGAGACGTAAAAATCGACAACTGTGTATTCACACCCAGCATGTGACTACGGAAAAAGTTTGCCGTCAATCAGACCTGAACAACTTCAAGTTGACATATTGTTATGGAGTCGAGGGACCCTCTGTACATTTTAAAAGTAAAAGATCTGATTCAAATGAACCTGTCACCTGCGACAGTAGAAACTCAGAGCACCAGTGACATTATCTATATTTCCCTTTCTTTTCATATGTAAACATTCAAATTTAAGTAAATCGAACAAGTATTGTCTTTAGATTATCATTTTATTTAGATAATAAAGCATATGACTAAAGAATGTAAAAAAAATATAAAGAAAAATCGAATTAGATTGCTAGTAATGTTTACTTTATTTGTCTAGTTTTTGTCACAGATCATTCTGCGAAACTAATTTACGAAGATGGTATTTAACAGCAACATTTGTTATATTTTGGCACAGAGCATCTCTTGATGAAATCTACACACACCCGACATAAACTTTCCTGTGACCATAGATACGCGATAGGGTTATGATCAGAAGAGCAAGGAGGCAAAGTTATGCGTTTGCGATTCGAATCTCAAAGTTTCGGTGTAAGTAGTTGTATACTTGACTGAATGCAATGGAATAGTGTCATTCATGAAAATCAACCACATTTGTCTAAGAGTGGACAATCATCAAACCATTGCTTTTCCTAAGATGCTATGCGACATGTTTAGTGGGTTTCATAGTTGCAGTGCATGTAAATAACAGACTTGCTGCGAATAGAAAATATTTAACTGAAACAAAAATCATCCAATAAATAGGTAATATGTCTGGTTTGTGATTGACCACCAGGAATTCTATGAGGCCACTTGAAAAAAGTAATGCTTCTACAGATACGAGGTTACTTGCTGTGGTTATGACCCACTAAAGGGCGGTACAAAATAAGGGGCGTTCAGGTTAGAGATGCAACGATTCCAAATATTTTCCCGATTCCAACACAATTACCGATTCCTATTCTTTGAAAATTTCTTAATATTTAGTCCGAAAGTGTTTTTATTCTTTAATTTTCGGATAACCGTAAAATCCCGTGTTATGGGTGTATATATTTTGGCAAAAAGAAAAAGATATGCTTGGAAAAGTGTGTTTATATTTCACGATTAGATATTTCTAACCATGTTTTTCTCATATGTTTTTCTTCGTAATTGATTGAAATTGCTGGAGAAAATAAAGATTGTTTTAAAAACAATGTCGATTTGCAGTAGTTCGTCGTAAGTGAACAAAATACTTTGTTGTTTTTTTAGTTTTGCATAAACCATTAAAAATAGTAAAACGGGACCTTTTTTAAATATACTAAATTTATTTTTTAAAATGAAAATACTGCAAAGAAAAAATAAAGAAGAAAACAGGGACACCAAACTACCCTTTTTCTTTCTGTTCTCTTTGAAGGTTATAAATTATACTGCTTTGATGTTTATTTCTAACAAAAACAAATCTGGATGTAATATGGTGTTCACATTATTCAAATTTGTGGATGTAATATGGTGTTCACATTACCGAGACATCTAGCCCCCCTATCCGGTTTCATAACTCCTGAGAAAATATTGAAATGTATGTCTCACAAAATTAAATTGAACTGTTACATTTATTGGGTTTATGAAAATGTAATCGTAAGTGAAATTATGCGAAATACAACTAAAATGTAAACCGTTTACTTCCACCAGGCTATTCTAGAATATTCATGATAATGAAAATTCAATCGTACGTTCGTAACTAAATGATATTATGCTAAATACAACTAAACTGAAAACCACTTTCTTCCACTTGGCATTTCTTAAATGTTTACGGTGTGAATTGTACATGGGTAGACATATTCTTAACAAATTTATACTTAGAATCACTTGTGCACATTAAATGTGTTTTTACGGTTTACTCGATTTAGCAACAACTTTTAAGATTATAAAAAACGTTTTGGAAACATATACCTGTTTAATTTTCAGATAGTTAACGAGATTGGTACAGTTCGCTATGTTAGTTATGTAGAAATTGATAAACTACACAGGCGAATGTAATCTCATACCAAGTGGGAGTCAATTTACGTCAGACATACATAACGAACTGACCTCTCTTCCTTATTTAAATATTAAACATATCAACATATTCAATTTTTCATAGTAATCTTAACATCTCTTGTGTTCGAAAAATCGGTAATTTTGACAAGGTGGGATGATTCCAAATTAAGTAAACATGAATTGAAAGATCGCAATTATATCATGCAAATAGTTATTCGTGAAAATGTCAATACATAATTGTTGTGGACTGACCCGGATTCACCCATAGTGAAAGGATGGATTCGTCAGGTCACTATGGAGTCGACAGTTTCCCTTATCAAGGAGAATCGCTTAATGAACCGCTTAGCACGTCTGCCTAGAGCCGGTAATGGTGAACAACTTATTGTAATTAAGTATTTTTAATACAATTACTATTCCTTTCATTTCCTGTCTTGGGTTTCTTATTTACTTATTGTTATTCTCACCATATACCAATAGTTTTAATCTAATTCTATATTTGAAATTAACAATGGAGTAACAATAGTAACAATGCTGTAAAACTCTGACAAATACACAAAGTGACTCGCTGAGAAGCTGTACTAATATTTTCTTTAAAAATCCGGGTAAATTCGTTAAACTATCCACAACTGAAATGTGTTTAAGCATCATTTTATCTAGTAATACGCTATTTCTAAAGATGAAAGACGCACTTGCTTCTAGAACCGTGGCATTCGAAAACAGAAATACATTCTATTGAATCTTGTGTTTCTGCTGACGTCACACTAGTTGGTGCTAAGCAAGTAAAAAAAACGCTTCGAAGGGAACTGTTCCACGCTACATAAAAACATATGATCGTTGTCATTTCTGTCAAAAATGATTACATCTTTAATGTAGTAATTGTTTGATATTAAAATAAAGATACTACTGGTTTTATATATGTCGTTTTCGAGATAGAAGTATTCTAGTAATTCGAAGGCAAAACAATATATAAACCTCATTTAGACTAAACTTCAAGAGTGATGCTCAAATCTCTCTAGGAAAATCTTTTTTTTTAAACTTGCTTTTTTTTCTAAAATCTAAAATATTGTTTTAACATGATAACACATTTTCGTAACATAAAATGCAAATTTATTTTTGAACGTATAAAATTGAAATGTTATGCTTACCCATCGAAACCTGTTATGATACTACTGTCCCCCGTCAGTGAAAGTGAAATATTTCAAGACTGAGGCAATGTAGTTCCCCTTTTTGAGGGAGCTGGAGGGTGTGTCAAACTCTGTACTCGTGGGGAGGTAAATAGGTAGGGACTATAAATAACGTTGATATTTGTTTCTTTTTTTGTATAAAAAGAATGTTGAAAGTTTATTCTTTGGGTGCAATAAAAACTTCAAGTATGTTTTATATCTTGTGGAATTTTTTTTCCAACCAGTTTACAGACATGGAATGGCAAAATTAAAGAAGAACCGACGACAAAGTGTAGACTTCTTACACATAGACAGGACAATATTTGAATTCACTAATTTATTTACACCTTATTGAATACCATATCAAGACTTTCAAAGTATTCAAAGTTTGTTTTCACACATTTTCCCCAACTTTTGCAAAGTTAGTCTGCTAGGAGATCGTATAAAAAGTCCTACAGAAAAAAGCCCACCATGTAATTAAAAAGAAATCGACAAAGACCAAACAGCATGAAATAAAGAAATGTTTAAAAAATTTAAAGATTTTTTAATATTTAACTTTTTTATAATTTAATTACTAATAATCTTTGCGAGTATTTTTCTTGACAAAATGTTTTATTTCATGTTTAAACATAGTTCGAAACCTTGTAAATACAACTGAATTCTTTTTAAAATTTCCTAGCGAATTTATACACACTTTCATTTTTTACACGAGTAAAGTAAATTTACATCGTCTTTTGATGTCATAATAACGATGAACAGTGACCGATATAACGGGTATAAAATGGCACAGGTGAAAATGACAGGTAAATAAATAGTAAAAAAGATTCCTGAGTTCGACAAAACGCACCTGAAGAAAGCCGGAGATTATATCGACCGAAACGTTGTAAGAATAGCATTCAAGATGAGAGCAGTAGTCCGAATAATCCAAATAATGCAAATATTTATCGTTTTCTCTAGTCTTCCTGATCTGTAGTTTTAACTCGTTAATATTTTAGAATAACTTTTAAAAAATTAATCCGTTTGTTTTCAAAAAAATAAAATCGATTGCTCTAGGTTTTTAGGGGAAGGTGACTAGGTTCCCTCTCTTATAGTTGTAGCTGGGGCTAAGCCTCCGACCACCCGGGTATTTTACAATACATATTTTAAATAAGTATTTAATCTGTTGTTTTAAAGAAAATAACATAGATTAGTTCAAGTTATGGTGAGAAAGAGTTCCGTCCACTATGGTTTTAAAAAGGGGATAAACCCCCACCATTACTCAAAACCTAAAATATTAAAGTTTTTATTTGTTGTGTTAAATATTAGATGTAACCATGGTTTGATATTTTGGAAACTGGGAGAGCCTTTGTGGCCACCCAATATTAAGGTTACTGGTAGGGTTGAAGACATTTTCTTGGGAAGTAGCTGTTGCCAGCAGAACTTAAGGTTACTTGTAGAGTTAAGAGAGGTTGTCGTCTTTTAGGGGTGGTTAGAGAGGGGTGTTTCCGCCCAGGTTAAAGGCTAGTTATAAGATTAATGGATTATACACTTTTTCCCAAAAGCACATACTATTTATCTCCTTTTGAAAAATTAGCTTTTATGTTATTAAAACGCTATTTAGTTAAACACTGGCGCGAAAAATTATGATAATGTGTCGTTAAATGTATATTCGAAACTGGACCCCATTTCTAAATTCTAAAATAATTGTTTTGCCCCGCAAGTTTTTCATAGTATATATATATATATATATATATATATATATATATATATATATATATATATATATAGATAGATAGATAGATATATAGATGTATATATCTGTGTGTGTGTGCGATCAATAGTTCAATCTTGTCATAGTCTTCCATGCTGACAAGCTGAAGTAAGATCGGAACACGTGTCCCTTAATAACGATCTTATCTATCAAAAAATAAATAAACACACACACACACACACACATATATATATATATATATATATATATATATATATATATATATATATATATATATATTGTTAGGATAAATAGAGTCCGGTCGATGGTATGCATATTTAAATACATGTTCATGCGTGCCTCAAAATTGTTGTTAATTTAATTATTCAAAAAGCGCCAACCTGCACATGACATCGACCGGACTCTACTTATCCTAACGTCTTTAAGAACTTGACGTGCTTTTCTGGCTCTACTGTTATTCGACCACTCGGGGTTAATACCATCAAAATGAGGAAGATAAAGAAAAGAAGAAAAAAAACTATAAGACAGTCTCGCCGCCAAAGTTGTTGTACAGCGAAAGGGTGCAAAAACAGAAATAAATTAAATAGATAATGTTTCATTTAAATTGCACCATGTGTTGATTTTCAAAATAAAATAACTTAAATACATTTTCATGCGTGCCTCATAGATGTTGTCAATTTCATTATATATATATATATATATATATATATATATATATATATATATATATATATATAGAATTATAAAAAGAAAAACTATACACACATTAAGGTTGTACACATAATAACTTATTTCGACCCCTTTAATTAGGTCTCCTCAGATGTATGGACAACCACGTCAAAAAACCCAAATTTGGGTTTTTTGACGTGGTTGTCCATACATCTGAGGAGACCTAATTAAAGGGGTCGAAATAAGTTATTATGTGTACAACCTTAATGTGTGTATAGTTTTTCTTTTTATAATTCTGTTTTGCTCTGTTTGAATTACATTGAGCTCTGTTATTCAGATTCTCTACACAAAATTGAAATCCACACACTATATATATATATATATATATATATATATACACACGCATATATATATATATATATATATATATATATATATATATATATATATATATATATATATATATATACTAGTTGTACCTCTCCAACGTTGACCGTAATGAAGTGAATTCATTTTATTTTTTTATTTGTTTATTTTTTTTTAATTTTAGCTGAAAGGTAAACAATTCCTATTATATTCTTCAATTAATAGTATACTTAATACTACTTTCAATTTTTGATTTTTAAATGTCTCATATTATTTATTGTATAGTCAGGACTATGTTATTTTTTAAATAAATTGTAGCAATCTACGTCATTTTATTGCCAATAAATAACGATAATAAATAAAAATAACAAATAAAAATGTGCTTCTTAGAAGTAAATTTTCATTTATCAGCTCAAAGATTTTGGAAAATTCTTCAATAAGAGTTCATATATTGATTGACACCTTATTTTATTACTTCATTTTATATTATAATATTAATGCTCTATCCAGTATATTGAGCTTCAGTTTTTAGCCGGATGTTTCACTAATTATAAGATATTAGTTGACGCTTATATCTTTTGTTGGATTGCTTCATATATATATATATATATATATATATATATATATATATATATATATATATATATATATATATATATATATGTATATACAATGTGAGTTTGTGTTAGAGAGATTGTGTATCTGTATATAGAAGCACATAGAATCACATAGAAATAGACCTATAAACACATACAAAATCTGTTTCACAGATATATTTATATATATATATATATATATATATATATATATATATATATATATATATATATATATATATATATTCCATGAAAAATGGCAGTATACTGAAATTATATGACCTTAATAGGGTTAAGATGAAAATTCATATACTCTAAATGTACAAAAGCAAGGCAATTCCCAAATTTTTACACTGTTAGTGTCATTAAGGGTATGCGAGCACAACAGCGCTATGTATTTACTGGTAGGAATTTTTCTTCAGCGCACCTGACACACTTAATCAACTTATGCATAGAGAGTTATACTGTAGTGGTGTGATAATGAAATGGCTTGGTGTATATGTAGTGATAATCTTAATGACAATAAAAGTGTAAAAATTTGGGAATTTCCTTGCTTTTGTACATTTAGTGTATATGAATTTCCATCTTCACCGTATTAAGGGCATATGATTTCAGTATACTGACATTTATCATGGAATGTCACTACTTTTGTAAAGGCATGCCTCAATACAATGGTCATTTCAAAGTTTTTTTTTAATTTTCTGGAAAACTAAGTTATATGGTAAACTGAAATTAAAATGCCATCAACCTAGAACCTCTATCTCTGCCAAAAATCAGCAGAATCCATCAAATAGTTGATGAGACACATGGTGGCCCACACGTACGTACGTACGTACACACGGATAACACAAAATCATTCCTGACCTTTCTGGATCTCTGTGTTGCCTTGACTAATGATGCTGAAATTCGACACACTTTTAGAACCTATCAAATGAAAAGTTTGTGCAAAGTTTGAAATAATTTGGTTTATTGGTCTTTGAATTGTAAATGATCAAATAAATGAGATTTCTAGCATGGGTCGTTTTTGAAGTCTATTAAGGGATAGAGCGCTATCGCACCTCCCTTGATATATATATATATATATATATATATATATATATATATATATATATTTATGTGTTTGAGTCAGACATTTTTATGTGTACATGGGTCTAATTCTATGTGTATGCCTCATTGCTTGTGTGGTCCTATTTACTTCCTCCTCGCGAGGGCAAAGTTAGACACAAAGGCGGTTTTTAATGTTGGGAAAATCCAGCTCCCCAAAAGAAGCACTCTAGATTAGAACAAAAGAAATTGCCTCACTTTAAAATACTTCTCCTTCACTGACCGAGGACAGAATAGACTAGGTGTAGCATCAAAACAGATACTACACTTTGTTCCTAGCCAAAAGGCCAAGGACTGTGTGTTTCTGATGTGAGACAGAGGGAGCTACTAAATATGTTTATTGTTTGCTTCTCCCTTTCCCGACCCGTGTTTCACTCTTTAGACAAGAAACATCGGGAACCGAAAGTAAACATTCACACACACACACACACACACACGTACACACACACACACGTACACACACACACACACACACGCACACAAATACACATCTAGAGAAAAAATACAAAAAATGGTGTAGTAATATCACGGTCTAAGGTGCGAAACAACTGCTCGGCAACGAATGCAATCTACCAACAGCTCTCGGTTGTTCCCGTTTTGCAAACCTCGTCATTTATGAGACAAGAAAGAAAACCTACCTCCCTCTCTTTCTCTTTTTTTCTCTGCCTCTGTCTCTGTATCTGTATCTTTCTCTCTCTCTCTCTTTCTCTCTCTTTTTCTCTCTCTCCCTCTCTCTCTCTCTCTCTATCTATCTATCTCTCTCCATCGAGCCGTCATGGTGAAAATCGAATTGTCAGACTGTTAGACGCCTAGATTCCATGGAAAACTGCTCTTCCATTCTGTCCTTAATTGCATAATGTCTTTCTTGTAACGGAGTTGGCAGTATAAGACCAATTAGTACCGATTCCACAGACTGCCTTGTTTTTGTTATTATAACATCTCTTTTCGCGTTCCTTACACACGTTCATCTCTAGTTCATTCCGCAATAAGTTATATTCGCCATCGGCCAGATGACAGCGACTTATGTTTGTGTAGGAACTCACAAGCAAGTTGTACTTTGTGTTTCGAATTAGGCAATAAAAAAAAGTTGCAGCTAAACACGAAAAGGTAGAATAGAGAAAGAGGGTTTGGGAAAGTGATGCAGTTTTTATGTCGGGCATCATAATTCGTTTTCGCCGGAGTGGTTTGGGAAGTCGCTAAGTGATTAGCTTGGTGTGAGTTTTGCACAAGCGCTACACAATTCTTTCGGCGGGAGGGGAAAAAAGTTTGCTGTTCTGCTGTGTATTAACAGAAATTCTGACGTTTCCCTTGGGTGAGCGGTAAGTAAGGGAGTAGATATAGCAACACACGCGCACACACACACACTCGCACGCACTCACATACACGCACTCTCCATGTCTATCGATGTTTTACTGTTTCTCTCTCTATTGATCTTCATCAGAGCGCACACCCGTGTGTCGATACGGAGAAAATATCCATTTGAATATGTAAGAAAACATATACAAACTATATTTGTCTATAGACAAAAAGCAAATTAAAATTGATGATGTTCTAGTCAGTGGCGAGAGACGTGTGTGTGAATGTGTACTGTTATATCGTGTGTATAGAAAGTGTCGGGTATAGCGTGGTTACCGGCTCGAACTGTGAGTTTGACGTTATGTGTTCGAGTTCTTTACGAGCTGCCATATCCCTTTAACTAATACCATCGGTAAAAGGCATGAATCGATCCCCACCATCTCTGGGTGAAATACTAGTATAGCAAGTAATACTCCGAAATAACACTTGCAACTACCTTGTGCTTTGACACGTGTTACACAGTGCACCTGCATCTTCATAAATAACCTGATTTAATGAGTAGTTCTTCTTCACAATGCGTTATCTACTATAATCAAATTGCTATGTGAGGAGTCGTTTGATAATCATGACCAATATGCCGTTCTCCTACGGATGTTCTATAATTTCTGAGAAGCTATGAATATTTTATATCGTAGCTTTTTCGTGTTTAGCGACCACGTGTTCAGATAGACATTTGCTGCACACGTAGTCGTTATTATCTGTGTTGTCTTCTCGTGGATAAGACAAAGGTGGCACGGAAATCGAGAGAAAGAATATAGTAAATAAACAATTGAATTTACACATATACACTTTTACATTTAAATAAACACGTATGGTCGTACACGATATACTATACGAGAGGAGAACAACAGGCCTAGTTACACTAGAAAGAATAATTTACTTTCCGAAATAAAATTTAGAAAGAGTACGTATTGTTGAGGTCGAAAATATAGAAATATGCGTGAGCATTGGATGAGCAAATGTTACTTATTTTGTGTTCTTAGGGTTTTGGGAGTCTATAGGCCTGCTACCGGAGAAGGACTTGACGGACACAGCGGTAGGTTGTGTAAAGTACATGCAAATTGTATTGATAACCGAATCTTGTAGGCAGGATGTAAAGAGGTTTGGTGAACTGTTGTCGCGTTTTATGGCACTGTTTTCTATATTTATTTTTTCACTATCCTGTTCGAGTTTTAAAGTTGGTGTGGCTCCATCGTAAAAGTCCTGATACAAGTGTATGTAAGCACTGTCAACTCCTTCACCTTTTAACGCTGTGAACACACAGGTGAATTTGATGGAGTCTAATTCTTTTTCGTAGTCAAAAAAGCAAAATAAAGTGATCATTAGCTTTTTCTTGAAGTTGGCTTACACCTTGAATGTGGTTCATGTTGGGAAATCCAGGTAATAAACTGGCTTGTTCTCTGAGTAGGTTTCTGTCAAACGTGTTTTGTATCCTTTTGAAGGGTATTTTGGAAAATACTTTGTAAACAACAGCAATCAGGCTTATTGGTCTGCAGTTTTTAATATGTTGAAGACTTTTTATCTTGTTAAGGATGAGAACCGATGCGTTCTAGTTGCTAGGCATTTTGCTTTCATTATAGAATGTGTTGTTTAAACTGGTGATAATCTTTCAGATTGTGTCATCCTATCTTGAAAAATGATTGCCGTAATTCCATCTCCTAGAAATGTATATCTCTTTGGTTGTTAGATTGCAGATTACTTTGGACGTTAGTATAGTAGGGGTAGCGTAGCATCTCTCTCTCTCTCTCTCTCTCTCTGTAAAGGGTTTATTTTCTGGTTTCTTGGTTTTGTCGAACTCGGTGTAGAACTCTTCACATGTTCAAACTTACCGGTTTAACTCAGCTGTCATCGTCTTCTCTCAATGAGATCATGTTCTCCGGAGGCATTGCTGTTTTAGTGGCTGTGATACCTTTGTTCTCTTGCAAAGGTGTAAGCTGTTGTCCTCATTGTAAGCTTCTTTTTTTTTTCATTTATTCAACGTTCTGAATATTGGTATCTCCTCTTTTTATCTGTCTCTTTTTACTCTTACTAGTTTAGTATCTGCTGAGAACTTGTCCGGTCTTAATGGCATGTTTCTTCCAGCGGTATCCAGTTCTGTTTCTATGACATTGGAGGTGATACAATCGCATGTCGTTTCTACATCTAGTCCGTGTGGTGCTTTAAATGATTTGAACCTGTTAGTTACAATTGTAATTATCGTGGTTTAGCCGATAGCAAATAGTTGTTCGGTATTTTGCATTTTTTATGAGTTTTGCACTCTCTAATTTGGTGTTGATATAGAGCGAGGCTCGTACCAGATGGTGGTCACTCCCAGTTTTGATTCTGTTGAGAACCGATACAGCTGTAAAGATGTGTGGTTCATTGGTTAGTATGTAATGATTTCGTTCTTTTTGAACCTGTTTAAGGAAATGCAAGTCCAGCGTTTGCTGTGCTTTTACTTGCAGAATGCGTTGATGATCTTCAGCGGATGACTCTCAAAAAATAATATAAGAACGTCTTCTCTAATATTCCGTTCTTCGAGACATTATTGAGCAGCACTGGACTCACCGGGTTGTCCTCTCCCAATTTCAGTCAAAGTCAGTCATGACTATGTTACAATGAGATTTGTTCTTTCTGAAAACGTCGTCAACTTCTTCATAAGTGGCTTCGACTTCTTCGTCTGTGTGACCGGTGGTTGGGAGGTATGCCTATATAGTGTTGAGATAATATCTGGTACATATTTTTATAGTAATTCGAGCTACTCTATCAGACTTCTTTTTTACGTTGGTAACGTTGCCTGTTATTTTATTGTGTTACCAACGCAATGATAACATATTTCTTAACATTTGTACTATAAGTTATGCCCACTTTTGATGCAACCTTCTCCTTTGATTCTGGTTACGCTAATACCGATGATGTCAAACTTTATTCTGGACAGCTCATCCCCCGGTCCTTCTATGTGCGTGTCTGAATATAGTGTCCAGGCATCGTATGTTCCAATCTTAAAGTTCCAATAGCAGAATGTTTTAATCCAGAGATTCTTAATAACTTCTGTTTAAATGTCTCTCCTCTTACTGTCTTGGGTGGTAAAACTGGGGGCCTTGATTAATTGGTGTTTGTCATTCAGAGTTTATGACATAGTCGCCACACGAGGCACTTCGGGTTAAAGCGACGGTATTTACCTATAGCTACGTGTGCGTGCAGGCAGACATTCGCAAAATAGAGTTCACCCTCCCCTCTTGTCTCTCTTTCTCACGATATATATAGTTTATATTTTTATATTTTTATATTTAAAGTCACATAAACAAAAAAAAAATTAAATTAAGTTTTAATACACAAAATACATAGAGCTGTATACAATTAATGTAATTCAAATCTCAAATTTAAACATAAAGCATTGATAATAATCAGTTATCTGTTTCGTCCATTGAAAGCAAACGAATTATGTTAGTCCATAGAACTAACAAAAAGTACGTTCGCAAACGTTTGCAAACTTATATTTTATATAAGTGTTAGTCCATAAAACTAACAAAAAGTACGTTCGCAAACGTTTGCAAACTTATATTTTATATAAATGTTAGTCCATAAAACTAACAAAAAGTACGTTCGCAAACGTTTGCAAACTTATATTTTATATAAATGTTAGTCCATAAAACTAACAAAAAGTACGTTCGCAAACGTTTGCAAACTTATATTTCATATAAATGTTAGTCCACAAAAGTAACAAAAAGTACGTTCGCAAACGTTTGCAAACTTATATTTTATATAAATTTTAGTCCATAAAACTAACAAAAAGTACGTTCGCAAACGTTTGCAAACTTATATTTTATATAAATGTTAGTCCATAAAACTAACAATAAGTACGTTCGCAAACCTTTGCAAACTTATATTTTATATAAACGTTCGTGTTATCTGACACAGTACGAATGGTGTTAAATCAAGTATGTAAAAGTGGTTTATGTTTATGACTTTCGTTTTGCTTTGTTATTTTATTATGAATCAGTACAAAATGGTCGCAAGTTTTGTAAACTTCCATAATGTTTCCCTTTTCAACAGACGAAATAGCTGTCGAATTATTAAAGATGTCGTATTAGTAACCTTGAGATTTATATTACTTTTATATATATATATATAAATATATATATATATAGAGAGAGAGAGAGAGAGGGAGAGAGAGAGAGAGAGGGAGAGAGAGAGATATTTAAAGAGAAAAAGAAAGAAAGAGGGGGTTGATATGGGTGAAAAGGGTCGGGCCATATACTTATGACTAATGGCTATACTTGTTTCGAATCATGTTTCTGTTTTATGAACACCCTTGCTTATTTACAACCATATTATACATTGTACATTTGTACGCAGAAGAGAACATATTCCTTTTTTCTTTTTCTTAATGTTCTTTTCTTAGCTACCTTTTTTTTTTATTACGGGCGCGTTTGTATTACATGTAAATTAAAAAAAGCCGAAAATAAAAGAATCAAATGAATAGCAGATCATCTGCTGCGTGTCTCTTCTCGGTTTCTTTTCAAAGGATCGCACTGGAATTTCGCAGGTGATTTTCCTCGACCAAAAACTCACCCCGCTTTTTTCGTGTTTCTATCTGAAACAAATAAATACATAAGTAAATGAATAAAACGGAAAATGCCAAGCAACATGCACATATTTGTACAGATTATCAATTTTTAGATGCGACATCTCATCTATATGAGAGGCTTCGTCTGTCGGTCGATAACCCACCCTTCAACCCTTCAGTTTGAAATAGAATTTTCATCTCTAAGCGCGTAGGCTTTATCTCTCGGTCAATGTATCACGCATGCGTTTAAAATAGCATGCTATGGTCTGTCGCGTTTAACTTTGAAATAGAATTTGCTTTGCTGATGCGTACATTCAATTTGAATGGACGTATTTGATATTAGATACGTCCGAGTATCTTTAAACGATGATCTGTTCGCCAGTTTTCTTGGTAAAATAAGTAAAAATAGTATTTTTGTTTTTCTGACACCCGAGCGCTAAATATATTTCATATATATTTCATCTATTTTTAAAATTACTCTGTAAGCTTAACCATTCATTGTATCCCCAAACAATGTACATGACATAAGGACTATCAAAATAAATTGTTAAACTTGACTAAGTTGCCTATTCTGATGGCGGCCATCTTTAACTTATAATGAGGTTAACCATCCGCTTATAAAAAAATGGTCATTTTCTCATGCACATATTAGTCAATTGCTGAATTTATTGTATATATTTCTGCTGTTGTATTTAATATTGAAAATATAACCAGTTTTAATAGTAGTATAATCTGCTATTAGAGGTGGTAGATATTTCGCAATTTCCGACAGGCGCCCTAAGAGTGTTAAGTATGAAATAAGATATTTATTGCTTTGTACGCGTATGTGTGAAATAGCATTGTCCATGGTCTGTTACAGTATAAGTGTGAAATAGAATCTATGTTGATCTCTCACGTTTTAAGTCAATTTTAAATCTAGTGGAGAATGTCTTCTTCTCTTCCCTACAGCCACTTACTTACAGAAGAGTGGTTCCTAGTCTTCTCGACTCTATCGTTATTTTCGTTGTAGGTGCTCGACCGAGCTCCAATTTATGGCCCCTTCCTATAAAACATCCACAACCAAACCTTGTCTGTAAATATTTTTTTTTGCTTACTCTGTTCATCTAAAAATAAACTGAACTTACATCAGCAATATCTCTTTACAAGAACTACCCGCCTGTAGAACACAATATCACGGGGCTGCTTCCGAGCTAACTACAGCATAGTCGTTTTCAAATTCAAAGCTATCCCCTTAAATAATCAAATTCTGCCCAGTCTCAGCCATCGTTACCAATCCTCACGGTGTTGTGTCACCGTCGACCTGACAAACTAACTAACACCCTTATCCTCAATTAGCCTTTGGCCCTTGATAAGCGGTTACTCGTTAAAACATAAAAAGTTAGAATTAGCATTCTAGTTGTTCTCTCGCGTTTAAGTTAACATAGCGCGTTGGTGTTATCTGTTATGCTTAAGTTCGACACATTATTTTCGTTGATTTATCACGTTTTAGTCAGGATTACAACCACCTTGATTGAACAGACGTATCTTATTTGAGATGCGTCCAAGCTGTTCTCCTTTTTTGCCAGTTTGTTTACGCACACATGTCAGTTTTGTCTTTCTGTGACGCTTAAGTTTTAAATAAGATTGTTGTTGTTTTGTGCGCTTAAGTGTAGAATAGCATTTTCGATAGTCTGTCACAGTTAATTTTCATATAGCATTTTGTGGTCTGTCACGGTTAAATTGTAAATATCTTTCTGTTGGTCTGCCACGTTTAAGTTAGAAAAATCATTTTAGTTGTTCTCTCACGTTTAAGTGAACATCGCAAATTGTTGGTCTGTCACTGTTAAGTTTAAAAGATTATTTCTGTTGGTCTGTCACGCCTTTGTTTGAAATAAGATTTGCGTACATTTTACGTGTAAGTGTGAAATAGCATTTTCGTTTGGTTGTAAAGGTTAATCTTGGTAGAGAATTTGCGTCAGTATGTCACAGTTATGTTTGAAATAAGATGTTCATAGCATTATAATTGTTCTTTTGAGTCAAAGTTAAAATGGCATGGTTGTTGGTATGTCACACTAAAGTTTAAATATTTTCATCGTTTAAAGTGTGGATCAAATTGGCGAATCTTATTTGAGAAGCGCCCAAGCATTTGATTAAGAATGCCTGTCTGTCAGTATGTCTTTCATGCTTAAGTTTAGAACAGAAAGTTGTTCGGTTTGTCAGATTTAGGTTTGAAATTACAAGTGTTCTGCTCTGTAACGCTGACTTCTGTCAGGAATAAAATGTCACGTGTATGTTTTAAAGAACATTTTCGATGTTCTGTCACATTCATTTTTAAAACAGTATTTTTGTTGTTCTGTGACGTTTATGTTATAAAAAAAAACATTTTATTGGTCCGTCACGTTTATATCTTAAATAGCATTTTCGTTGTTCTGTCACGTGTATGTTTCAAATAGACTTCGTGGGTTTGTCACGTTTCTGTTCAAAATAGCATTGTGTAAGGCTGTCACGTTTTTGTTTGAAAATAGCATTTCGTTCTTCTGGCACGTATATCTTTGAATGAAATAGGGGTTCGCTGTTTTGTCACGTTGATGTTTGAAATTGCATTTTCGTTGTTTTCTCACGTGTATTGTTTAAATAACATCTTCGATGTTCTGTCACATTTATTTTTAAAACAGTATTTTTGTTGTTCTGTCACGTTTATATTTTAAATAGCATTTTCGTAATTCTGTCACGTGTATGTTTCAAATAGCCTTCGTTGGTCTGTCACGTTCCTGTTCAAAATAGCATTTTGTAAGGCTGTCACGTTTTTGTTTGAAAAAAGCATTTCGTTCTTCTGTCACGTGAATCTATGAATGAAATACGGGGTTCGCTGTTCTGTCACGTTGATGTTTGAAATTGCATTTTCGTTCCGTTGTCACGTGTATGTTTAAAATAGGGTGTTCGCTATTTTGTCACGTTAATGTTTGACATAGGGTGTTCGTTGTTTTTTCACGTAAATGTTTGAAATTGCATCGTCGTTGTTTTGTCACGTGTACGTTTGAAATAGGGTGTTCGCTATTTTGTCACGTTAATGTTTGACATAGATTGTCTTCCACGCTTAATTAGGAAACAAGACTTTCTATCGCTAAACGCGCTGATTGAATGGACACATCATAAGACTAGCCGTTCTCGATTTTAATCAATTTGCTTTTGTTTGTCTTTCTTTTTTGTTAGCTGCTCATAATGTGAAATGTTTACAATGTAACACATATACAAAAAATAATTGAGAAGTTGTTTTTTTTTGTATTTCTATCGGGAGGCTGAACATCTACAAGAAACAGTTACACCAACTATCAGTTTTAGCATAGTTCACCGATGTCGTTGTCAAATGTCTCACGTAAACTTAATGTATTATTTACTATACCGCGATTCGCTATGTTCTTATAGATTTGTTTTTTTTTTAATCTTTTACGGGATATCAACACTGTTCGGTTTTATTTAATGCCGAATGCAATCATTTTCACAAAAGCTTTTATACTTGAAGTTCTTAATTGTTTATAATTTGTTTTAAGATGCATTTGGTTTGTGCCCGCATAATGGCGATGTAAATGGTGGATATTTTTTATATAATAGAGGGTGTTGCAGCAACATCCGCCACTTGAAAATAAGTAAACGAAATACCAGTAGGTATTGAGGAGCGCGGTGAAACCTAGGATGGATAAGATCGCCACCAGTCTTCTGGCAGGACTTCGCTCCTGCACAAAAGGCCAAGACGACCAATACGTTGTTGCTCAATAATGTTCCTCACCACTAGTCGCTGGACATGTGACTGCCCTTCTCACCCGACTGCAACCACTTTGACTATTCATTCTAGTGTATGATCGAGGTGAAGACCAACAAGAACGCTAACAACACGATCGACTTTCTGAAAGCTGGCATCGTGGAGGCGTTCGCCGCTAAACACAAGGACTTGTTTGCAAAATCGTGAGATGGTCGTTTTTGCCGCCGGTGGTTACATTGAAAAATAATGTAGTATGTTACCTTAACTGTTGCTAACTAACATGTCGGGTCTCTACATATACGATGTGTGTTTTATTGCCTATTTCGTTTTCTTTTGTCACGTTTCAGATTTTGCTACACTACCCTGTAGATAGGACCTTTTAAGCATTACCCTCCCTGTCATAATGGATATGGAAGCTACGTAAACTAAGCGATGTTGGACTTTGTGTCGGGATGTGGGTGTATTATCTGTTTTCTCCTTCGGTCGGAGTAGGAGTAATTCTTTTTGACAGGCTCGAATATGTCATGTATATTTATTTTCAATCTTTCCAGCAAAATGTATACAACCTGGAAACGTCAAGTAGGGGCAACTAGATATTATATATATATATATATATATATATATATATATATATATATATATATATATATATATATATATATGTATATATATATATATATTTATATATATATAGAGAGAGATAGATAGATAGATAGATAGATAGATAGATAGATAGATAGATAGATAAATTTAAATTCATATATATTTATATATATATATATATATATATATATATATGTATATATATTTGTGTGTGCGTGTATGAAATAAAATATGAGACTGAGAGTATACTTTTAGAGAATTGTGAAAGGATTTAAGCTCAATATCCGAGATAAAGCAATTATAAAGATAAATGAAGGAAGAGAGATAACAAGTCTATTTGACTTTCGATTGTTCAATGCAAGGTGTACTTGATAAAAACATGTTTATTTTTCTTTCCTTTAGCCTTATCATCAGATGAATTATATAGATGGATAAGTTGGCAGGGGAATAGCCAAAATTTAAAATTTGAAACAATTTAAGAAACAATATAAAGTAATGGAAAGTAAGAGTGTGTGCATAAAAAGATTATCAAAATATAGAGTCTGCCCAGTTGGTGAATGTCCGTCAACGAAGTGTCCGGTGACGAACGATTTAAAGATAGGAAAATAGATTTCGTTGAGACTACATTAGAAATGTTCAAAATGTAGTAAACCCAACAGAATAAAAATAAAAAAGGAAGAATATAATTGTTTCTTAATATCAATGTTTTCATTATTTATTTAACGGAAACTGAGTATCCACGTTTGCGAAACAAATAATGTTATAAATATTTTAATTTATTATTTATATACCGATAATGTTATGCCCTTATTTAGTGAGGGCGTAAACATAGTCGTCTTCGGTTAGGGGAGAATCATTTTTTTCATCGACTAAGGCTATTAGTCAAGAAAATGATTTTTTTAAATGTTCGAAGAAGATAAATTGTTTTGTTCAGTACGACTAACGGTCCGTGTATCTTACATACAATCTGATTTTCTTTTATTCCGCGCTAAGGTATAACGTATACTGTAATTGTACATGGAAAAGATAAAATAATGATGGCATTTTTAAAGGTGGTCAAAAATAGGTGTAATGGTCAGTGTATTTGACATTTAATCTGATATTCCAGTATTCCTCGAACGCAGTCTAGATGCCAAGTAGAATGTAAGTTAAATTAAGGGGGCGTTTCTTATTTTAATTTGATGTGCAGCATAGTATGTAGGCAAAACTAAAATTAAGAAAATGAAACAATTACTGTGCTTAAATCATATGTATCCTATTAAGAAAGTAACCCGATGTTGTTGAGTAACGTGGGAGTAGATTATTATTAGTCAATGAAAGTGTTTGCTATCTTCTTTGTGTAAGACGTATTTGGGAGAAGCAGCTAGGTCGGAATAAATATAATAGTATTTCTCAGAAGAAATGTAAGCATGTTTTGTGAAACACGCATTAAGAAGTACTGTAAGTGGTTAGGGGAAAGATTAGCATATTCAGCTTTTAGTGTGAAGTCTATACTAGCCAGAGTTGCAGGAGAAAATGACTTTACTTTTTATATAAGATTAAATATTCCTTGATTATTTGATCACATATTTTTGAATGTGAAATAACTAGTTGTTTGACTGATTCAAGTACTATTATCCACATGAACATGTATTCAAAATTTAGAAACAATTCTTAATTTTTATACATAATCGTTTTCAAGTCCAATGTTAACAAATTCTTGCTGAGCCATCCTCTTAACTAATCAAATTCTGATCAGTTTAACCATGGTTACGTATTCTCAGGATGTTGTCCTACCGTTCACCTTACATACTCATTAATCTTTATCCTCGAATGGCATGTGTGCCTTAGGATAGTGATTACTCGTTAGTACATAAAACATCATTTCATTGATTTTGCCGAACATCTACTACAGATTAGGATTAATAATCAAAATAATACGTTCGTTGGTCAGTCAGGGTAAATTGTCATGTAGTATTTTCGATAGTCTGTCACGCTTGAGTTTGAAAAAAAAGATTTAATTGCTAAATGCGTAAATTGAATGGCGCATTTTATCTAAGATGCGTCCTAGCATTTCGGCAAGGGGCTTTGTCTGTCGATATATATATTTAAATCTTAAGTTTATAATCAAACTTTCGTCGGTCTGTTCATGTTAAGTTTGAAATAGTAAGTTCGATGGTCTGTCACGCTTTATTTAAGAATATCATATTCGTGGTTCTGTCATAAAATAGTGTGTTTTGTTTGAAATAACATGTTCGTTGTTCTGCACTGTTAAATATTAGATAAAGCAGTTTTGTCGGTCTGATAGTTTTCTGATTTCTTTATAAGCTATCCCTATTGTCTTTTATTCCCCTTTCAATTGATTTCTTTTCTTTCATCCTTCTTTTTTATTTTGCCTTCCTCACTGTCTGGTCTTTCTTTTACTACCTGAGAAATAACAAATTAGGAGCACTAATTATTTACACGAATCATATAGTGATAAAGCTATCAAAGCTCTTGTTTGTTTCGCGAGCGGAAGAAATGAACTCCAAATGCAAAAATTAAAAAGCGGGATCATTGCTTTTTTTACACTATATTTTTAAAAGTGAATAGTTAAGAGTTTATACTTAATACATGTATGTATTATAACTATTTGGGAATGGCTTATTTTAATAATTAGTCTTATTATAAATTTTAATCATTTCTTTTTATTATCTATCTATCTATCTATATATATATCTCTCTCTCTCTCTCTCTATATATATATATATATATATATATATATTTATATATATATATATATATATATATATATATATATATATATATATATATAATAATCAAGGTAAAACATCCACAGGGTAGTAATCCAAATAATTTCAACCGGGTTTATAAAAAAGTGCTCAATATTAAATAGAGCTTTTATATATGATTATTTTTATTAACACAGACATGTACAATATCTGCGACACTGGCATGTCGATGTTATCGATCAACAGCTATTATAAACTCATTAGACAGAGTTAGAATCCGATCTTAACCTTAGATCAAATTTGGAAAGAATTAACGTTTTTTCCAAATATGATCTAAGGTTAAGATCGGATTCTAACTCTGCCTGATGAGATCTCAGTTTATAATAGCTGTTGATCGATAACATCGACATGCTAGTGTCGCAGATATTGTACATGTCTATGTAAATAAAAATAATCATATATATATATATATATATATATATATATATATATATATATATATATATGTATATATATATATTTGTGAATTCTTATAAAAAGATATATTTAAGTATATACGCTTTATAATATCCGAAAATATTTCCAATTGCAAGCTCAATGAAGTTGCCTTACAAGCTTCAGCGCATATATACTTTATAGTTGCATTCCAATGACCATAGGAAAAATCAATCTAAAACCATAATTTTAGTTTATTTTTTTAAATTTCTTTATTTTCATATTTCAGCGAATAATTGTATTTCTTCATCGTTTCACAAAACAGTTTTTTGATTTATTTTTTCCAAATGTACTACTTTTCCTTACGCAGAAACTCTTTTTCACATCAAAATCAAGATAAATATATAGTATTTAGTTTAACTTTGCTGACCATCAGAGCAATTGCTCATTTAATGGTAATAGGAAAACATAGTATCCCCAAAACAGGAGAAAGGAAGAAGGAAACAGTTTAACAAGTATTGTAAAAAATAACGGTAAGTAAAAATACATGTAAAAACTCACTTGCAAAATAGTGACAAAAATTCAGGAGCCGCCACAAGAAACTCTTACTCCCAAAATGTTAAACTACCTTTCAAACCGTCACCTATAATCACACCCAACTCCATATATTATGTATTTTATATGCCGTTATTTTTTACACGAATTCTTAAACTTTTTCGTACTTCCTTTCTGGGATAATTATCTTAACAAAACAAATATATATTTACGTGACGTCATAGATTTTATGATTTACGTCATGTATTAAAACATGAATTAACATTCAATAGACACAACGTAAGTTCTTCACGTGGCGAAAATCAACCAACTTTTATTATATTTTCCAAAGAAACATTATCAATTAAAAATGTCACTGTCTAGAAGGATTTGTTTTCAATGACGGAGAAGAGAATAGATAACAGATCGAACAAATATCCCGGCTCGAAATAAGTACACTTTTGAATAATCGGTCAGTAAAGGATATATCCTTCTAGACTGCGGTAATTTCTATTTTTGTTTCACTCCGAAGTAATCCTTTTCTTAAGTGCATAGCTTTATCTACAATTCAAAACGGTCATTTTTACTAAACATTAAAACTAGTTGCGTACTGGCGTACTGTCGGCTGTTTACACATTTTAATTCATTCTTATGTATTTCTCCCGGGCAACGCCGGGCGAAGGGTCCTTCTATTATCTTATATTAATACAAAACGGATTCCCCATTTTAACTGAACCTCTCTGCGGTTCTTCACAAATAATAATTGACTAGCAAATATATACACATTTTAATTTTAATTAGACAGCTTCACTTTCGGTAGACTATAGTGACACGAACGGATAATGTTCTTATTCTTTTAGGATTCTGGTCTTATATGTTTGCCTACTTTTCTCGGTGTGTTTAGCAAATGCTTCTTTGAACAGTAGAACACATTGGGCACAGCTTACTCGCAAGCAGACCGAACATAAATTTATTCTTCCAATCTGCAGACATCACTGTCCAAGACATTTACACCTCCTTTACAACCACGTATGCTACGTATGTGTCCATTTATCGTAAATGAGATAAGTTGAGATCCTACACCACAGATTCTTGTATCAAAGATATTGTCTAAGCCAACAGAGAGTGCTTTGTTACAGTATCGCGTATATAATAGCGATGCCAACTCTCTCCAGAACCGTATTTGTGCGAGATTATCTAAGCCATCGAAGAGGTCTCTGTTTTAGCATATCCCATATGATAACGATATTAACTTGATCTTGAATTCTATTATGTGCGACTTTATCTTGCCAAGTGATGTCGGGGACGTGAAGGAAACATTACGAGTTCATTTATCTGCAAAGTCCTTACTTTTGTAGTAATATATTAAATTTTCTGAATGCAATTAATTAAAGAAAGTAAATTGGTCGACCGTAGTCGAGAACAACACTGAGGCGCAATTTTATTGGCTACTACACCGAGCTGACAAGGAGGGCGCAACTCCTTTAACAGGGTTGCTCCACTTAACCTTGATCGTCATCTTATAATTCTGAATGTTCAGCAAGTGGGCATCAAGTACCTTTTTGAGTATGACGCGATCGAATAGTGAACACTCTAAATGTTAGCCTAAATGTCTGTTAATTTACCTTGGGGTAAATAGGCTTTATCCTTCAATATTGTTACTCTAAGCCAATAGATACTCCAACCTATGATACACGTCCACCACTTCAAGAGTATTCCTTTTAAACAAGTAAACAAAAAAATGTGCTTGTTTTTAAATCCCAACAAATAAAATTGTCTTGTTTTAATGAGACTTTTAGCATTTTTTAATCTTTTATATATCTTGTAAGGAATGAACATTTCAAAACTTAGCTTCATAGCAGTTTTCAAAAGATGGCAAGTTTAAAACTAAAGTTTAGACCATATTCACGCACATGCGCAATACCGTTGGCTGAAATATATATTTACTGTTAAAAGCGAATCTATATAATTTTAAGTAATGAGAGAAACTAAATCTAGGAAGGTCCCCAGGGCTCTGCTAAAACTAACATGTCCATGCTAGATAGGTGGTCCAGGTGTAAGTAGAAACGGCTCTGTACTCCTACCCTTGTACCATTGCAGTGTAGGATAACCTTGTCCTGTCCACGACTGTATTAAATATCAGTTGTTTTATCATTCGCTTTTTGTCTTACAAACTGAATGCAACAGATGTTTGTACAAGTGATTTTTAGCTTTCTGAACTGTGTCCATTTTTTACTGCAGTTTTAATAAGAAAAATAAGAGTTGTAATTCATCGTTATTTGTTTATTTTTTTGTTTGAAGCGAACTTCTCATAAAGGTTGCAGATATATCCACGTAACCATATATATTCTTACGCTGCGTCACTCAAATAGTTGGAGAAGTATATTTCATTTTGATAAAAGGTGGCACAATAATTCTATGAAATTAGCATTCGCGCTTTGCCTCGATCAACACGAAATACGAAATACGAAATATTTGTAAATTATAGAAAGAAATAATCCCTGTATCTCTTATTAATATTACTGTTCTTTAGAAAAGTAATATTAATAAGAGATACAGGGATTGTTGTGGGAGTACAAAGGGTGCTCATTGTTTCGCGGGAAAACAACTGTTGTATTAAAATAGGAGGTGAAAACTATAAAATAGAGCCGACAAATTTGCTTTTGAATTTATTCAATTTATTCTTTAAAAATGTTACATTATAACTATCTTTAACTGATTATGAAATTTGTTTCGAAAATATATTACTCTATTTGGACAAAAGTCGTATTGCCTTGTTAAAATCTTTGTTTTCAATAAATCTCCCAGAAGAGAGGACATAGTAAAGAAGCGTGTTCTATGTTTGGCAATCCCATGAATTATTTTAAAGTTCTCAATTAACTTAACATTCTTTTCTTATATCACGTAAAGTAGTTAAACATAAGGAATCTAACGTATTATTATAACTGCGATCCTTGAATCTTTGTATTAGTTTAGTAATTTTTCTTTGTCCGATTTCCAATTTTAAAATTATATTACAATTCCCATTTCCAAATACTGTTAGTCAGCATTAGATACGCTATTTTATATAAGGTCTTATTAAAGCCTAATATATATATAATAAAAAAACATTTGATAATCTTGAAATAAAATGTCTAATCAACAAACAAAACATTGTATTTGCTCTTGAATAAATTGACAAAATATTATTATGAGATCTTAAGTTATCGTTACAAATTTACGCAAAATAATACTGTCAGTTTTTAAAAAATATTTCGTGGTTTAATTTCATGTTTTGTTTATTAATATGTAAACCTTTACCCATTTGTTTATTAAATTTAAAATTGCATGTATTTCCCCCTTTTACTAAACAATTGAGATTTGTTTGTTCTATATCATGTGATAATAAAATTATTCGATCATTGAATTCGCACTATCAGGTAACTCATTAACAATATTTAAAAGCAAATAGCGTTGATAGGGAAAATTAAGAACCAAGGAAATTTACACTTTCACCTCTGACACCCATTTAAATACATTAATTATTTTTTAACTATCTATAATTATAAAAGGTAGTGTTCTGTAATTATTAAATTTATTAATGATAAGCAACATATTTCGTATTATTTTATAACCATGTAACAGCATCCTTTCAGCTACGTACTTATGTATTTTTTTTTTAATTTAACAGAAACGCTGGAAGAAAAGTACTATTTCATAAGAATACGAGATTATGTAATGACGTAGATTTTCTAAGTATTATTTATAAGAAGATCAACATTTAATTAAAAAGTAGGCAATTATGTTGTGCCAAAAACGACATTTGATTTGAATAAATAACACCTAAAATAACTTAAAATTAGAGTGAAAGATGAATAGAAATTACATTTATAAAAACATGAATATACATGGGAATTAAAATACTATTTGATATAAATAAATGTTTTATACAAATACACTCATTTGTCTAAGCAGTCGTCATGAGAAAAAATTGCTTAAGCCTAAGACACGCGCCCGTTGCTAACTAAACTATTTTCAAATGCAACGCCACGCTGACCAATGAGAACGGTTTCTCGCTAGAGCAAACCAGCGCAGAAGAAACGCAAAAAAAAAACAACTGCTACTACCATGAATATGCACCCTGCTTTCCATTAAACAAACGAAAACACTAAGCACGCATTATTTACAATAAATTGTGAAATTAATGCGGTATGTTCTATTAAGCTTGACTTTAAAATAAAGAATTTTAGGGGACGATTTTCTATGTATATTCTAAAACCATCATGAAAAAGAAAACTGTTGATGTTTATCTATTATTTGTAATCTGGAAACAAAGGTTTGGAAAGCCATTTATAATAGACGTCTAATTGCTGATTCGTGTAGTGATTAATATTAACTTAGGGGAAAAGTTTAATACAGAAAAGTGGTCCTAATTAGATTTTTATTGTATTTTCCTTACGGTGTTTTAGGTCGAATGACGTGGATTTACAACGGGGCGGCGGTAGTAACCGATACATCAGCACTGAAATTACTAAGCAAAGAGAAAACGGATACAATATAAAAATCGGCGAATGCGAACGGGAGACACGTACCAATAAGCGACTGAAGCGCATAAAAGCTATACTGGTCAAATAAATAGAGGACATTCTGTTTTATATTATGTCTAAGCTGATAATGGTACCAATACTAAAACCTGAGAAAAACCGGATGATATATTAAGTAAACGGTGTTACCGAGATTATCGTGGCGGTACAGTGGTTTCGTTGGTACAGAGGTTACAGTAGTATAGTGATAATCGAACTACGAACTCGGCGATTCGAGTTCAGTCGTAGATATTGAGTGCCTCTCATTTTGTTGAAAACAATTAATGTGGGTAATTCTTTGAGTACCCGATTCTAAAAAAAAACATTGATTAAAAGAATCAATATGATTGTTTTTTCTGACAAAAATACTTTACAATATTAATCATTATTTGTAATATACATTTTATATCTATTATAATGGAAGTCGATCAACGTTAGTTTTCTCGGACCCCTTTTTCTTTATATACTTTAATAACACAAAATATATACTAAAATATACTATAGTTCTTTAGTTGACTTATTTTCGAAATATTTTGTTTTCATTCTCTAATTAGCCGTCATTTATAATTAACTGACCAAGAAACCAATCTCTCTTAGCTATCTATGTATACCTTTCAATCCCGTTAACTGTATGTTAATTCAAACACTCGGTAATATTTCTTACAGTCTCTATTCGCGTTTAGAGAAGGAGTGACTCATTCTTTCAGCGTGGCAATCTAATTTGTATACATGTTTTACACTTCACAAACACGTATGCAAATTAGATTGTTAAATGATAAGTCTGTATATTTTATATAAAAAAGAAGAATATTTCTATATAATTATGATAATAATAATAAAATAATAATAATAATAATAATAATAATAATAATAATAATAATAATAATAATAATAATAATAATAATAATAATACGAATAGGAATATAGAAGTAAAGAGACTTATTATTTTTATTTATGCATAAAGAATGTCTTCAAATATAATGAATGAAATAAAAGTTAAATAAATCGTAGTAGTGGGTGTGACCAAACGGGTCATGAGTACGTCTAGTAATTAGTTGAAAACAAACGTCTATGTTTACTATATTTAACGATAGAGATTGTGGTTTCTTATATTTCGTAACGGTATTAGTAGATAATACAACAAAATTGAATGCGATTTTCCATTCACCGATCACATATATTGTCATATTGCTGACGGCTTTTCCGTTAAAAGCTGATTATAATGAAGATAACAGATCCGCGGTTGCCACAAATAGGAAGTACGTAATACTTAATTTCTCATCAGGTCTATTATAAAACGGAAGTAGGAATGTGTTTGTCAGGGTCTAATGTCAGTTGCAAACTGTTATGATGAGTCATTATTTGTCTATTATTTTTCTTATTTTATTGTCGTTTTTCATGCGTTTCAAATATTTGTGAACCGGAAATTGTCTTCTGTTTTGTTTTCATTTAGTTTGTTTCGTTTTGTTTTTGTAGGTAGTAATCGATCGAAACATACAACTGACAGTGACTACCACACACAACAAAGATATTGAAAGCGATAATTATTGTATCATGTAGAGAATAGTCGATTTATACGGTCACTTGTTAAATTCGACCATCTGTTGAGTGGTTTAATACTCGAAAGAAAATCACTTCTTTACTGGGATAAACAGGTGTTATGTTGTTGTAGCTGTTACAGGTGCGGATAGCGAGGTTGTTATGTTGTGGGTAACATTTTCATTGTTCGGCAAGTCTCTTATTTAGTTGCCTTCCCACAAGAGAAGAGTCAAACACAAGGTCAGCATTTAAAGTGAAGTATATCCAACTCCATAAAACAAGTACTGGATAGGGCTAAACTTAAAATTACCACAGTTAAGAAAAAGTTCTATTTCTTCCAGTTGAATAGAGAATAAATATCGCATTTTGTTTCTGCGGGTTGTATGAGGTGTAATATTTCGGAAGGGAGGCTTCAATCCAAACTAATTGCTCGTCGACAGAAACAGCTGATCGAATCTTTTGATGATAGATTCTAGGTCTCTCTGTATAGTTGTTACAGTAATAGTCGCAGAAATGTTGTCCTTTCCTTCTCTTTTTCTCGTTGTTGTTGGAATAATAAGAACAATTAAAAGAACAATCATTACCTCCATTATTTGCCCTAAAATTTGTTTATTTTAACAGTAATATTTACGGTACTTAACCTCTACATGGACTGCATCTTCTTTCTCTAACTCCGGGTAACAATGATTAAAAACAATGGATAAAGAAGTGGTACTGGAATTTTAGCGTACTATTGTTTGTACATATATATATATATATATATATATATATATATATATATATATATATATATATATATATATATATATTTGAACTAGTTCATCCCAAACAAGGCAGGCCGCCACTGTAGACGTAAGGGATAATGAGAAAAAAGAATGACTTAAATTGGCAGCTGCGCAGCGAGATATCTGTTTACATTAGTTTTACATTTCTGCATGTCAGTACCGTCAGGAAAACAACCAGCAGGGAGGGAGTTCCACTCCAGCAGATCGAAGAAAGAAGTTTTTGTAGTAGCAAGCACTTCGGCATCTGGGGACCTCCACAGTGAATGGATGGTATTTAACAGATTGTCGGGTTGGTCTAATGAACTTACGTCGTGGGGGTACCAGAGCAGCAAGCTCATCAGAACACAATCCATTGAAGTACTTGTGAAAACAGGTACAAGGAAGCTACATTGCGGCGATGGGACAGAAGCTGGAGCTTGGTTGAAAGTGAAGGACCTATCAAGTTGGCGACTCTTTTTTGGACCTTGTCTAAGAGAGAGAGAGAGACTAGTGTATAATTCCCCAGTCCTGATGTGGAAACAATGCTCCATGCATGGGCAGATGGTGGCTTTGTAGAGATATAGGATAATGTCAGGTGTGAGGAGTTTACTGGCACGGTAGAGGGACCCCACCTTCTTTGCAGCAGCCCTGGCAATGTTTTCAATGTATTTATTCCAGTTCATGTTATCTGTGAAAGTAAGGCCGAGGAGTTTGAATGATAAACTCTCAGGTAGGGTGTTATTTGCCATGACAATCGGTTGTTAAAGATGTTTTTTGTAGTTATTGAAGGAAAGTAGCTTTGTCTTTGCGGCATTAAAGGTTACTATCAATTTTTGACCGTATTCCACTACAGAGTGGATGTCATTTTCTAAGATATGAGTTAGTCGGTTTTACTCACATGACGAGATAAGAGTGTGGTATTGTCAGCAAATATTCCTATCTCAGTCTCAATGACCTTAGGGGGGTCATTTATGAAAATCAAGAACAATAGAGGTCCAACGATGAATCCCTGAGATACACCAGCGTCAGGCCATCCATCTAAGAGAAAGAAATAAAACCTTGCTACTAACCACTTACGACTTTGTAGCAGACCGTTGGGGAGGGAGGCCTCCTTAGTCTTAATCGACAACCTTCCTAGAGCTGGAATCTTGACAAAGTTTCCATTTTGATAACCTATAATTGCTTAAGGAGTAGATGGGCTCTGCCTATCGCCCGGCCTCAGCACTCCTTCTTTGTCGATTAGCCAGGCGTAGAAGTACAAGCACTGGAACGCCTCTAAAGACGCCTAGTAATTGGCCTTGTTTCCTGACTAGAACAATGAACGCCGTCTCTCTTACTCTCTATCTGGGTAACTTGGGGAAGTTTTTTTCGCCACTACGTCGCTCTTGTTCTGACAGGTTTTTGGGTAGAGGTTAGACATCTTTCCTGGCTGCTGTTCCCGACTGGTAGTTAGGAGCCCAAATTTTAATGTATCGCTAAGAACGGCTGCTCCATCAACAGTTGCATAATATCGCGGGTAACTGTACGTGCCATAGAAATGGCCCCTACATTTATTCGCGTAGGGCTTTGTCGAGGCCACAACCCCCATGGACCAAGTCACGACTAATGGACTGGTTGTATGAGCTTATTGGCGCCAAACAAGCACCCAATTTGCCTTTCCCACTCTATCTCAAAACAAACATGAATTTACAAATTAAGAAAACTAAACCTAAACCAGACACTCAACAAATAACATCTTCGCCTCCGCCCTTCAGGCTCGCATTCACAAACACCTGGGGACTTAGAACCAACATTAACGACATAGAAAACTTTCTCCTGACTAACTCCTCGAATGTCCTAGCACAAGGTGAAACGAACCTTCAATCCTCAATCTCCTCTCACCACTTTAACGACTGATTAATTTCCACTCTACCGTAAAGACTCTGAAAAACATAGACACGGGCTAGGTGTTTATGTTCGGAATACCCTCTCCCTGACTAGAGAACATAGATAAGAATCAGATGACCAAGACTACATGTGCTTTAGATTGACTTTACATCACAGCATCAGTTTCTTATATTTCTTATACCGTTCCCCTTCGACCCAGGACTGTACTCTGCTAAACTCTGTCTCTAAAAGCATAGATAGAGCACTCTTAATTGACTCGAATGCCCAGATACATGTATTTGGGGATTTTACTGCCCACCACCGTGACTGCTTGGGATTCTACAGCCTTATTGACGCAGCCGGCAACTCTACGTATAATTTCTCCTTATCTCACTCCCTCTCTCAGACTGTCGATTTTCCGACCTGCATCCCTGATCGAGTAGACCAGCAAGTAACACTTCTCGACTTGTTCTTGACCTCAATGCCCGAGGCTTGTGTGACGAAAGCGCATAGCATACTCGGGAATGATGATCACATTGTGCTAATGATACATATCACTCTAAAAAGTCGTCCAAAAACTGATGAACCGTTGCTCAAAATAACGAGTTACTACGAGCAGGCTGATTTTGAGTCAATCAGAGATCACATCAGCGACGCCCCATGGAGGGAAATCTTATCAGTCCTTGCTGACCGGTGTGCAAGTGAATTAACTGAATTGGTCAAAGCAGGCATTGAAGCCTATGTCTCCATGCGAAAATTCTTTAGCAAGGCCCACTCTCCCCAATGGTTCATCTCGAAATGTGCAGTTGTCATTGCTGAGAGGCAACACGCATTCCGTAAATTCGGCTGCCATAAGTCAGCTACTAATAAACATAACTTTATAGAGTCAATAAATAATTGTAAGGCCGTGATAGGCGAAGCAAGAGAAGGTATAATGAGTTAACAAAAGAAAACGCATTCAGTCACAGAAACAAGGTATTCGTGATTTCTGGAAAATAGTGTAGTGAACAATGGTCAATCAACGATTCCCCCACTATCAAACCACAATGATATCGTTTGCACGGCCACTGATAAGGCTGAACTACTTGCCCAGCGTTTCGCTTCTAACTCTACTTTGGATTCAGATAACCACCCCCTCCCCAAATTCCCATTGCGGACAGAAGCCATACTTGATAACTTTGTCATCACCCCATCCCAGGTCAGAGTCATCATAAAAAACCTTGACACCTCTAAAGCTTGTGGGTCTGATCTTATACCTGTAATAGTAATAAAGAAATGCTCTGCTGAACTGGCCCCTGTCCTCTCCAAACTTTACAATAAATGCCTAGCTGAATCTTGCTTCTCCGATAGCTGGAATATTGTATCTGTGGTACCAGTCTACAAGAATTCTGGGAATAGAACCGATCCTCAGAACTACTGCCCAATCAGGCTACTCCCGATCTTTGCTAAAATCTTTGAATCCTTAATCAATCTAGCGATAGTACGGCACTTAGTTAAGGCTAAACTTCTTTCTGACCGCAAGTATGGATTTAGACAAGCACGATATACTGCAGACATCCTAACGGTCATCTCAGAACGCATGCATCATACACTCGACAAGACAGGAGAGGCTAGGGCAGTAGCGCTTGATATATCTAAGGCCTTTGACAAGGTATGACATAAATGGCTTCTCCTGAAAATACGCTCATACAGTATTGCTGGGGAATTACTTAATATAATTAGATCCTTCCTAACCAAAAGAAAAATCCAAGTTGCCCTCGATGGCTGTTCATCTAAGCAACATGACATAAATGCTGGTGTACCCCAGAGATGTATCCTTGGACATTTATTGTTCTTGATCTATATAAACGATCTCCCTGATGACATAGGGTCTGAGATTGGTTAATTTGCTGACGACACCACGCTTTACTTTCGCCATGTTGGCAAAACAGACGCGATCATACCCGAGGCAATGAGTGAATCCTTAGAAAATGCCCTCCAACTGTAGTGGATTGGGGTCATAAATGGTTGGTTACTTTTAATGCCGCAAATACAAAGCTCCTTTCCTTTAATAACTACAAAAAACCTCTCCAACCACCGATTGTCATGGCAAATAACACCCTACCCGAGAACTCATCATTCAAACTCATCGGCCTAAACTTCACAGGTAACATGAATTGGAACAAATACATCGAAGATATTTCCAAGGCTGCTTCAAAGAAAGTGGGATCCCTCTACCGTGCATGTAAACTCCTCACACCTGACATTATCCTATATCTCTACAAAGCCACCATCCGCCCATGCATGGAGTATTGTTGTCACATCTGGGCTGGTGCACAATCTACTAGTCTCTTCCTCCTTGCCAAGGTCCAGAAAAGAGTCGCCAACCTAATAGGTCCTTCACTGTCAACCAAGCTCCAGTCCCTGTCCCATCGCCGCAATGTAGCATCCTTGTGTTTGTTTTACAAATACTTCAATGGATTATGCTCCGATGAATTGGCTACTCTGGTGCATTTTTGGCTAATATCAAAGTGTAGTATCTGTTCCGATGGATACTGCACCCCATACTGGGGTTGTCTTGGCCTTTGGGTCTTGATTTCCGCCGGTCAATGGGTATGTCCTGTGCCGTTCTGGGAGGTCCACCTTCCTAGGCTTTGCCTCCCCTCTTTGGGGAGGAGTAAGTTTATTGCTTACTGCCTGAGGCGCCCCTACCGGGGAATGCCGACGGGGCTGCCCGGGCAATTTTTAAACCCCACTTTCCCGACCCGACCTTGGGTCACATCTTACTTGTGGAAGTAAGATAAAAACTGGCCTTGTGCCTAACTCCTGGAGAGGAGTAAATCAATACTCTGGTGCCTTCTCGACGTAAATTCACTAGACCAACTCGACAATAAACTAAATCCCATCCATTCACTGTAGAAGTCCCCAGATTCCGGAGAGCTTTCTACTCAAATAGCATGTTTCCTCGTGCTGTTGGCCTCTGGAACTCCCTCCCTGCCCCCTGTTTCCCCAACAGTACTGACATGCAGAAATGTAAAACTAATGTAAACAGACATCACGCTGCGTTGATTCCAATTTAGGTTGACCCCCCCAACCTCCTCCCCTTTTCTTTTTTCTCAGTAGCTCCTTACGTCTACAGTAGCGGCCTGCCTTGTTTGGGGTGAACTATGTTAAAGAATAAAAATCAGTCTCACTCCTTAGTTATTCTACTTACCCGCCTCCCTCTTTCGTTAACTCCATCTCTCATTCATCACCACAGTACTTTCTTTCATTTTATTTTTATTTTTTTTGTTATCTCCTCTCTCTTTTTCTTTCTCTCTATGCTTCTCTCTTTCTATTTCGTTTATATATAATATGTATTTTGCTTAAATTTCATTTGTTTAATTTTCTAGTTCCGAACACAAAACTGAACTACCACAGAAAGATGTTTCGATTCATCCACAATCCACCCAAAAACCATCTTCCCCAGTTTGTTCTACCTTTTCAATATGTTTATCTTTTTTCTTGTTACTATTTTATTTTCCAACTTTATCAACTGCTCAAATCATGTTAGGATGAAAGTAGAGTAATTTGTGGAATGCTGGGCAGTGTAAAAAGTTTTATGAAACATAACTTTAAATGTTTAGGCGATGCGCTATTAAAGTAATTGAGAGATATCGAAAATGGAGAAGTTGGCTCTGGATATAACTTTTAACTTCATGAGTCCCAAATTTAAGAGGTGAAGAGTCATGCATTGATTTCCATTATTTCCACTAATATTTTTTAAGTTTTACTGGCGAAACTGACTTCATTATTGGTAAATGTGTTGTTATTGTGTTGGATAATGACCCTATGGGAATAAACGTATCTATTGGGAATCGTTGGTTTGACTTTCGCGAATTAACGCGGGTGCAGTCGAGTGCAGATTAGGGCCTGTTCTCACAGTCAGAGCTAACAGACGTGACAAGGTTACCGTGTGACGAGACACCAGATCAAGGGTCAGTCTGCACCTGTGAGAGGCCTTGTGACATCACGGGCCTTGCGTGGGAACAGAAGATACGTGACGTCACTCGTTCTCTCGAGAAGCGAGTTTTCGCCAGTCTGGGTTTTTGGAAGCAAACCGATGAGACATGATTGTTAAAATGTAATTTACAACAGATAAGGGAAATATTTCCCTTAAGGGAATACAAGCGAGAGAAATCCTTTCCCCCTCTCTATGAATGGTTAAGAAAATAATTGTTAACTAACTACGATAAAGTAGTGATTTGCTCTCTCCCTCTCTCTCGACGTAGTGAATGACTCCCAGTTGAAATAGCAACGCTTGTAATAAAATGAATTAAATTTAAAGTAGAGTTTGTCTTCGGAGTGCGTCATGAGGCTTTTGTTGCAGACAACAGACGGCGTGGTTCGCGGCAGGAAGGAAATAATTCATCCACGAGACGACACGACCACCCTCTACACAAGAGGGAAAAATCTAAGGTATGCAACAATTGATAGGGAGAAGAGTAGAAGCTTCCTTAGTGGCTGCTTTGGTGAGTGACTTTGGTCTGTTCAATAATTCTTTGGGATGTTCAACCTATTTGGCTAGCTTGTCTTATATTTTAAAAAGACCATAGGGATCTAATGGACCGATGGAATTATTAATCAAGAAGTCAACGACTACACTAACAAACAGCCTGCATTGTCAATTATTTGAAAGCAACGTTTAGTCTGGCACAGGAAAGCCATAAGATTGGCTCTAGAGAGAATTGCCAACCAAGTGCTTCAGTGAATCCCTGATGAGAAAAAAAGAATAGGAAGATGAAAACATAAATTGGAAGTAAATAATTGAGGGGGATTTGCTAGCAACGGGCAGAAACAGAAGGAGGCTGTAGATCTGTCTACAGACCGATGGAAATTGAACACTTTGACTGGCCCATGCGTCTCAGAACGCAGGAGTTCCTAGTCTAATTAAATAAGGTACATTATGCGGACTATGGAATTGGCCAAGCTAAATCAAACCAAGTGGTGTTCATTGCATTTGCTGACACCGTAAACCCATTATTGCATAGTTATGAACACCTTTTTACACCTATGTGTATAATAGAAACTTGTGTTCACGGAATTGTTTACAATTGATAATTTCCAGTTTGTATTGTATTTCGTCATTATTGATTTGCCGCGTAACAGATAAATCAAATATTCTTTTTCATTTCAAGCTTTGTTTATTTCTATTTTTTTCTATTTTTCTTTCGGCTTCTCTTTCTACCCTTTTTTTATGTATCTCTTGCTCTCTCATTCTCTCTCTCTTTCTCTCCCTCTCTGTCTCTATCTCTTACTCCTTCTTTCTCTCTCTTTTGCTCTCTATTTCTTTCTATCTCTCCCTCTCCATGTTGTTTACTTAACATCTTCATTTCTGGTTTCTCTCTTCATCTTCCAAACCTTTTCTCATCGCATCCTCCGTCCTTGAACATCCTTACCCATTACTTATTAATGATATGCATACATACATTCATACATATATACATACACACATATATATATATATATATATATATATATTATATATTATATATGTGTAGCTTTGTATACATTTATAGTTTACATGTTCTATTCTTTTGTAAAACGCGTCGTTAATTCAGAATTTTATAGTGTGTGTTCATCATATCCGACATTATCTTTTTTATTGGAATCTCTTCAAATATCTATTTAATTTTACTTTTAAAAAATTATATTTATTAAATTGTCTTTTCTTTTATTCCATCTTCTCATTTGTCCTTTTAATTCGTTCATTTTGTCGACTTTATTTGCATTGTTCTTTACGTCTGTTTCTTACGTTGTCGGCCATTTTGAATTCAGCTACCACTGCTGCTCCTTTTTAATTTGAATAATTTGTATTCGTATTGTCGTCTTTCGAAAATAATTCATTTGTCTTTTATATTTGTACCATTCTTTTTTATGTTTCTCTTTTCTTTGTCTCTTTATCGGTATTATTTATATCACACTTTTTAATTCCTCGGTTTTTAGTTTAAACATTGACTTTTCCGTTATTTGTTTATTTCGATTTCTCCTCCTGTTTCTTTTATTTTCTCTTGTTATTTTTCTCTCATTTCTTTACCAATTTCGATCTTAATTTTCGTCTTTCTTCATTTATTACTTCATTTCATTCTTTCTTATTTTCTGGCTCTGTTTCTTTGCTTTTTCATTTATTCATTTATTTTATTTTTCATCTATTTATTTCTTCATTTCGTTAATTTCTTTTCTTTCGTCATTTCCTTCGTTTTCTATTTTTTCTTTCTGCATTTATCCTTCTTATTTCTCCTTCGTGCTTTCGTGCTTTCTTTTTCTCATTGCTTTAGTTCTTACTTTGATTATTTCCTTTCATTATTTCTCTATTGCTATTCTTTGTTGCAATTTCATTTATATCTTTCTCTCGAAATATTTTCTTTACTACTTCATTTCTTACTTTCTTGTGCTTTAGATCTTTTTATTTATGTATTTATTTATTTATTTATTTCTACATGATATTTCTTTTATATTCGTATGCACTAACAGGTCACCACTTATCAAGCCTATAAGCCAATTGAGGATAAGGATTAATGAGTTTGCCAGGAGAACAGTGAAGTTGAGACTGGACAGAAATTAGATTATATGAGAGGACGGCTCAAGACAAATCTGTTAATATTGGACTTGAAAACGACCATGCGAGAGTCATCCGGGTACAGCCCCGTTGTATTGTGTTCCGCAGATCGATAGATTTTGGAAAGAAACATTGCGCATAGAGGTTTCATTTAGTTTTAGGAGAAAAGAAATTATTTTTGTGTTATTTTAGCTAGAAGAGTTCTTGCTGCAACAGTTTTACAAGGAGAACTATAGATTGGAACTCAATCGAGCACCTACCAGGAAAATAACGATAGATAGTAAAAGACTAGCAACGTCTCTTCAGAGGATGTAAGGAAAAGAAGATAACATCCTCCACTATGTTTCGAAGTCAATGTTGTACTCAGTTAAGGCAGGTAAGAGTAACCTGAGCAGCGCGTACCCAGATGTACTGTCTCTTAAGACATATATACTAAGTATACAAGTAAGGGATTGCGTCAGAAGCGGTAAAAATATACAATCATTTTTCCAGTGATTCAAGCAACTAATTTCCTTCTTACCTTCCCTATTTATTGCTTCATTTATTCCGTTTTTTTGTCAAATTCTTGATCTACTTGCCTATCTTTCAATGTGTATTTATTTCCGTTGTTTTTTTCTGTTTTTTCTTTTAATTTACTTTGTCTTTCGATGTTTTCCTAATTTATATATATATTCAATTGTGTATCTTCTATATTTATTTATTTCATTTACAATCCACCTACGCTTTTGTTCCTTTTATTTCTTCTGTTTTTATTGTCAACTCTTCTTTCATTCTGTCTTTCCGACATTACTTCTGTTTCCTTAAATTTCTCATCTTTTCTCTTTTTTCAATTAATTAAACAAAGTATATGAAATATTTCATTTGGTCTGCTTTTGGCTAGAAGTAGGGGTGGGACGTAATGGGTGAAAATTTCAGATTCATGCGAGTAGTATTTTTTGTGTTCATTTATACATAAATAACACTAAACAATAAAACATTTTGAAAATTTTGCAAAATTCAGAAGGTGAATGCCACTAGTTTTTGGCTATTTTACATTCATGAAAACCCTTTCACAGCTTGAAAATGGTCCTAAATTAAAGTACTATATCAGATTTAACCATCTATATCCATTCATAGCTTTTGAGGATGTTTAAGGACCTGCAATGTCGCATGAAACCACTTTTTCACCGATAAATGATGGATTTTGAATCCCGGCTAATTTCTGCCTGCACCTTCTGAATTTTGCAAAAATTTCAGCATGTTTGATTGTTTAGTGTTATTTATGTATAAATGAACACAAAAAATACTACTCGCATGAATCTGAAATTTTCACCCATTACGTCTCACCCCTACTAGAAGTAAATTGTAGTATATCTTCTGACACTACACTTCATATTTTCTTTCCTCGGCAAGTGAAGGAGAAATCTTGTTAGATTTAGGCAAAGTTTTGTCTCAATTCTAGGATACTCCTTCTTTGGAAATTGGAATTTGTCCACATTAAAAACTGACTCTTACCCCGTGAAAAGGGAAGTAAATAATTTTAATTGATATTTTATCTTTTAGAATTTAGATTAAATTAATCATTTCTATTGGATAAGTGTAGTGCAATTAATAATGTCTATTTCAAAATGTGTTGCAATCAGGATTTTTATTTAAAAATTTGGTGCATTTTATCATTTGCTATTAAAAAACGTGGTGCAAAGCTTCTATTTAAAAATGTAGTCCTATTAATAAATATTATTTAAGAATTTTTTGCAATAAAAGTATTTTATTATAAAATATTATTAATTTATAGCTAGAATTTTGTATGATTATTATTAGTATAATTATTATTATTATTTTAAAATTTGGTGCATTTAATCATTTTTTTATTAAAAAAAACGTGGTGCAAAGCTTCTATTTAAAAATGTAGTCCTAATAAATACTATTAAAGAAGTTTTTGCAATCAAAAGTATTTAATTTTAAAATATTATTAATTTATAGCTAGAATTTTGTATGATTATTATTAGTATAATTATTATTACTATTTGAAAATTTGGTGTAATTAATAATATTTCTTTAAAGTTTAGCGCAATTAATGATTTTTCTTTCACAAGTTTGATTCATTTTATATTTCTATTGAAAAATAAGTGCAAATAATAATTCTTTTGAAAATGTGGTTCAATTTTTTTAAATATTTTTAAATAGACATTCGTCTATTTAAAAATATAAAAATAAGTTAAATATAATTTGAGTCAATTTCTACTGTAAAATTTGGTGCAAATACAAATTACTATTTAAAAAGGTTATGCAATTAATAATGTTAATTAAAAAATTTGGTGCCTTTTATAATTTCTATTTATAAACTCTGTTCAATTAACCATTTATATTTAATATTTTCGTTCAATTAATAATTAATATTTAATAATTTAGTGCAATAATGATATTTTTTGAAAGTGTTGATTCAATTAATAATTTCTATTTAAAAGCCTTAACAAAATTGTTATTTAATATTTTAGTTCAATTAATATTTACTGTTGCGAATCATAATTACTATTTCAAAGTTTTGTATAATTAATATTTTGATTCAACAATTAGAAGGAATAAAGCATTTCTATTAAGAAAGTTGATTCAATTAATAATTTATATTTAAAAATTCGGTGCAAATAATAATTACTATTGAAAACAATTATATAGTTTGTGATCTCCATTTAAGAACATGGTTCATTTAATAATTTCTATTATAGAATTTGGTGCAATTGATAATCTATTAAATTGAATTTTTACAATCAATATAAAAGATTGTTGCAATTAATATATTTTATTTAAAAAATTGGTGAAAATAATAATTTGTATTTAAAATTTAGTGTAATTAATATCTGCATAAGATTTTCGTGCAATTAATAATTATTACTTTACTATATGGTTAAATTAATAATTTCTTTTGAAAAATCTGATATAAATAACTACTCTGTAAAAACGTAGTGCAATTAACAATTTGTATTCAAAGGTTTGGTTTAATTAGTAATTTCTATTTTAAAATTTGGTTGAAGTAATTATTTTATATTAAAACATTTGGTGCAATTAAATGTTCTATTTATTACTTTTGTTCAATTACTATATTTTTAAAAAAATTAGGCGCAGTTAATAATTTCTATTTAAGAATTATTGCAAGTAATAATTTCAATTTGAAAATGTTATTCAATAATTATTATTTATTTAAAGATTTTGTGCTAATAATTTCCATTTCATAATTTGATTTAATTGATTTAATTTGATTATAACTATACACAAACATAATTCGATTTATAATGTATGATTTAAAATTTGCTGCAATTAATTATTTCTATTTAAAAAAATTGTGAAAATAATAATTACTATTTAAACATCTTGTGAAGTGAATAATTCCTAATTAAAAAAAATATAAAATAAATAATCTCTTCTTTACAATTTTGTTTAGTAAATAATTACTATTTAATAATTCAGTTCAATTAATTATTTTTATTTCAAATTTTGTTCAATTTAAAATGACTATATAAAATTTGGTTAAATAATTTTCTATTAAAACATTTTGTGCAATTTAAAGTTCTTTTTTAAATATTTCTTAAATTCATAACTTCTATTTACTAATTACGTTCTATTAATAATTTCTATTTAAAGATTTAATGCAAATAATGCCCATATTATCATTTGCTTTAATTAATTATTACTGTTTAAACATTTGATTCTATTAATCATTTCTATTTAAAAATGTAGTTCAATTAATAATTTTTATTTTCATATTCGGGTCAAACTACGCTCTACTCTCGTCGTGTGGTAAAACCGACACGTACATATCCGAGACAATGGCTAAATCCTTAAAATTGATCTCGACTCTGTAGTGGAATAAGGTCACAATGGATGTTAACATTTAATGCTGCTAAGACAAAGTTCCTTTTCTTAAAAAAACTACAATAAACCTCTCTAACCATTGATTGTTATGGCAAATAAGACCCTACCTGAGAGTACAACGTTCAAACTCCTCGGTCGAACAAATACATAGAGGGCCTTGCCAAGGCTGCTTCAAATGAAGTGGGCTCCCTCTACCGTGCTTGTAAACTTCTCACACTTGACAGTATCCTATATCTCTATAAAGCCATCATTCGCCCATGCATGGAGTATTGCTGTCACACCTGGGCTGGTCAACCATCCACTAGTCTCCTCATCTTAGACAAGGTCTAAAGAATAGTCTCTAATCTGATAGGTCCCTAACTATCCACTAAACTCCAACCCCTGTTCCATCGCCGCAATGTTGCACCCTTCTTGTTGTTTTATAAGTACTTCAATGAAATGTGCCCAAATTAACTTTCTGCTCTAGTGCCCCCACGACGTAAATACACTCGATAAACCTGTAATTAAGCTAAATCCCATCCATTGACTGTGGAGGTTGCCAGATGCCGGAGAGCTTCTTTCCTAGAGCTACCGGCCTTTGGAACTCCCTCCCCGTACCCTGTTTTGCCGACTGTACCGACATGCAGACATTTAACACTAATGTGAACTAATGTGAACAAACATCTCGCTACACAGCTGCCAATTTACGATGATCCCGTAAACTTTCACCCTAATTCTCAGTAGCCTCTTACGTTTATAGTGGCAACGTGCCTTGTTTGGCGTGAACTCAGATAAAAAATAAAGATAATAATTAATTATTTCTATTTTTATATTTTTTTTAAATTAATAGTTTCTATTTATAATTAATACTAATTTGGATAAGGTTTAAAAAATAAGAATCTAAAGAAAACGAATGTAACAAAGACTTCCAGGTAACAACGGACACTGACAGTTCGTGAAACTTATTTTTAAAGACATTTATCAAAGATTTGTAACGCCGAAAATATCTATAAATATGTGATCAGTAATGGATATGTAACAACTATGATTATATTCTAATATCGAATGTGTCTACAAACAACCCGATGACAAATCGTAGTCATAGACAGAAGTATCATCGAATTTTGGGGCTGCCATATTATATTAAATATGTTTAAGTTAGTTCGATAAACGGCATAATAACGTTGGCACACCGGTCTGTGTTTAATCAGCGAAGTTAAGAAACGGTGAGACTCGTCAGTACTGAATTGGTGACCGTTTGGGAATAGCAGTTGTTGTATGTTTGAGGGCTATCAGTTATTGTTTCCAGTCGTCATACACATTTTGCCACTGGATTACAACCGGCGCTTCACAATAGACTCCTAACACAGGCACCTTTACAGCGGGTATCCATTGTTTCTTGAGACTAAATGGAGGCCTCTGCAAGTCTGTTTGGTACAATACGAAAGTTAATATAATCTGCTTTCGAAAGCTATCCTACTTTTGAGTTAAAAAAGACTGTTATAACCGATAATCTATTATAGCGTGACCCCCAAAAAATGTCAGCCATGTAAATACAAAAAATTACATTCCTTTCTGCAATCGAATCATGTTTAGTATAAATAATCTTCAGTCTATGCCTGACTTGTCCACCAAATTCCAGTCATAAATTTCCAACAGTCTTTGTTGTATCGTCGTTTAATGATATTGGATATACTTTGGTGACCGTCTCATCAGTAGTTGGTGTGCTCCTGAATGGGTTTTACACTCACCGTACAATAAACACCCATATTTTTATCTGTAGGGGGATCTCAAAGATAATATCTATAAAAATAATCTCCAGACAATTACTGAACTAAAGAGGACCATGACAGTTCAGGAGAGGAGTGTTTTAGACTTATTGAATATTTTTAATGTTGTATGCAGGTGTACTTACAATTAAACGGCGAATAAACAGCGAATACACACAAACTGTTGAACATTCATGACTGATATTTGACGAAGAATTCAGGCAGTAATTGAAGTTCATTTGTATCATAAATAGTTGGATTTCGGAAAAGATTGTTCATTTTATTCATGATTCAATGGTGGATTATTTAAGGGGTTATTCTGTTCCTTTCTCAAGATCTGAACAATAACCCAATCTAATACAATATTAGGTATATTCTTAACGTGATGTCATAGTCTTTTTCTCTCGTTTCATTTTTTAATTGTTTTTCTCTTCGTTCATTCTTCTGCTGGTGTCTTCTTTTCAGCTATTGTTTTTTTTTGTTTTCTTATCAGGGGTTAATATACGTCTGTCTTAGCATAATAGTATATACAGGGGGATTCATAAGTCACTTAGCTATTTAAAATGATGCACAAACATACTATGAACTTTTGATAATTGTTATCTTACTCTCTAATTACTGCTATTTGTCATTTTAAATTGGTTCGTTTATATATTTGTTTCTATATATATTTATTTTTATTTATTTAAATTTGTGTAAATAATCATATGTGCTTTTTTGTTCAGGCAGTATGTCATTTACAATTGAAGAGCGAATTTTATTGTTATTCATATGGCCAAATTTGATGAATCTCCCACACTTGTTGAAAGGCAATGACGACCTTAAATAAAAAATCACTGCCGAGTTTGTTAAAATTAATCAATCAAATATGCTACAAAGAGTCTTAAATTTCTTGCAAAAAAGAATGGAGCAATGCATGCAGAACGAAGGTGGACATTTTGAAAATTAGCTGTAATTTAAAACTCCCATGAATGAATTTGTTGAATGAACTTTCTGTTTTGTATTACCGTATTTCGTAACTTGAAAATTTCAAAAATAAATAGTTAAGTGACTTATGAATCACCCTATATTGCTAAAAGTATTATCGTGTTGTTTTATGTATTGCTTTAATTGTGCGCACATTAGCCGTAAATAAATTGTTTATATTATACGAGAATGAAAGGATAACGTAAATAAAAGGCGAATGAAAAAAGAACTGGTCGAGCGGGGGATGACATAATGTAAATAATTAAGAGAAAGAGCGAGGGGAAGAAGAGAGATAAGAAAAGGGGAAAAGAGGAGAGTGGGAGATGAGAGAAAGAGAGGGAGGAGAATAAGAGGACTAGAAAGAAGGTGATAAATGGACTAGTATAACATCACAATGTATTCTCACATGAAATGACGTAAATAATAAAAAGAGAGATAGAAAAGAAAGAGGGGAGAGAAAAGAAAGAGGATATAGATGGAGAAGATTGAGAGGTGGATGGGCGTCTAGGATGATACCATAATGTATTTTGACTTGTAATGATTAACTTAATTACAAGACAAGGGTGATCAATAAAGGGGAAATATGAGAGGAGGAGACTACTGGACGTGTAAGAGTTAGAAGGAGACGTAAATAAAAGTAAGGAAAGGGAGTTAGGTGGAATAGAAGGTGTCTGTTAAACATCACAATGTATTTCGACTTTATGAAATCCATTGATTTTGTAATATTTGTAAAAATGTCAAAGCTAAAACAATTATGATATAAATAACAAATACTGATCGAAAAAGTCACGGGTATATATTATTATATATTATTAATTTTGTTATATAATATTATCGATATTACCACCACTCGTTTAGTATTATTCGACTATGTTAGTTGTTAAGGGAGATTGAAATTTATTATAGATCATTTAGGTGATCTATAACTATGAACTAATGATTTTCATAATGTTCCTCCATATTGAAAGAACGAAAGAAATCAGTCATTGAAAACTTGGCTATTTCCTGGACTTGAACATATATTATCGAAACGGAGTAGAAACATTTAAATCTTATTTAGCCACATGACAGCCCAGTGTTGTAAATATAGATATTTCGAAAGGTTTTACGCGGACATATATATATATATATATATATATATATATATATATATATATATATATATATATATATATATATATATATATATATGTGTGTGTGTGTGGAGGGGTGCGTGTGTGTGTTTAAACAACTTTTTAGATAGGTAAGACTTCAGAAAAAACAAGTGAATGATGGGGAGGCGGTTTTGATTTAAGAGATTTAAAAGCATATAAAAATCTTCAAAAATGGCGCCAATAACAAAATAAAACAACTCGAATATGTGAAGACATATTGAAATATTGGAGTGAATGGATGGCGAAGGCAGGAGTGGAAAGGGTGGCAGGTAAGGAAACTAAATTAATGAAGGGAGGAAGTAATGGAAGAAAAACGGTAAAAGGGAAGAAAGGAAGAAGGAAACGAGAAAAGAAACCAATCAAATAAGGCGGAATTGTAACAGTATTATCATTGCGTTAAGTATAGACGACGACGACAACAACAACAACAACAGCAGCAGCAGCAACAGCAGCAGCAGCAGCAGCAACAACAACAACAATAATAATAATAATAATAATAATAATAATAATAATAATAATAATAATAATAATAAGCAAGTGGAAGTCTGATTATATAATGGACGGTAATGATAAAAACAGCTGAAATCATAGGGAAAGTCTTCGAATGCGGAAATCAATCCACATAAACTACAAACGCTACCCAGCCACACAGAAGTTGCAATAGAAATTTTAAAAATTAAAAAACAGAAAAAACACTACCACATGACCAAAGGGAAGTGAAATTGGAAGAAATTTCATCAACTCCTCATTCTACAAAGAACACACACAATGTGATGGTATCAGCCTCAGCAGATACCACACAAAATAAGTATGAAGTTCCAAGGAGGATAGAAAAACAACAATTGATAGAGCACTAACCAGACTTGCACTGGAAGAGTGCGCAGAGTATTTGGACTTTTGAGGGGATTATTGTGACTCGAATCCAAGAAAAGACCAATGGTCGTTGCCAGCGAGAAATCAATGGTAAGCGGCAGTTGCGATAACGCAAAATCATTTACAATTGTTATAGAAAGAAGTGGAGAGCAAAAGAATCTTCCCAGATTTCGTTTCACATAGAATAAACTGATAATTGCACAAGGCAAAACGGGCAGGACGAACTGTATAAAACGCAAGATCTACACAAAGGTGGAAAAAAGTGAATGTAGAATCATTCACCACTGATTCTGCATTTATTGTTTTCCATAGGTGTGTCTAAACCACATAAGTGAATGCAGCAAACCATTCCCAAAGGAATATCAAAACTTTCACGGTAGCGTGGTAAAGGCAGTTCACTGGGAACTATTCAAACATCTGCACGTTGAACACATTGTAGATTTCGCCGCCCCAGCAGTTTACAGTGTGAAGATCAAGGAAGCAGTTAAACTAAGCAAATGCTGGTAATTTAGCAGAAAGCTGAATATAATATGGAACATGAAGAATATAATTATAACAGCTCGTATCACTATGAACAATGGCGAAAGACATGGGGAAAAGACTAGAAGAAGGGGAATATTGAGACCATGCAACGCACAGCAATGATGAAAACAGCCACAATCTGTAGGAAAGTCCTAGAATGCAGGAACCAACCCACATAACAAACGAAATATAACCAGCTACAAGTAACTTTGTGTGTTTTTCTTACTAATGGTTCGCCGCTTATCAAGTCCCGGTGCGGCCACTCGAGGATAATGGTTAAAAGAGAAATAAAATATTGATAGAACATCACACGAGCCCGAGGAAATTGAAACTGACAGAAATCCCATAAACTATACCCCCATCTCCACAAAAAAATATACACATGTATGTGATGGCACCGGCTTGTGAAGAGTGGCGAGGAGTATGTAAAGATTCATGATGGAGAGTACCCACCAGCGGAGAGTACTGGAACCTTTGGGGTGGGGGGACTTATTGCCTCTCAAATCTCAGAGAAGAATAACAGTAGTTGCTACGGAGAAATCAGCGATAAACGGCTGTTATTAAAAACGCAAAATGATTTGCAACGGTTATCAAAAGAGGCAGAGAGTTCTGGAAATCTATGGAGACTTGTTGTCAATCAGACTTCAGGAATATCACTGCTAATAGTCAGTGAGTAGTCACTAATAATGACTTGTGTGAAAACTGCTAATGGGTAAATAATAATAATAATAATAATAATAATAATAATAATAATAATAATAATAATAATAATAATAATGATAATAATGATAATAATAATAATAATAATAATAATAATAATAATAATACTCGGCTGACATCACACAAAATAGTCGTGCAGGGTCAGGGAGGATTGGAAGGCCGAGGATGGAAAGCACTAACCAGACATCCACTGGATGAGTCTGGGACATTGAGGAGGCTTATTGCCATCCAACTCCCAGAGAAAATTAATTGTCGTTGCCAGCGAGAAATCAATGGTAGGCGGCTGTTGTGATACTGCAAGGTAATTTGCGGTGGTAATTGAAAAAAGGCGGAGAGTACTGGAAATATGGAGAGACTTGTTGTTCCTCAGACTCCAAGGAACACCACGGTTTTTGTCGGTGAGCGATCACTGACGATGACTGGTATGAAAACTCCTAGTAGGTACAAATAATAATAATAATAATAATAATAATAATAATAATAATAATAATAATAATAGGAAGAAGAAGAAGAAGAAGAAGAAGAAGAAGAAGAAGAAGAAGAAGAAGAAGAAGAAGAAAAGAATTAAGAGTGTCTTGTCTGTATTTTTAAAATAAAGAATGCGCGAGCATGCGAAAAAGATTTTAAAAAAGCTAATAAAAGAGGAGGGAGGGAGAGAAAGAGAGAGTGAGAGAGAAAGGGAGAAGGAGAGTGTGAGAGAGAATTGAAAGCCAATGGAATAAGTTTTTTTTAAAAAAGCAAGATGTGTCAAGGATGAAGAAGTAAAGAAATCTACCGTAAAGAAAAGGCTGAAATCAAGCGAGAAGAGCGAAAACAAGTGGCCGACGTTTTTGGGCCGAGACGCTTTGAGCGAGTGACGTCGACAATAACGCCGGCGATCCGCTTCCGACTATCGTTGGCGCGGTGACTATGGCGGCGCGAAAGAGAAGAAAAGGGACAGAGATACGAGAAGAGAGAAAGAGGCCGGATGTGGCAGAGGGTGTTGGAGGGAATTAGTCGTTGTACAATGAAGGTATTTGTTGAGAGTCTTCGAGAATCTGTTGCTGATAGCATTGCGGAATGTACTCCATAAATTATTAATGGCGTTTTCAGCTATTGCCTTCTGAATATTTTATAAGCACACTGTTCTGGCTGCGCAAAGAAAAGGGATGGTGGTAGTGATTACGTACAGGGGAGGCAAAAGTCGGTAAAAAGCGCACCAAAAGTAGGAGAAAGGAGAAGAATCGAGAGAGACATCCAGCTACGTTATAACATAGAGCTCGCATTGAACTACAGCTATGAACGTCACGAAAATTAGAAGCACGCAGGGGAAAATGCTGGCTACCCTGAGTGTATTGTGCCTTCAGTACATGTAAGATGACAATTCGTTAATGCTCACTAGTACAAGGGACTTCAAAGAACGGATAGTATGCAGAAACGGAGCCGGGTGTGTTTTTTTTGTTTTTTTTGTTATTTTCATACGGATGACCAATGAAAATCGCTTTCTCTACGAATTGAATTGCATTCTGTAACGGACTATTGAACAAATTACTGTTAAGCAGTGTTGCCAATTCAGCTATTTTCCCGCTATATCTGGCGATTTTATTTGGAATGTAGCTAGTAAAATTTCGATCTAGCGGCGAGCGTTTTTTTTTCTGTCAAATCTGGAAATTTCATTTGCCACCAACACATCGGCAATTTTAGATTTCAGTTCACCTTCTCTGTGTATTCATTTCTAGTTATCATCTGATAGCATTTCTTAAGCTTTCTTCCATACATGATACATGCAGAGTAGTAGTAGTTGTACATTTCAATTCAAAGTTTAAATATTTTACAATATAACTGGGATCTCCCGACTCTATAAAGTCTAATTCACAATGACTTTAAAACTCATTTGTTAAACTTTACATTTCTCAATTAGTCAGACACGCAAATCGTTCATGAATTACGTCCCTTGTTTGTTTGTATTTTTGTTTTTAACATTTATATTAAATACAATTAACATTAAAGTGAGAAATACAAATTTAAATAAGATCAAAAGAAAAAAACTAAGTATAGAACACACGAAATATTATGTATATTCGTAATATTTTTATTAAGGTAGCGAAAAATGAAAATCTGGCGGTTTTCTAGGGATCTTTTAAAATGTTAATATATCTCGCGGCTTCGAAGATCTATGTTAGCAATACTGACAAAATTTCTTATGCAATAATATCTTGAGTAGTGTGAGCTGTTTCATATATTAATACACTTCTACCTTCGTTTTGTTTCACGCTAATTAGTAACATATAGATATTAAAATAAGTTGTTACAGCCAGTTGAGTTGCCTTCTATAAAAGACTAGTAGACGAATTACTGTAAAGATAACAATTTTCTATCGTCTTTTATTCTTTTCACACATGAATGCTAACGTAGTTGCATGATGTCTTCAGAGGGATCAAGAATGCCCATTCATTCTGCAGGTGTATCGATGAAAATTCTATTTCAACCCTATGCCTGACACTATCTACACTAATAATAGCAACAGCTTAAAACGCCGGCCTCTATAAGTAAAATAATTTAATATTTACTTAATAAATATTTCATATATATATATATATATATATATATATATATATATATATATATATATATATATATATATACTATCAAATGTATGCTCCCTCCACTCACATATTTTTTCTAGCCTGGAATGATGATATAATGATGAACGAACATTTACTACACTGACCTCTAAAAGAGGGGGTAACGACTGAGAGTATGGTATCGTGATCAACGCTCCCCACCCCTAAAAATGTGGAGTTAATACCTGGGAGGTTGGTATTATGACAACAAAACATATGTCATACTACACGACCCCATTGGAAGATAATACTATAATAGATTAATCATTTTTGTTTCATTCATTTAAAAATGTCTAGCCATAAAATCATGATTGTTATGGTTTCTTGGCCCTTTGGCTAAGATCAAAGTGTAGTATCCGTTCTCAGCATCCAGCGACATCGGACATTTATCTACCGACGAAAATATTGTGTACATATAAGAAAATATGGCAATGCAAAATTACAACTGTATATTACAAGATATTAATTCATTATTATATTTTTATAAAATAAATATGCAAATTAAGTAGACCAAACGGTGTATGTGGGCATTTGAAGTCTACTATATATGGCATTTCAAAATATAGTTTTGTATCATAGAATTAAATAAACACACCCTGTTTTGATGTTCATATAGTTAGGAAAGATTGGAAATAACTTTCGCATTTATTCATTTAGATATATATGTAAGTATTATGTAAATTTCTTTAATACACACAAAATGTAGGTTAATAAATGAATGATGCGTGTATTACTAGAGCTCAAAACATAATAATTTAATGAATTTTAAGGATTTATTTTAAATATATACATATATATTAATATATATTTTATCAACATACATGTACGTTTCATCCTAACGGAATCTTCAGTGTTGAGATAACTTTTCAAACCGGTCGCATGATTTTTTTATCCCGGAACACAAGTCACCTTAAACTCAAATCCGAGAGCTCTAACTGATGGGACCACTCGAACGCAAAGTATGTTGGATGCACCAGGGTTTTATCGATCTTACTAAGCTGGGTCTGAGGTAAAAAGTCAGTTTCTAGACCAGAACAGTCATGGTCGGATCTATTAAACCCCGGTACACCCAACAGACACTGTAACGTATAGTTTTAAGTTAAATCTTATATATATATATATATATATATATATATATATATATATATATATATATATAAAGTAAATTTCGTGTACAACAGAATCGTAGGATCAATTTTAGAAGAAGCATTATTTTAATCAATGAAACAGGCGAGTGGGGGAAAAAAGGAAAATTGTTAAAATTACCTTAAGGCCTTATCGTCTGACCCTCTGAGAGGAAACGTCAGAATGGTAAATTAAAAACTAAAAGTAGAATGAGATATGAGGGGAAACACTTATTTCAGTTGGAGGAAACGATTGAGAGAGGAAAAAAAAGGTAAATCTTTCAACGTTATGGTGGCTTAATGATGTTTCCTCTCAGGGTTAAGACGATAAGGCCTTAAGGTAATTTTAACAATTTTCCTTTTTTTGTTGTTCCACTCGTCTGTTTCATTGATTAAAATAATGCTTCCTCTAATATATATATATATATATATATATATATATATTCTCTCTCTCTCTCTCTCTCTCTCTATATATATATATATATATATATATATATATAGAGAGAGAGAGAGAGAGAGAGAGAGAGAGAAATAGAGAGAGGGAAAGAGAGAGAAATGGGGAGAGATTATTGATAAAGTTCAAATATGTTACTAAAATGAACATAACACTAATATTTTCGAAAGTGCTTACTACCAAATAGAGCATTTATAAATTTACATAAACAATATTACAGTCTTATCTCAATCAACCAAGGTGTCGATGCTTCAGCTTCTTTTTCAAAGACCGAATGAAAATTAAAATTTAAATAAAAAGTGAAAATTGAGAATCTCGCATAAGAAAAATCACCAGCAAGAACCCGGTGATAATTAACAGAGAAAACAAAAAGAGAAGATTTAAAACGGCCAAAGTTTGTGTTGGTAAAATATAGGTAACGGTCAGCTGGCTCTCAAAGTATGCACATATGAACCACTTCTTAACTCTCATATCTCAACTGGCCTTCAATCTGACGCCTGCCAGACCGAGCAGGAATGGGGAGGGTAGAAAATTAAAAAATCAACAGATAAAAAAATTATATATATATATATATATATATATATATATATATATATATATATATATATATATCTGAAAAGGCGTTACGGAGGTCTTATGCCTAGTATGTATTTAAAATTATACCGTACACTTAAGATAAACAATTAAATAGAACTTAAACCCACAATGTTTTGGATCGTCGTCAGATAATTTTGATTATACATATTAAATATATGTTATATAATATTAATAAATATCTTTAAAACGAAAAATGTTAGTTGACTCATTACTACCAATTTTATCTAGGTGTAAGCCTGTAATTGACCAGTAATTTGCGGTTTAGCATTGAAATATACTGAATAAGTGTAGTTCCACCCGGTAAACTAGTTCATTACAGTTTAGTACCTAGATTATATTGGTAGTAATTGATCAAGTAAAATTTTAATGATTTCAAAATATCGATTAATATGGTATCATATGTATTGAATTTTGGATAGTGAAGTTCCTTTTTTCTTATTATCTGGGTTGTGAGATGGAAAATTGTGGTTCGTGTATTAGACCTTAAAGTCGGTTTTAGATTAGGAGTGTTTTCTCGAATAATTAATAACGACTGTTTTCTAAAATAATAAAAATTATGAGAATAGTAATAATACGAATAGTAAAAATAATAGTAAAAATAATAATAGTATTTACAATAAAAACAGTTGGTGTAACTATTACAATAATACTAATAACAATAATTGTAGGGATAGTAAAAGTAATAGTAATAATAATTATAGTAATAATAATAGTAATAATAAAAATGATAGTAATAGTGATAATAACAATAATAATAATTATGCTAATAATATTAATAGCCGTAATAATAATAATAATAATAATAATAATAATAATAATAATAATAATAATAATAATAATAATAATAAAAGTTATGGGAATAATAGTAATAATAATAGAAATAGTAGGCGTAGCATCGATAAAAATGATACTAGCCAACACAGGGATAATAATAGCAATAGTAGTAATACTAATAGCAATACTAATATTAACAATAATAGTTTTGTAATAATAATGATAATCATAATGATAATAATAATTATAATGCTAATAGTAATAACAATAATAATGACAATAGTAAGAATAATAGCAGTAATATCTATAATAATAATAAAAATAACAATGGTAAGAGTCGTAATATTATTAATAATAATAATAATAATAATAATAATAATAATAATAATAATAATAATAATAATAATAATAATAATAATAATAATAATAATAATAATAATAATAGGTTGGATAGTAATTATAGTCAATAAAAATGATGGATACTACAATGGTTTACTGCTAGGAACTACAATTATTCAAAATATTTCCATGCTCATCTACGAAGTACTGGTCAATTACAGGCTAGCACCTGCACAATATTGAGCGTAATGAATCAACTAAACTTTTTTATAATTTAAATATATTTATTAATATTGTATAATATATATTTTATCTGTATGATCAAAAGCATTGTGGGTTTAAGTTCTATTAAATTGTTTAGATTAACTGTATGGTATAATTATAAATATATACTACTCTTAAGTCCTTTGTGGCGCCTTTTCATAGAAATATATATATATATATATTTCTCATTTTTTTATCTGGTGATTTGTTTATTGGTAACCTTGGCCTAACCTTGACACGTAACATGAATTGGAACAAATACATTGAAGACATTGCCAAGGCTGCCGCAAAGAAAGTTGGCCTTCTCTACCGTGCATGTAAACTCCTCACACCTGACATTATCCTGTATCTCTACAAAGCCACTATCCGCCCATGCATGGAGTATTGTTGTCACATCTGGGCTGGTGCATCATCTACTAGTCTCTCCCTCCTTGACAAGGTCCAAAAAAGAATCGCCAACCTAATAGGTCCCTCACTGTCAGCCAAGCTCCAGCCTCTGTCCCATCGCCGCAATGTGGCATCCTTGTGCTTGTTTTACAAATACTTCAATGGATTATGCTCCGATGAATTGGCTACTCTGGTGCCCCTCGACGTAAATTCACTAGACTAACTCGACAATAAACTAAATCTCATTCCTTCACTGTGGAGATCCCCAGATGTCGGAGAGCCTTCTACTCAAATAGCTTCTTTCCTCGTACTGCTGGCCTCTGGAACTCCCTCCCTGCCCCCTGTTTCCCCAACAGTACAGACATGCAGAAATTTAAAACTAATGTAAACAGACACCTCGCTGCGCTGATCCCAATCTAGGTGGACCACCCCTACCTTCTCCCCTTTTCTTTTTCTCAGTAGCCCCTTACGTCTACAGTGGCGGCCTGCCTTGTTTGGGGTGAACTATGTTTTAAAAAAAAACAAAAAAAAACATGCTAGCTCACAGACTAGCAGGCGTTAGATTGAAGGCCGCCCAAGTTGAGATAGAGGAGTGGACTGAGGGTTCATAAGTAAAAACTTGGAGAGCCAGCTGACCGTTACCTATATTTGACCAACATGGACATTGGTCGTTTTACATTTTCTCTTTTTTTCTTTTCACTGTTTATTAGCATCCGGTTCCCACTAGTGATGTTTCCAATTCGAGATTCTCAATTTTCACTTTTTATTTTTATTTTCATGCAGTCTTTGAAAAGATGCTGTAGCATCGAAACGTAGGTCGATCGACGTAAGACTCTAATATTGTTCATCTATACGAAGGATAATAAATACAAATGAAGAATGATCAATACACAAGGTCACATTAACAGATTAATCCATATATGCACCGCAAATATCACCTCCACTAAACACTGACACTCACTCGGACTAAAGTCAACAGAGACACAACAACACATATAGCGTGAACACAGACAAACACATACACTTCATTGTCCCTTAAATCCCTCTGTCTTCCATCAAAGAAATGTAACTTAAAAACAGGAGATAAGTACACACAAGCATAGCAGAATGACAAAAAACAAAGACACACACACGCACATACTCACACCAAACTTTTATTAAACGAATGTATTTAATATTTTCAAACCTATAAGTGCACAAGTTGTCTACTTTCTGTCTTCCTTATTTCTACCTACTTCAAGTATTGTCCTTTCTGTCATTTAATGGGTAATGTTTACTTTGTACCGCACGTGGTCGGTGGCTGTTAAAGTTTTAACCTACAAAGAACAAGGTACAATGATTTTTTTGTTTATTTATAGAATTCAGATGCATAAACGGATGCACCGTGCTATCTTACGTCTATGCTTCCGTGTATCTAAACCCCCACCCGTGTCAGATGGGGGTAATGATTTGACAGCAGTTATAACTTAGCTCAGCCTCAAGTAAAACCGGAAAAGAGTATGGGAGACTGTCGTCCCACCTTTCGAACGTGACGTCTGGTTCCGGCGAGATCTACCCATCCTACCCATCAATATAAACCAAAAATCATCTCTCACCTACGACGAATGTATTGGAAGAAGATTACACTGTCAACACCTGGACACGATTGAGACTCTAACATTGGTTACTAAATAAACAAAATGATACTGTTTATAATGAACACAATGCATCTTTCAGAAAAGAATATACAGCTAGTATATACATAAAGGTAAACCATATGTTTACCTATGGAACCGATTGTGTTTATAGTTACTATCAACGTTCAGAGGGTCGGTCTTTATTTCCTCATACCTATATATGCAACAGTTAACTACGATACAATTTTATTTTTGATTGTGAAATTTCATGTGTAAGCAAACACGGATACATCTTATCCAAAATCGTTTTCTCATCATATCTGTGCTATACACCCATGTTGTGGATAGTGAGTAAACAACCACGACTCAGATGACCGGGCAGGCGTGATTCGTTTTCTCGCTTTTCGCGTCTTGGCGTTGTCTGCTGTCATGTCTTAATTTCTTATTTCTTATAAACAAGACGCATCAACACTCATCGTGATTCGGGATGTCCTTCTATCCTGCTATTCATTGGTTCAGGATATCGTCTCCTAAAGTTATATTGATGACGACGCTCATTAAAATGCAAATTTATATATTGATAAATTATGAAAAAGAAATTGAATAAATACAGATGTTTACAGAATTTTAAAATAATCATAAAAAATGTCTAATGCATAGAACGAGATTCAAACTGGAAAAACGAAACGATACATTCATTTATTTAAGAAGCTAAAAAGGGAAAGCAGTCATAAAGCAATTCATTCAGCGAATTAAACTGCATATTCCATCACGTGCACATCGAAACTGCCTTTTTTATTTTCAAAAACAGATTTCGTGCGCCTCGCTTCGTTGTTGACTGCCCCAAGATTGTGAGTTTTATGATCGATAATACCGTGAAACTGCAGTTAAGTAAAATAAATGTATTATTTACTATCAGGCTGGCAATGACCTAAATAGCAATAAAATGTTCGAATACAACTTTTTTATGGTATTCGCCCAGCGTCGGGCATTTCGCCTTCTACTGTAAGTGGAGGTTTATGGAGAATACAAATTCACATGTGGTTCCCATCAGCATGTATACCCTAGTCAGAGGAGATAACATACATCATCTTGTACTGGCTAGGCTTACCGTAATTTAATTTCAAATATCTAACGAGAACCGCTGTGTCAACGTGATTATTCCGTATATAAATAAGATGTTAAATAACGTTAAATGCCTGATCAAATGATCAGACAGATGTTTATTTATTCTTTGTTTCGTTTGTCTTATTAGTAACAAGATTAGTAACTCTTACGACTTCGCGTTAGAAATATTATTAAATCTCTCACCACTGAATGTATCTCTTGAGGCAAGATTGGTGCAACATGGCAGAGCTGATCCGTCTAAAATATATCTGGATTTAATATAGGCAGGACCAGCATACACAGTATGACAAAAAAGTCGGAAACGCCTTATTTTTTATCATCAGTAGCAGCTGTGCTGGCTGGTCAAATTCTATTAGCAGCGCATCCTCGATATAGTAGAAGTAGAAGCAGTCAATAACAGCCTAGCAATGACAAATTGAGAGGAGACGATGTAACGTAGCCATTTAACACAGCTAATCAAGACTTGAACAAATTTTATGAGAAAAGAGTAAATAGAACATAGTAATAAAAGATTATTTGCAGAATTTACGATTTAATTATTCCAAGATGTTTTCAAGCCACGCTCATATCTTTATTTTTTATTTATTAAGCAGATGTATTTTTCATTATAATTTAATTTTTTTTAAATTGTGCATTCATGTAAAATATAATAAGTAATTGTTCTGACTTTGTTTAATGAAATAAATAAATTATTCTCATGTCGAGAGATTGCAAGAAGTTATTCCATGAATTCAATAAAATCAATATATCTCTCTAACATAGTGTTCATTCTGTATTGATATGAAATTTAAAAAATGAAATACTTAATAAAAAAACATCTGCAAGTAAACATGGCTTATATTTATTAAAAGTATTTTATAAGAACTCGATAATAAAATGTAGTTACCTCACGCTCCACCCTTTGTAATTACTGCCGATTGCACAATTCCCCAAAAAACAAAAGTTGTTATGAATGAAAATCTCTACTTTTAATATATTTGAAAATTTAAAGAAATGAATAGGTTAATATTTATGTAATCCGAAAAGTTTTATTCTCAGTTGCATCTACGGGCAGACAGACATACAGACAGACAGACAGACAGACAGACAGACAGACAGACAGACAGATTCCTTGCATCCTGAATTTTCAAATTAAAATAAATAAAATAATGCGTTGCATTTACGTTTTATCGAGATGTGGCTAGAATGCGTACCGTACGATATTTTCTTTAAACATCTTAATACAGAATTACTGTTACCATTGAATTCCTCAAAAACTTACTCAAGATACTTTGTATTTGATCTTGGTATTGGGCTTTTTAAAAAAACAAAGAAAGACGGCAGGCAGATAGACCATCAAATGAAACTATGAAAAGTAAAGCTAATAATATTTCGTAAGTTAATAGTGAATAAGTTAGTTGTAGATGCTAGGAACAAAGAAGAAGAATGAGGAGGAGACAGAGGAGGAGATAAAAGATAACAGGGAGGAGGAAAATTAAAAGGAGAAAAAGAAGGAGAAGGAGAAGAAGACAGGGAAGAAGAAGTTGCTGTCCTGATGACATTCAAATATCCCAGTTTGAACATGGAGTGTTATCTGATGGTTAGAATGGCAAGCTAAAGATTTTAAGTGAATCTTTATAAATATTTAAATATTTGTTGCGCAGTATACTGCCTCTATACATTATAAATCTAGAAAATAATTTGAAGCAAACAAACAAATGAATCTACTAGCTGAGTACCCATTCGACAGATGTTAGGATGTTGATTAAAACAATATGATGCGTGTTTGGCTCACTGGATACTGTCGCGATCTATATAATTGTTGGGCAGTCAGCGATCAACCTAGCACCTTCATCATGCAGATCTTGGATCGTCCGATGTGGATGTATAGACACTCAGCAACATCAAAGACAATAGCTTTCAAACGAGGTGGAATGAACTTCATGGGGAAGGGTTGAACTTCAAAATGTAGGTGGTGAGCTTCAAAGGGGAGGGGGTGAGCTTGATTGTTTAATTTGTTCAATAAAAGTAATCATCTTTATTCCCTTTTAAGAATGCGAATCGAAAATCCTAACCAGATTCGTCATATTATGTTCTACAACTTTACAAAATGTTGCAATGCAGAGAGTTTTTTTCGCCATCTCAAGTATTTTTCTGGTGACGGAACAATAAACAAAGGTCAATGGGTGATAAAACTTGAAATCAGGCGCTACAAACCTCGTAGATGAAGAAGAAAGAGATAGACCATCAAATGTGAACGACTAGGCACTTTTGTCAGCCGATTGGTAGGTATTGATAGGAAAGGAAATCAAGACAAACTAATAGACAAACCTTTTCCCCATATTCAAAAACAAATGTCCAGTATATAAAAAAGAAAATAACATCTTCGGCTTTTTTCATTCTGACGGAACACAAGCTACTACTACTGTTTATAATATCTCTCTGTTTGACATGACTATGTTTTTAGCGAAATGATTGCAAAACTTACATACAAATACATGATATTTAAAAAAAAAATCTGTCTTGATTTTTATTTTATTATTTTATTCTGCATCCTCTGTGCTTTTAGGCATATGCTTATATTTTATGATATATATATATATATATATATATATATATATATATATATATATATATATATGTATTCGTTTTTATGGAAATTCATCAATATAATACTAAAAATAAAAGATGATTATTGAAAGGGCTAAATATGCCTATTGATTTTTTTGTCTAAACCAGGGCTATAGGTAGAAAGAAAACCGTCAACAGGAAGAGAGTTACACTAGACTTAACTTCTTGGAGAGAAACTACTGAAATAAGAAGCTGTATACTAACGAGATATCAAAAACAGTTAATTGCTGAATACAACTAGACCAACTAGTCAAACGAACAGGAACAAATAGAAACAATCGAAGTATGGAGTCCCAGAAAATAATTAATGGACAAATGAATATACAACACGCAGATAGACAAATATCAGTAAACAAAATAAATATACAAAAACTAAAAAAGAAAGAAAAAAGAAAAAAAGACAAACTATATGTAAAGAAAGAAAAAAAGAGAGATATATCGACAACGATGTATTTATTTATCTCCTCTACGAGAGGTTAGACACAATGTCTGGTGTGTGTGTCTTTCTTAGCTATCGTACTAGATTACTGCACACTGCTTTAATAAAATATGCCTGAGTAGCCCCGACGGAATTCCTCGGTAGGGGCGCCTCAGGTGATTAGCAATAAACTAACCCCTTCCAAGAGAGAAGGTAAACCCTGGGAGTCTATCCTTCCTAGGACTATCCAGGACCATCAGCCGAACAGAGAAAAAGGCTACACCAGCATGGCCCAGACTGATTGTCGAAGACGAATCCTTGATTGGATGTATGAAGATATAGCGATATGAATATGTTACTAAAAAAATACAGTCACTCGTGTAACTAAATTTAAAAAATACAGGCAGACCAATAGACAGAAATGACATTTTCTAGACAATAATTATTCCATATTTCTCTATTCTTTTATTTTAACTAGCAGGAAGGCCCGACGTTGCTCGGGAGGTAAAATGAATCACTACTATGTACTTCATCACTATGCTCATGACGCCTTATAGCGGCCCCTAATATAATCGAAAAAACATGAATGTTTGAAAACTCCCTGAATGGGTGTCTTATACAAATTGTTTATATTTAAACGACCAGAGAATATGATTTGAATGACGTTAGTTTTTGCAGTTCTTTTTTTTTTTGCAGGGAGGTGTCGCCGTCCTCTATCATACTGCACATGGTATTCACAAATGGTATCAACTCTGATACTGACCGGGGAATACGTCGCTTACCTTCTGTGATTTAACGAGAATTGATGTTTCAATATTATTAAGCTTATATTCGCATATATACGAAATGTAGTTTTAGAAGTGTTATTTCCTTTTTCTGATTTTTTCAAGGTAATTTTAATGCTGGATACAATCATTTATATATATATATATATATATATATATATATATATATATATATATATATATATATATATATATATTTCCATACATATATGGAAATCGCTCAAGAAACGGGATGAAGCCACTTAATGTAAGGAGATGACAAAAATGAAATATAATAATTGCAAAGACAGCAGATACCTATTGGCCTTAGTCTTAAAATACCAAGGCTATAGGAAGAAGTAAAACGGTCAGCAGGTTATTAGAAATAACTTGAATAGGAACCTGTATTACAATGAGGTATCAAAACAGCGAATTGATGGAGACCACTGGACCAACAAGCCAAATTCGCTGGAACAAAGGAAGCAGGGAATAAATCATACAATTCTGAAGAACACATGCCATAATAATATTTATAGAAAAATCTGAGACAAGCAACATCACGTCTGCGAGAGAGAGAGGGTACAGAGAAGAAATTATATTACGGATATGTGTCTGCATCTCATCAAAGACCATCAAATGGGACAGATATTCACCAGCCAAGATATAACAACAGTGACATATACATGGTCTGATAGTAGATTTGTAGGGATATAGAATAGCCTATTTCACAACAAGATTTTATTTTTAAGCCTGTAGTTCTTGGAAAGAAGCTACTGAAATAAGAAGAATGACAGAATAAGTGTAATGCTTCTTGCAGTTTTATCAAACAAAATCGGTAATTACTGTTTTTACACATGCTGGAACATTAAGCTGTATAACAGCAGGAGGAATTTCAATCATAAATAGTTTTCCAATAATGGAGATCCTCCACACTGAAGCTAATGTGTTCGTCAGGTTTTATTTATGAAACATAATCGACTAAAAGAGAAGGGCCTACGTGCTAACCGGACATTACCCTTTGTGACTTTTTTCGCAACGACAAGGTGTACGTACCCCGGTTCACGATTTACCAAGGACGATGTACACGTACACCCGTTTCTGATTTATACATACTGAAAGCAAGAATTAAGGATGTATTCACATATATAAGACGTCAGAAATATATGGCGGTAAATTGAAATTCGCTTATATGCCAAGACTTAATGAAATTCGTATCATGTGAATTCAAACCGTCAGACATATACTAATAATAAGTCATACACCATACATCATGACTAAACAATCTCTACAGCTGCATACTAAAAAACGGAGCTGTCAAACCTGACATAGTGATATGGAATAAGAGAGAGAGAGTAGAACATCTAGTTGAAGTCAATGCACCTTATGATGCTGATGTAAACAGATTTAAAAGAGAGAAGAGAACTAAATATCAAGGTATTATGTACAACATGAAAATAAGCTGACATCTCAAGCATTTCAGTTATCATAGGAGCCAACGGGCACATGACAAACAATTTTAAAAACTACCTGACGAATATACACGGTGAATCAAGTGCAAGAGAATTCCAAACAATTGCACTTAAAGGGACGGTTAGAATTCTAAAAAGACTTTTCGATTCGGGGCTATGAAATAGAGAATGAATGTTTGGCATCCAATATCATGCTCCCAACACCAGCAAAAGCAAAGAGAAAATAAAATTGAAAAGAAGAAGATGATATGGCAAAAAACTATTTTTTAACTTTGCTAACATTATGTGTAATAAATGTGTATGATAATACTTTAGCTACACCATGTATATATGTACGTGTATAGTCATAATATATGTATATATATATATATATATATATATATATATATATATATATATATATATATATATGATAATAATTATCATAAAACAACGACAAAAACGTATGAACATCTACCTGCCTTGTCACTGATATAGGAAACGCAACCATCTGATCGGAGTTTACCAAACACAATGACAGGTAAATTAAATCTGCTCGCCGAGATGCTGCAATAAAAGATAGAAAAAGACAAAACCCTTGACAGACGTGGCAGTACCTGTTAATTGCAATGCATGATCGAAGAATGTCGAATATATACACTTCGCAATAGAAGTAAAAAATAGACGTGGCACATGAAAACCACCACCATCCCAGTGGTAGTAAGGGCATTCGGTCTTATCAAGAGAAGTGGAAAAATACAAGGTAGACTTCGTTGTAAAACACACCCAGAAACTGTTGTACACTCGTTAAGTCGTTTTTATTAAAAGATAAATGGTAAACTCGCATAAGAAACTATCTCTTACCCAAGGTCTATGATTTAAACCAGGCAGATATGTTTTTGTAATGATGAAAGAAAAAGTATATATATTGTGGTAGAAGAGATGGAATATGAAGAATGACGAGCGAGTGCGGAAATCAAGTGCTATGGCCAGGTGGCGCTGATTAACAACGTTTATGCAGTCGGTGATCCTTGTAAATGTAAGTTGAAATTAAATAGCACTTCGTTAACACAACCAGAACTATAGATAGAACATACTAAAACGAATTCCTGGAACCACACAAAATATTTGAATAGGGTCAAGGAGGATGAGAAGACCGAGGAGGGACAGCACAAACCAAACCTCCACTGGAAGTGCAGAGACTGCTGAGACCTCGGGGAGGCTTATTGCCACCCAAACCCCAGAGAACACCAACGGTCCTTACCAACGATAAATCAATGGTAAACGGCTGTTGTGATACTGCAAATTTATTTGCGGTGGCTATGGAAAAGAGGTGGAGAATACTGGAAATCTGGGGAGACTTGTTGTCACTCAGACTCCAGGGAATACCACCGGTTGTCGGTGAGCAATCATTGATGACCTGTGTGAGAACTCCTAGTGAGTAAATAATAATAATAATAATAATAATAATAATAATAATAATAATAATAATAATAATAATAATAATAATAATAATAATAATAATAATAAAATGAAACTGCAAATAATATCATGAACTAAAATTCAAGACATCTCATAAATAACACTCCCTCCAAAAAATAACACACACACGCACTATGATGGCATTAGCCTCGACTGATACCACACAACTGACTGTGAAGTGTCAAGAAGGTTAGAAAGACAAAACATTAGGCAGAACTCAATTGGAAGGGTGGGGATAGTACTGTGATTTTGGAGAGATTTTGACACCGAAATCTCTAATGACCAATGGTAGTTTCCCGAGAGAAATTAGTTGTAAGCGGATTTGCCAATAATGCAAAATCATTTCTGATGATTATCAAATGGGGGCGGAGAGTACTGGAAATCTGAGGAGACTTGTTTTCACTAAGATTCCAGGGAACACAAGCGGTTATTCTCAATGACCAATCACTGCGTGAGAACTATTAGTGAATAATAATAATAATAATAATAATAATAATAATAATAATAATAATAATAATAATAATAATAATAATAATAATAATAATAATAATAATAATAATAATATATGTTTCCTTGAATGCAGACCCCAACCCACATAGGATATGAATGCTAATCAATCGCATGCAAGTAGCAATAGAATAAAACAAACACGGAAAGAGCACCACCACAAGAACCAATGAACAGAAACTGCAAGAAATTTTATAAAATATCCCCCCCCCAAGAAAAAATACTGATGCAACACGTCTAGGCTGATACCACACAAAATAGCCGTGAATGGTCCAAGAGGATAGAGTGACCGATGAGGGAAAATACTTACAAGACCTCCACTGGAAGATTACAGAGAGTACTGGGACCTTGGAGAGGCTTATTGCCATACAAAACCCAGAGCATTCCAATGGTCGTTGCCAGCGACAAATCGATGATAAGCGTATGTTGTGATAACGTAAAGTAATTTGCAATAGTTATCAAAAGAGGTGGAGAGTACTGTAAATATGGAGAGACTTGTTGTCATTCAGACTCCAGGGAACACAACCGGTTGTTATCAGTGAACAATCACTGCTGATGACCTGTGTGAAGACTCCTCGTGAGTACAAATAATAATAATAATAATAATAATAATAATAATAATAATAATAATAATAATAATAATAATAATAATAATAATAATAATAAAAATCTATATATATAAAGTGAATACGTTTTTTTTCCTCTGTAGTTTCGTCAAGAGTGAAAAAATAACTACATGCATAATATGCTAATACACTCACAAATATATTCAGCTTATTCACTCGAGCGTGCTTAGAAAAATTGATGATTATTTCCTCAATCTAATAATAAATACTACTTTTAGACACCTATCACTGACTCTTGCCGAAAACATACTTTACAGAGATGATAGCAGAAACGTTTCCAGCTAATATTTTCATACTAACACTCTCCCCTTCAACATCAGGAAATAATAAACGACGGATAATTTAGAAAAATGTAATCGTTATTATTTTATATTTATCTTTTATTAATTTAATACATACTACAATACATTCCGCACAAATTCATATTCCATTGGTTTTCGAGACTATCGGATTACGTTATTTCTTACTATTACGTATAGCCTACATCTCATTCCATAATTTACGGAATACATTAAACGAACTTAATAATTTATAGTGTACATTGATTCCAAATGGCGGCTACAATATCTTAATCGAATCCACTTTAGACGTTTCCCATAACAATCTTCGTTTTATTCAGGTATAATTTCATTTTTTAACTTAAATACTTAAACAATTTAATACATAAGATATTTAATGCTTAAAATCTTTTTTAAAATACTTACACCCGGGACAGAACTGCAGTGTTGATTTTGGCGACAGTGAGTTGTTGATAAAAAATCCATAGACACACATAACATCAGTTTCTCTGCGAACCTTTCGCTACTAAATAACAAACACAATTTCATTATTTCAATTCTGACCATCCATACATATCTAACATAAATCCAACGTTCGTGTTTTCATTTTAACGTTAGGTATTTTTGCTTTTTTAGATTGGGGTATTTTATGTAAGACGTTTTCTTCTTAACATTCACCTATTATAATCGTCCATTCTCTCTCGCATTCTTCCTCCCTCCCTCTCTCCTTCTCTCTCGCTCTCTCTCTGTATCTCTCTATTCATTCGCAACAATTCATACATTTTCGCTGACTTAAATAATCGCAGCACGCAAAAGTACCTTCGAGGCAATTCACATTAAACAGATATATAAATGATTTTCTGCTCACATTTGATTTAAATTAGCATTTTTCCATTGCTTTAAGTATATCTTTGATTATCATGATTATACGTCAGGTACAAATAACATTGCTTTGTTTAATTCCCGACAATTAAAAGGCTTAGAAATCAATTTGTCACACAGGTCGGCGTAACATTTAAAATCATTATTTTTATCTACATTTTTCTATTCATCAAACATTATTCGATCTTAACTCATACCGAACATTATTCAAATTTATTTTATAACTTTTTTACATACTTTCTTCGACGCTAAATCTGCTACTGATATTCAAAAAATATTAATTAGTACCTTTCTTAAATATAATTCAACTTAAAGTGCAGTATCCGTTACTTTGTCTTTTCTCTTCTTGGTCAGTGAAGGAGAAATTCTTCTAGACTGTTGCAATTTTGTTGTTTATTATTTTCGCTCCATTTAACTATTTGTCAATTAAAAAGAAAAAATGCTACCCTGGGCTATGTATCCTCAAGACAACGAAATAGCAACAACATAGTCAATGGTAAAAGTGCAGATTAGTTAACAGTCGATTAATCAAAAACAAAATAACCCCCACAAATTCCTTTAATCAATAGCTATATACTTAAACTAAAGCTAGAGTTAGACAAATGGTCGATCGTCAATGTAGGTAAATTCAATCTCCCACCAAATTAGGCACTCCGGATTGAGATAAAAATGGCCTCAATTTAGAAGTATTTTTCCTTCACGCATATTCTTTGATCATATTTACTTGGGGTACCATGGTTTTTAGTTGGTCGGATGAACTGCTAATTACAATCGTCGAGGTGAGCAGTTATCAAAAACATAGATAAATCTATTTTGTTAGATTCAAAACATCGATAAATCATACTTTAATCACCTAAATTGCAGGGTTGTTTTCAAATGCTTTTTGACCATTAATAGCAATATATAGTCTGTGGAAAGGGGTTGCAGAGAACAGAACAGATAACGCTCATTACATTGCGGAGTTGATGCTGGCTCAGTTTTGTTGTGAAATGCGAATTTTTTCTGATTGAGATTTCTTCCAGAAATTTTCAAATGACATACAGTGGTGCTAGACACAATATGTTTGAAGTTAACGTGTACCAAATTGCCTTCTCAATCAAACAGGCAATGATAGTTAAATATACAGGCAATGTGTACGTGTTGAAAATAGGAAAATGTATCTGACAATTGTCAAAAGATAAGATAATTATCAGATGACCAAAAGGTCATTTGAATAAAAATAATGTACCTAACATCAACCACCTGCATCGAAAGAACCAAGATAACCTAAGTAATTGTCATAATGGAAAGTTATGTTCACAGAAAGATATGAACCTGTTGATTGTAAAAAGATAAGATTATTATCGGATGACGAAAAGGTCATTTGAATAGAAAATAACACACCTAAAACGGGAAAAAGCAACATAAGATCAATGCTAAAAGAGGGAAGATTTTGGAAGCTGACAGACAGGTCATCTGACAAGAAGTATCGTCAAGTGCAATTGAGTCATACCAACAAGAGATAGACAGATATGTTGGAGTGTTAAATGATTTAAACACCGTCTCCGAATAAAAGGCCTCGGGAGCGTGACTACAGTGGCAACGCCGTAACATGGGGGTGTTTGAGGTGGCCACAAAATAACCCGAAATTGATATCGGAAGTTTTAAGACGATCAGGCGTCAGAGAAGAATCAACCAACGGATTCCGGTGGGTGCATCCTAATCCTACCAGACCGCCATCCTCATCGTCACAAATAATACAGACTTATCTTATATTTTTATAAAATTTAGTGTTTTCATTCTTTTTAAGTCAGCCGTAATACAACATGATCACTTCTCCTTTCTTGTCTGTTTTTCACAGAAGAAACGTTGTAAGACTAAATCATTATTCTCATGCTAGGTGCTCTGGTCACTCCTGTAAAACATTCTCTGCAAAAACACGTTTAGCTACCACCAATTTGAAGAACTTCCTTTGCTTCTTCTGTGTACCTAAAATCAAACGAAACTTCCATAAATACAGTTTATTTCTAAGAACTTCTCATCTGTGAAACTAAATACCACGGGATCGCCTCCCCGCTGACTTCAAAATGGTCGTCTTCAAGTCAAATGTCAGCAGATACTTGTCGAGCTGTTTTTTTAGTAATCAAATATTTCCCTCTCTGCCTATCGATTCCAATCCTCTGATAGTGTTGTTTATTATACATTTAACACACCTCATTGACTCTTATCTTGGATAACCTTTGGCTATGGTAAGTGCTGACATATTAATATTTAAGAATAGGCAGATACACTACAGTGCCTTTTATTGCATAATTTGTAGACATTTTTCTTCTATTCATTTTCGTTCTGTCACATAGTATATTTGAAAATAACATGAAATCCTCATTGCCTCATTTCTCCTTTCTCTGTCTTCACTCTATTCTTATTCTGCTTCTTCCTACCTTTATGTAATTTTCTTTAACATGATTATTTCTTCATTAATTCCTGAGATAGACTTGATAATAAGGACGAAATATTATTAATTTACCATATGATTGTATTGTGTAATTCTATTTATATATTGTCGGATCTATTTTATCATCTATATCTCTCTCTCCCTGACTCTCTCTCTCTCTCTCTCTCTCTCTCTCTCTCTCTATATATATATATATATATATATATATATATATATATATATATATATATATATATATATATATATATATATATATTAAATAAAGAAAAGCACTTAGTTTGGGATAACATTATTTTGTCACTTAAGCAGTAATGCTAATTGTCTCTTCCTTCGTTGAACCCCCTACGATACATTAAAACTACTGATTAATGAGCAGTATTTGCACGTCTTATTCGCGCATCGGATCTGTTGACCGCTTGCTTATAGATGTAGAAAAACTAGACTCAAGATCTAGGGTTTGAACCGGTCGGTCGGCAGATCAGTTGTAAAACCGCACTGATGAGTCTTTTAAAAGCGAAACAAGCTTGTCTGTGTATATAAATAATTTAGTTATTAATATTTATAATTATATCTGTATCAGAGCTCTTCACTGAGATTGACAAAAAGTTGTGTATCTCGACAGTCAGAGATTCTATGCATTGTGCTATCGTCACAAGTTATGAGGATGACACATCTTTTTTACTTATGTTTCTTTTCTTTATCTCTTTTTATGAAATTATTAGAATTATCGTTAATTACAAGATTCTGTGAACAAAAAGATTTATTACAGTGCTCAACTCACAAATATAGTTATGTATGCACATATAGATATGTATATATATATATATATATATATATATATATATAAATATATACATATGGGCTTGTGAGTGCGCGTATATATATATATACTCATTCAGAGAAAAAGGCTCTTTCACAGCTTTTCAATGTGCGCAAACATACAAGTGCTTACAGTCGGGATCGAAACTCAACTGTCTAGATGACAATCGGCGCTTCTAACTCCTATGCTAGCTATCATCGATACCTGCTGAAAGTAAGCGAAACCTACATGTAAACCTTGTAAATTACCTGCGAGCTTCGATGGTTTACACAACTAACAATGCATTGTGTTTGCGTACTTACAAACATGCTTTATTTCATTTACTGAATGAAAAAAACAAACAAACTTAAACTGTATGACAGGTGGAGAAATATGTTCTACGGAGTAGCAGACGCATGAAAAAGAAAAGATGAATGCTTTTTTTCATTTGGTTGACATGAAAATATGATAATCATTATTTAAAGATATATTCTTGTATCATTAATATTTAAAAAAATACTATACGTTTTCAACTGTCTTCCATTATAGATTAATTGTATAAACAACAGCAATCGTCTTGAACAAGAGAGTAAGAAAACGCGCAAAAACAGATACTTATATATATATATATATATATATATATATATATATATATATATATATATATATATACATATTTACTTATATTCACTCCAAACACGGCACATTGGCACTTAGACACGGTATTATACAACTTTTGATAGTGCAGCTGCTTTTAGCGCTTCCAAAGAGTTAGGGATCTTGTAATACCAGTCGGAAACAGCATCCAGACAAACTGTCAAACCTGTATCCTCAATCTTTCAGAACAAAAGCGGCACAGACTATTAATGAGAAACTAAATGACAAGAAATTGTACACAAGTTGCCTAGATAGAGAGTAATAGATATGGTGGGATGGCGTTCATTGTCCTGAAGCATGACAAAACACTGGTTGTCTTTGACGTTTCTCTGTGATTGGCTAATAGACAAAGAAGTGCAAAGCCGGGCAATAAGCAGAGCATATCTACTCTTTAAGAAATTGTAGGTTTGCAAACCGGATATTTTTGTTCGAGTCTCCAGCACTAAGAAAATTGTTTACCAGGATTAAGGAGTCAGACGTATTTATAATAATAATAATAATAATAATAATAATAATAATAATAATAATAATAATAATGTATATACATATATATATATAGAGAGAGAGAGAGAGAAGGAGAGAGAGAAATATATATATATATATATATATATATATATATATATATATATATATATTATACTAAATATGATTTTATCAACGTATTTTGTCCTAAAGATTTTTACAATATACTTTAATAACACAAAACATGTGCTAATATATACCTTACTTCTAGAATTGAGATACATTTTTTAAAAGTTATAATTGCTCTCATGAGTTGATCCTTTCTCTCTCTCCCACTCTCTCTCTCTCTCCCTCTCTCAGTTATTGATGTATTTATCTCGCCGCCTAATACTCTCTGTTGATTCAACGACTTTCTAATATTTCTCAACGGCTGTGTAAGCATTTCGAGAAACAGTGACTCTCTTTTCTTTGGCGCTGTCATCTAATTTACATACGTGTATATGTTAACACAACAAACGCATAGGCAAATTAGACGGAAACATACTAAATCTCTTTACTGAAATTTATATGAGCATTATAAAGATTAATATACTTTCATAAAATAATAATAATAATAATAATAATAATGATTATGATAATAATGATAATAATAAGAATAATGATAATGATAATGATAATGATAATAATATTGATCATAATAATAATAATAATAATAATAATATAAAAGTAAATAGATATTATTTTTTGCTATGATAAATGAATGTCTTGACAGATATATATCAGCTAATGAATATTTGAATTAAGTCAAAGTAAAATAAATAGTCGAAATGGTTACGACCTAACTGGTCAAGAGTATATATATATATATATATATATATATATATATATATATATATATATATATATATATATATATATATATATATATATTCGATCCAGCGTTGCTGAATTGAAAATCGCCAACGACTTCCTGGAACAATGCGGAAAACGTTCTATGCGTGTTTCTCCAACGTCTTTTTTGAATTGACTTCTTTCTCCAGATTTTGTGTTCATTTGCTTGTGACACCTGGGGATGATTCGACAGAAGAATCAAAAACGTTAGTGAAACATGTGAAGCGTATGGAACATTCCTTGATGTTTTGATTTTAATACAGTGAAGGCCATCAAAATAATAAAAACATAAAAAAGTATAATTAAACAGACGAATTCTGTTATTATTAACAATGTTTGCATAAATATATATAAATATATATATAAATATATGTAAACATTAGAAACCATCTATGCGAATCAACCAACGTTTTGACGTGAAGATGTCTCCTCGAGAGTATAAAGTATATTTAATTTGGGTGTTTTTGTATCCGCTCTCTTTTAATGTTTTATTGTAAAAGGCCTTATGAGTGTTAAATATTGCTTCATTAGAGAACTTATTGCTCATTCGCTTTTCCATTGATTTGAGAATATGTTTGATTATAGGTTTTTGATTGTTAGAGAATGAGTGACCATAAATTGAATTGACATCATCTATAGTGTAGGGTTCATATGTTTCTTTATTTATTATTGTTGTCGGTGACCTACCTACCATTTAATAATAACTAAATGGTAGCAACCGGCTACCATAAATACCGGTTTTGCCGGGAGAACATTTTGGAGGCACATTTAGGCACTAGCACTGCCAACACTGACTTGTGTATAATTTCTCTGTTCAATACAATTCATTATTATTATCTCTAAACCTGTTGTTCTTTTATTTCATTGTTGATACCCCTAAACGGGTCCACAACAACTGGCGGCGAGTGATTCGTAAAGACTTCGTTGGAAACACCTTGGACCTTGCAACCTGTGAGTGATAAACCAGTGTCTACAACACGGTCAACCTTCGAAAAAAAAAATTCTACCCGTTTGAAAAAAAACCCCAAAAAACCGTGTGCTTTACAATTTTCGATAAGATATTGGAAACATCGAATACATTCAATTTTGGGACGAGACTGCCTTACAAGAAATAACCAGTTTAAACAATTACTGGAAGAAAAAAATGTAAGACAGATTTTACTATTTGTGTTCTTCGTATTTCAATACTGGATTTTACCTCGTGCAACAAATGAAATTGGAATACCATGTCCTTATAAAACTGAAAGGTTTGAAAACAAAAAACAAAACAAACTCCATACTACAAAAATCTTTTTTCGTGTCTGATATAGTCAAACGTATTTTGCGAACAGACTTGTCACTGTAAAATCGTATAGTCGGAAAAAAAATCTGACAAGTAAAACCAAGTTACTTTCTTGAATAACTAGTCAATTTTTAATATCGCCATTACTTGCTATTTTGCATTTTCAGCCTACACTGAAAGGCAAACGGACTTATTGAAAAGAAAAAGTTCCAGATGCGAACAAAAAGACAAATAATTTGTTAAATTAATTACCCAATAAGCCGGATTAATAAAATCATTTTTTTTCTCAAGGAACTTTAAAAAAAAAGAAGATTAGCAAGTGCCGGTCGAATTCGAGACCCGAATGACGCAGTGATGAGAAGGGGTTGAGTTTGCTATTAAACAGTTAGCATTTGAAAAGAAAAAAATAGTGAAGGACTATTTATAACTAATTCCTTTTCAATAAAGTATTTCTTTAATCATGGAAGATTTCTTGAAACAGATATTGGAGATGATTAAATTTCAATCAGAACAACAGAAGGCAAACGATGAAAAACATCTTGCTCAACAGAAGGCAAACGATGAAAAACTTCAGTCTCTACAGAAGGAATTTCAGTCGCAGCGAATAAGTTTGTTGAAATATTTTGAAGAAATAGAATTTAGCACAAAAGCGAGAAGATTGAAAATCTTTAGACGAACAATTGATTGGGATAACACATTTACAATTAGAGCAACAGACTCAATCAGAGAGAAAATTTGAACAGCTGGCACAAGCAATGATAAATACGACGAATGACGACAGCGACGAGTTCAACCAAAATGCAATATGGTCAGCTATAGAAACCTTCAACTATGTGCCTGAAGAGGACCTAAACTTCGAATCATGGTACCGTTGATATCAGTATTTTTTCGACATTGAGTGTAGCACATGGTCACAAAAGAAAAAGGTTTGTTTAGTTCTTCGTAGACTAGGTACGGCAGAGCATACAAAATTTATCGATTATATTCTGCCAAAGAAAAAGGGCGAACTATCTTTCAATGAAACCATTAAAATGTTAATGGAACTATATTGCCCCAAAACATGTTTATTCCACAAAAGGTGGAAATGTATGAACCTAATGCGAAAAGAAAGCCAGGATTACTCAACGTTTGCTTCGATCGTCAATAAACAGTGTGACGACTTTAAGTTATCATCCTTGACAGCGGACAATTTCAAAGTATTAATATTTGTTCAAGGGCTCGTCTCGCAAAACGATGCAGAGTTAAGAAGACGTGCAATAAGCAAACTTGAAACCGAGCCAAATTTAACATTGCATCAACTGGCCGAAAGCTGTCAACGACATATTTCCGAGAAAAAAGAAGGTAAAGAAATAGAGGAAGCAGCAATTTCTAATATTAAAAATGTTCGTCGTTTTTCAAAAAAATCATACTCTTCGAAGGAAAAATTCAGGAAGGATTTTCCTCAAAGGTCGGATGAAAAATTGCCAAACCCTTGTTGAGGTTGCGGGGGCCTACATTGGTACCAGAAGTGTCCTTTTAAACGAAAAAATTGTGACAAATGCCATAAAATGGGACACAAAGCCTCACATTGCAGAAGTAACACTAGAAAAAAAAGTTACATAAAAACAACCAGAATTAATGGTGGCAACCTAAACATACGAAAGTATGTTACGGTAAAAATGAACAATCAAGATGTTAAACTACAGCTTGATTCAGGGTCTGACCTATCAATTATTAATATTAATACCTGGAAAAAGATTGGCAGACCGACTATGCTACGCACAGATAAAGTGGCTCGATCGGTAACCGAAGAGAAAATAAACTTTGAAGGGGAAGTAATTTCATATGTGACACTAAAAAATAAGACATTAAAATTACGCATGTTCGTAATGAAAGATACAAGAAATTTGTTCGGTTCAGACGGGATTCAGCACTTCCAGCTCTGGGATTCGCCGATAAGCGCCTATTGTCAACGAATAGAGAACTTTTCTGCTGAAGCAGAAAAATTGAAGAATGATTTGAAAGAGTCATTCCCCGAAGGTGTTTTCTAATGAATTAGGACGCTGTACTAAAATGAAGGCGAGTTTTGAACTAATTGAAAATAAGCAACCCGTTTTTAAGAGAAAACGAAGGGTACCATTTGCCTCTATTGAAAAATGAATGCAGAAATAGACCGGTTGGTGGAGAAAGGTATTTTTACACCAGTTGACTACTCGGAATGGGCGGCCCCAACCGTCTACGTGAAGAAAAAATCTAGAGAGATCAGAGTGTGTGCCGATTTCTCAACTGGTTTGAACGATGCGCTGAAAGATTATCACTATCCTCTGCCGACCCCAGAAGAGGTTTTCACAAAATTAAACGGTGGAAAACTGTTCTCAAAAATTGACTTGAGTGAAGCCTATCTGCAAATACCTGTAGAGGAAGATAGCTCTAAGCTTCTCTGTATTTCGACACACAGGGGACTACTAAAGTTCAATCGTCTCCCTTTTGGAATTAAAGTGGCCCCGTCGATTTTTCAGCAGGTAATCGACACGATGTTGAGCAGGCTCGATTTTTCGATTGACGATATCTTAATGAAAAGTACGAACGTCGGGGAGCACCGTGAGCACGTAAACAAAGTATTCGAAAGGATAAGCGATTTTGGTTTTACACTCAAGGAGTCAAAGTGTGAATTCTTTCTAGAAGAGATCAACTACTTGGAACATGTCATTGATAAGAGTGGAAGACGTCCCGACCCAGAAATATCTATAGCCATCAAGAATATGCCCGAACCGAACAACGTTACCCAACTACAAAGCTTCCTGGGTCTCGCAAACTATTACGAAAAATTCATTCCCAGTATGCACAAATTGCGAGCCCCCTTAAATGAGTTACTTAAGAAAGATAGTAAATGGGAATGGTCCGCCGACTGTCAATCTGCATTTGACAACCTAAAAACGAAGTTAACTTCAGAATTATGTCTTACTCATTTTAATCCAGAGCTAAAAACTATTGTTGCAAGTGACGCCAGCTCCTACGGCATTGGGGCGTGAATTTTGCATAAAATGCCGGATGGCTCGATGAAACCCATCGCGCACGCTTCAAGAACTTTACTTCCTGCAGAGAAAAATTACTCTCAGATTGAAAAAGAAGCGTTGGTATTGCGTTCGCAATGACCAAATTTCACAGGTATCTACAGGGCCGTCATTTTATCCTACAAACAGACCATAAGCCACTTATCACCATCTTTGGACCAAAAAAAAACCTTGCCAACCTACACAACAAACCGCCTACAGAGATGAGGTATAATTCTGTTAAATTATGACTTTGAGATGGAATTTTTACCGTCAAAAAGACCAGAACACTCAGATGGTTTATCGCGGTTAATCCCAAAGTACACGGAACCGTTCGAGGATACAGTTATAGCATCCCTTCGGTCTAAATATGACTATAGTAAAGTGCTGTGTAACACAATAAAAGAGCTGCTAGTCACACTTGACGATATACAAAAAGAGGCAAGAGAAGATAATTTTATTATCGAAATTAAAAATAAATTACAAACAGACGATGAGCAAACGGCAGAAGCTTTTTCAGTCTGTTGCAACACATTATTATACCGGGAGCGAGTAGTAATCCCAGCTACGCTAAAAAAAAATCCTGAAGAATTTCCATAAGGGGCATCCCGGAGCGACACGCATCAAGAGCGTAATGAGATCTTATGTGTATTGGAAAAACATGGGCAGGGACATAGAGACGAAGGTGAAGGCCTGTGCGGGCTGCGCGTCGGCAGCGAAAGCACTACCTATTCAGTACTGTCCATGGCCAAAGGCAGAGCAACCATGGTCCCGGATTCATATGGATTTTGCGGGGCCATTGGAAGGCTTCTACTATTTAATTATAGTCGACAACTACTCAAAATGGCCAGAAGTTGTTAGATGTAAAAACCCAACAACGGATATCACGATATGCGCGTTGCATGAACTGTTTGCCCGATTCGGAGTGGTGGACATTGTTGTATCGGACAACGGTACACAATTTACTTCACGAGAGTTCAAACAATTTTGTGAAGACTTTCACATTAAACATATACCACTCCGACTTACCATCCGAGGTCAAACGGACAAGCAGAACAATTTGTTGATACCTTGAAGAGAGCGTTGAAATATTCGACGGGCACGCCGAGAGAAAAGGCACTCCAGCAGTTCCTTCAAGTGTATAGAATTACACCCAACGAGAACACACCAGCCCAGGTACCACCGGCGGAAGTAATGTTTGGAAGAAAAATAAAGTCGGTATTCGACAAACTTTTACCAAAACAGGTGAAACCGACCAACATTACGGCACCAAAGAAGAGTTACGAGGATTGAGAGAATGTGTTCTTCCAGGAACACCATGGAAACAAAACCGTGTGGGAAGTTGGAAAGGTACAAAAAAGATTGGGGCGGATGGTGTACATTGTAGAGGGTCCTAGAGGCACCTGTAAAAACACATTAACCGAATGCGTCGTCGCATGTCAGACGACCCAGGGAAGGCCCATCGGATCAGAGTGAGACCATCATGGAAGATCTATACGACGCATTTGAGCTGCCAACACCAAAAACGCCTCCGGAACAGAGACGCTCATCAAAAAAACGTAAATTAACCGGGAGTTTCGAGGTGAATCCTAAAAACAGGTATACCTTGAGATTCCGGGGAATGAGTTTCGGAAGGAGGGGTGTTGTGGGTGACCTGCCTACCCTTTTAATAATAACTAAATGGTAGCAACCGGCTACCATAAATACCGGTTTTGCCGGGAGAACATTTTGGAGGCACATTTAGGCACTAGCACTGCCAACACTGACTTGTGTATAATTTCTCTGTTCAGTACAATTCATTATTATTATCTCTAAACCTGTTGTTCTTTTATTTCATTGTTGGTACCCCTAAACGGGTCCACAACAATTATATATATATATACTAGCAGGGGTAACCGGCGTTGCCCGGGGCTCTCCCTCCTCCTCTCCACAAGCAAAATAGGATATTGAGCACTTTTCTCCCTGACAACGCCGAGTATTTAGAAAATCAAGACGGCCTCCAGAGCACTACTAAAATCACTCTTACCGATCCCCGCTCCTTTTCATCTCCACAATAGTCCGAAGAGAAACACTACAGTAGCTCTATCTAGGACATTTAGCACTTTTCTCCCGGACAACGCCGAAGCCTCTGGATCCTAAATTGACGAAGCACCCCCCCGGTGCTGGGTCCTATACTGTAGAAGCGCCCCGGTGGCTATACTGCAGAAGCACCCCCCCCCGTCCCTGTACTGCAGAAGCCTCTGGATCCTATACTGTAGAAGCACCCCCGGTGCCTATACTGCATAAGCACCCATGGCCCCTATTCTGTAGAAGCATTCGGGTCCTATATTGTAGAAGCACCCCCGGTGCTGGGTCCTATACTGTAGACGCACCCTGGTCCCTATACTGTAGAAGCAGCCCTGGTCCCTATACTGCATAAGCACCCATGGTCCCTATTCTGCAGAAGCATCCGGATCTTATATTGTAGAAGCACCCCTGGTCCCTATACTGCAGAAGCCCTTGGGTCCTATACTGTAGAAGCGCCCCCCCCTGGTGCCTATACTGCAGAAGAACATCCCCCCCCGCCCAGGTCCATATACTTCAGAAGCCTCCGGGTCCTGTATTGTATAAGCACCCCCGCAGGATGAAGATGTTGATAATTCCCTCCCCCCCCAAAAAAAATTCCCCTTCCTCCAAATAACTATTTTTATTTTAAAAGATAAAAGTTTAGGTTGCTAGGTGCGAATGTGATTAAGCAACCCTTGTTTCACTGTTATTGATACATCCGGAAAGAAGTTATGGGATGACTTTATACAACCGGACAATGTATTTTTATCAAGTTGTTACATGAATACATTGGCTGATTTCAAAATCACCAGTAAATAACATTGAAAAAGTTTCAAAAAACCAGACCCGCCCCCGAAAACTGGCCCCGACATTTTTTGTTGTTGTAATTTTGAGATATTATGCTCCCGGGTGTTGTCCGGTCCTAAAGATGTCAACTTGTTGACAGTTTGCCGAGTAGTTTTTGAGGGGTAGCTGGACATACAGACATACAAACAGACAGACAAACATGCAGACAACTGCCCTTTATATAATAGAAGATATATATATATATATATATATATATATATATATATACATATATATATATATATATATAATTCTTACCACGTTCACATTGATAATAGCAGAAATAAATTTAAGAAATAAAATGGTATTTATTGAATCATTATCGTGTAAAGTGCTCAATGCAAGGAATAAAATATAAATAACACAGTATACTTCTTAAAGTTACAAAGTTACAAGTAAATTACAAATATTATTCTGATGTTATTTACTTCTGATTTAAATTATTTGAATCTTATTAGTTCCCTTTAATGTTGAAGCTAGTGCTAATGGCGTAATGGATAGAGACTCCAACTATTGATGGTTTACTATGTATGTATAGAGAGAAGGGGAGAAAGAAAGAGAACGAGAGAGTGGCGTTTTGAAGGAACTCTCTCAATTATTATTTCGGTATATGATAACACTATGTTTACATTCGTCTCGAAGATAACTAGAATTTTAAAGACTTTTGGGAAGTCGGTTAAACTACGTTTAATTTTATTTACATTTAAACTGAATGTACTCGCCATATATACGTATATATAGCGCTCGTAAATACGTATGGAGCTGTCTTCGTTGGTTAGTAGCGATTATATAAACATTGAGAGTTCGCTTACTCCTGACTTGTGTGATCCTACTGACTTAATGATTAGAATCGCTTACTGCGGATAAACTGGTTGAATTTCAATCCTGGTCTGAGGCGATTGCACTCTCTAATTGAGATACGACAAAATAGTCTTCTGTTGATGATTACGTACACTCCCTACGTACAAACGAATTAAGCACTCGTCAATGGTTCATATAATCATTGTGATTTCGTTTACTTTCATCTTGTGCGTGTTTACCGAATGATTAGAATCGTCGACTGTCGATAAAAAGGTCGAATACCGATTACGGCTTTAGTAGTTTACCTATCTAACCACACTTGAGGCTGTGATACAGCGAAACACTCTGTGGATGACTACATATATATATAAATATTGTGCATATTTTCATTTAAGCAAATGTTATTAAATGACACAGATTGTTTTTGTTTAATGGGATTTTTTTACTTTTTTAATTTTCAGCGTATACCATTTAGTATGTTGGTCAAATTGGTGTATACAAGTTTCGTGAGTTTCTCGTTGTATCTTTTCTTTCTTTCCTTAGCGAGTCCTTTCGATGCGGTTCATCAAATCGAATTCTTTTAAATTTTGCACGTGCTTAGCATGTAATCACGTTCACATTCAACATCGCATCTCTACCGACGCTCATTTTAAAGTTGTAAACTACTAGCCGTTAAAAAAACCTCAACAGTAAAGACATAGTTTTAAAAACACCAAGACTAACCCAGCTCGATGATTATTTGATAAATAAAAGGAAAAGTACTCACAAAAAAGAAAGAAGAATGACACAGGAAACTCACGGAACTTATATACACCAATTTAAAAAATTCTCATTAAACAAGAACACGCTGTGTTATTTAATATCATTTGCATATATATATATATATATATATATATATATATATATATATATATATATATATATATATTAAAATTGAAAATAGAAGCCATTATCAAGATTATAATTTTTTTTATTTACTTTAATTTTATTAATTTCGGGATAATATTTCATCATCAGAGTGGACTCAACCTAAAGCTTCTACGGACAATCCCAGACCGACACATGGCGGACTTCATCATGGAAATGCTGACCAACCGCAGCTTCACCCTTTACACCAGCAACGGCCAACACAGCAGGCCAACACAGCAGGCTCCGACGGCTCAGAAATGGTATCCCACAAGGCTCTGTACTTGGGCCAATGCTGTTTTACATTTACATCTACGACCTCACAGGCACGCTGTCCAAGAAATATGGATACGCTGACGACCTAGCCATCCTTCTGTTTAACAAGAACTGGGAGACGATCGAACTGGGGCTTACGACTGATATGAACACCCTGTCAAGCTACCTTACAAACTGGCGCCTTAAGCTCTCCGAGGCCAAGACCACGTCCACCGCATACCATCTAAACAACCGAGAGTCAAACCACGAACATCATAGTTGACAACAAAAGACTCCAGTTCCAGGCTGCCCCGACGTACCTCGGGGTCAAGCTTGATCGCACGCTTACGTTCCGGAAAACCTGTCTACCAAGACATCGGCCCGTGACGCTCTAATACGGCGCCTAGCTGGTACAACCTGGGGTGCCTCAATCAAGACACTGCGTATATCTATCCAGGAATTGGTCTTCTCCGCCGCTGAGTACTGCTCCCCAGCCTGGTGCAGGAGCTCCCACACCAAGAAGCTGGACGTAATGCTCAACACCGCCTTACGCACAGTCTCTGGCTGCTTGCGTGCCACACCAATCAACCAACTACCGATTCTCGCCAGCATCGCACCACCAACCCTGCGCCGTGAGCCAGCTGTTCTTGCACTGTCAAGAAAGGCCACTATCGATGAGGACCACCTTCTCCAGAAGCTAGCCACAGAGACCCCTCCACAAGCTCGCCTGAAGTCACGGCGCCCATTCTAGGAGCATGCTCACCAGCTCTTGCTTTCAACACCCGGTGATGTCACAAAACGAATCTGGCTGAAACGTTGCTGGACGGAGGAATGGCAGGCAGCAGTTAAATCAAGGTTGCACAGATTTGTGGAGGACCCGGATAACCTACCAGGCAGGGACCTCCCTCGCCGGCAGTGGACAATGCTCAACCGCCTCAGGACAGGTGTTGGCCGTTTCGCCGCGACCATGACAGGATGGGGACTCAGGGACTCGGCTGTCTGCGACTGTGGTCACTCTGAAAAGACAGTAGACCACATCATTGAGTCATGCCTTAAATATCGACCACTGAACGGCGAAGCCGGCGTAGCTGCGCTAGACAACAAAACATTAGCATGGCTTTTCTCAACCGAGCTGGTGATCTAACAGTGATATGCTGTGAAGCAAACGAAAGAAGATCTAAGTTGACCAGTATTGTGTCATTTCCAAAAATAAAATAATCAAACTTTGACATAATGTTAAAACACATGCAGCTATTGCTGGCAGGAAACTTGTCAATATCAATGTATGGTCAGTGTTAGGCACGAGGCATGATTTACAATTTGATCCTCAGTTTGGGTTAGAAATGGTGGTGGTGGTAGTGTGTTATGTGGGGGGAGGGGGTCGTTAACACGTTGGGCTCTGATTTTATTTGTTTTTATTAATAGTTTATTACTGTTTTTTAGTTTTTTAAATTTATCTAATTGTCATTAATTAATTAATAAATTAATGAATTTATTAATAAATTTACTTAGTACACAATAAGTAGTAGTCATAATAATAATAATAATAATAATAAAACATAATAATGATAATGATGATCATAATAATAATAATAGTAATAATGACAACAGCTATCATGATAGTACTTCCAATGCTCTCTAACAATAATAATAACAATAGTAGTAAAAACTTAATAACGATAACAATGGCCATGGTAATAATGTTAATAATAATAATAATAATGGTTATATTGTCATTACTGCTGATACAGATAATTATAATTATAATAATAATAGTAGAACAAACTAATAATAATAATAATAATAATAATAATAATAATAATAATAATAGCGGTAATAGTGCAATAATTTAAAAGTAATGATATTGATAAATAATAATAATAATAATAATAATAATAATAATAATAATAATAATAATAATAATAATAATAATAATAATAATAATAATAAGCAATAGTGGGATAATGAACAGGAAAATAAAATAAAATAAAATAATAAGAAAATATTAAAAGATAAAAAATAATAATAATATTAATAATGATTATACTAAAGGAAATAGCAATATTTTTTAGTAATAGTTGTAAATATGATAAGAATAATTTTATTGATAATAATACAAATTATGGTTGCAATAATACTAATAATATTAATAATAATAGTAATTATAATAATGATAGCAATAATAATAATATGTATAATAATAACAATAATCATATTAATAATAATAATAATAATAATAATAATAATAATAATAATAATAATAATAATAATAATAATAATAATAAAATGATGACAATAATATTTTTGAAATTGGTAATAATGTTAATGGTTTTGATTGTAACAATTAGTGATTGATTATAATTATAAGTCTCATTTAATGGAAAATTGAATATAATAATTATATCACATATAGTATAGAATATTGTATAAAAGGATAGTTATGTAGTCTAATTATTGTTAGTGGATTGTTAAAGTTATTTTTACTAATGGAGGCCCTGGCATTTAAAATCCTTAGGGGTAATTTATTCTGGGGGATTTAGTAGATACTCTAGGATGATAGGTTCAGTTAGGGGTTTTAAAAATTCGGGGGGGGGGGGGGTATTCTATTTTTATATGGTAATATTGGTTTGAGAGGTGTGATCTATTGTGCCCCCAGTAAATTGACGTCTCTTTTTTTTGTTTAGGAGTTTAGGAGGTCACCTCTGTTACTAAATCTAACTATTTCAACTTTTTCAGTAAGGCATAAATAACATGGCGAGTTCAGGTAACTGCAGATACTGCTTTTCTAATAGTGTTCTAAGTAGTATATAGAAAGTAAGGTTCTTTTTTGGTTGACAGAATTATTATATGGGCATTTATGACCGGTATATCTTTCTTTGAAAGTATTACTAGCCATAAATATAGTATTTTTTCTGTGTTTGATTTTCTTTAGTTGACATTGTAGCCTATTTGGATTATTTGACAATTTTGTTGTGAGGGGCATTATGTGTTGTTTGTGCAGTTGCAAGCCTTAGTTTTTGTTGTTTTTGTGGGGAACGTGAAGGGGGCTTACCTGCGAAACGTCCTCGTATTTGACTGTCCTGTGCGCTGCGGATGAAGGAAAAGAATTCAACATGGCGTCAGTGAACCTTTATAACGTACGATTCACGCGGTGTCTCGCGAAGTCACATTGCACGCATGCAAATTAGCTGTGTCTCAGCCTAATAAAAGCGGGTCTCTTACCGTCTTCAACGAAACAGTGCGAAGTAAGTGCACGTGTGACGAACGTAGAGATCTGCTTTGGAAGCTGACAGAGGACATTGTGATCTGCGGACAGAGTGATTTGCGTTTTGTTGGACCTTCGTTATTACTTCAAGCTATTTCGGCCATGGACAAATTCGACTTGAGATTAATACCCGAGTTCGACGGCTCCCCCTCCGGACCCTCTGTAGTCGAGTGGTGGGAGAAAGCCGAGGGCATCTGCAAACTTTGCAAGATAAAGGATCCTGCACTGGTCATCCCGCTAAGGCTGACCAAAGGAACATATTCGGTGTATCAGCAGCTCGGAGATGAACCAAACCTGGAGGAAGTAAGGCAGGCGCTATACGAAGCTTTTGCTGTGGACCCTTTCGTTGTCTGGAGGCAGTTCACCGAACAGCGGCTTGAGCTAGATGAGACTGTGGACGTCTACCTGGCCGTTTTGAGGAGGCTAGCCGCGCCGTTCGGTGGAACAAGCGAGCGAATACTGGGATGCGCTTTTTTGACTGGACTCCTAGACAGCGCCAGCAGACTACTGCGAGCATCGTCCAGACTCAGTGAGATTGGGCTTGACGAGTTGTTGGTCAGAGTCCGAAACATTTTGAAAGAGGATACAGAGCCGGTTTCGGCAGCTGCGGAAGCGTCTTCACCACCAACAGAAGACGTGAGATGCTACAAATGTGGCGGGCCGAACTATTTTTCAAAAAACTGCCGCAGCCGAAGCGGTGCAAAGGACGCGCCCGATCGAGGAACGTTAAAACGCGTGCGTGGCTACCGGTGCAACAAGCTGGGTCACGTGGCAAAAGGTTGTCCGAGAAACGGGCAAGGGGAGTAAGCTATAGCGCCAGTCTTCTCCCCAGATCGTCGCCAAATAAGGCGCTACCCGCAGTGAGCTTGCGCGTAAACGGGCGTGAGCGCTTCGCGCTCGTAGACACCGGGTGCACGCAGACCCTCGTGCGCAAGTCATGCTGTGACGCATGGGATGGGGAAAGGGTCCCGGTATTGACGGTTGGCGGTGGCTCGATTGCCTCTTGTGGCGTTAGCATCATTCGCGCACGTGTCGGCGATGGGCCCACAGTAACCGTACGAGCCTTGGTTGTAAACGGTGACCTGCTCGGTTATGACCTGCTCCTGGGAATGGACGTCATCAAGGAATTGGGTGGTGTACGCATTGATGGTGAGGGTAGGGCACATTTCGCAAAACCGGGCCTTGCTCTGAGTGCAGCCATGAAGCTGGAACAGCTTGATTTTTGTGCGGAATTCGACCAGCGCACGAAGTCCTGGACAGCCTCCTGGAAGTGGTCGGAGGAGCAGCCACCCGAGAAATTATGCAATAAGGTTCCAGAATACAAAATTCACCTCTGAGCTCGTGCAGAATACGACAAGGAACTACAAACTTGGATTAGTAATGGATGGCTAGTTCCTTATTCAGAGAAGGAATTGGGTCCCCCAAAGTGCCTGATCCCATTAATGGCGGTTATCCAACAGAATAAGCAGAAGGTGATGCCGGTGCTCGACTATCGGGAATTGAATGAGCACGTGGACCCTTTTACAGCTCGCGCGGACGTATGCACTCAAAAGTTGAGGGAATGGCGGCAAGCGGGAACTAATGTATCTGTACTGGATCTTCGCAAAGCATTCCTTCAATTGCGTGTACACAGATCACTATGGCCCTATCAAACGGTGCTCATCAAGGAGAAAAGGTATTGCCTAACCCGCATGGGATCTAAACTTAATGTGGCGCACTCAATTATGCAAATGATTGTTGACGCCATTCTGACTAAGAATGAGCGCATTCCGCGGGCAACATCTGCATATATTGATGACGTGTACGTGGACGAGGAAAGTGTATCTGCGGCGCGCGTGAGGGAGCATCTCTACAACTTTGGCCTTCTCAGCAAGGAACCGGAAAGGCTACGGGATGGCACACGGGTACTTGGTTTGCAGGTCTGGGAGGAAGATGACGTTCTGTATTGGAAACGAGGAAATGAAACCCCGGACATGCCTTGTGTTGCCTCCGACGTCACCACTGGATGGGATGACAAAACTCATGACGTCCCTCTCAATACAATGCTCAAAAAGGTCCTCACCAGAGTGCACAAGGAAGACCCAGCGCGGGGCAGATGGTGCGTCGACAGCCAGAACCTTAGTATCTGGGTTGTTGCAAGCTCTCTCGCCATTGGCGTATCGGTGGTCCATGATGGAACGGTGGTGGAAGACGCTTGCTGGTTACACCCAGAAAAGGACTCCCAGCACATAAACCTGGCAGAACTTGATGCAGTTATCAAGGGGATAAACTTGGCAATCCTTTGGAAGACGACCACCCTGCGACTATTCACAGATTCTGCTTGCGTCCATAAGTGGATTTCAGATACTCTCACCAGGAGAGCCAGAGAACGAACCAAAGCCACGAGCGAGAAGCTGGTGAACGAATACGCGCTGTCAATAGAGGTGTCCCTGGTCAAATCCAGCCTGAACAAAGCAGATTGTTTGACGAGAGTACCTCAAAGATGGCTTGATGCCAGAAGAAAGACTATGGAACCCATGCAGCTCGCTTGCGTCGCTTCCGTGAGCCCCGTTCGATCTAATCACATCAAAGAAGTCTACCAACAAACCGGGCACCCTGGGGTCAAGCGGGCCCTATATTTCGCTAAGTTGGTTGAATCAGGAGTACAGAGGGCAGAGATCTGCTTTGGAAGCTGACAGAGGACTTTGTATTCTATTGACAGAGTGATTTGCGTTTTGTTGGACCTTCGTTATTACTTCAGTTTTTATGTCAGTATTATTGTTGCCATTTAGAATTTTATTGTTATGTTTTTTTGTTTTTTCCCAAATGTTCGCCACAGCTGTAGCTTAATTTAAGGGTATTTTTGTTAAATATTTCATGTAGTGTATTATTAGGAAAGAAGTGTAGGTTAATTAAACCTATTAATCGCTTAACAAGTTTAGTCTTGACCATGTGATTAAATCGTGGTGTAAACCAGATAATTTTCCTGCTTCTATGTTTGTGTTTATTGTTGGGAGCTGTAGGTTTGGAATGTTTAATTTGGGTGTTTTTGTATCCGCTCTCTTTTAGTGCTTTATTGTAAAAGGTCTTATGAGTGTATAATATTGCTTCATTGGAAGAATTATTGCTGATTCTCTTTCCCATTGATTTCGGGATATGTTTGATTATAGTTTGTTTATGCTTAGAGAGTAGGTAAATATCAATTGGATTTTCCTTATCTTTAGTATAAGGTTCGTACGTTTATTTATGTAATATATATATATATATATATATATATATATATATATATATATATATATATATATATATATATATATATATATATATCATATTTAAAAAAAAAATGAAAAATATACGATATATCGGTAAATGAAGCGCCGTATTCCCTTCCCTTGATATGTTTTCGTATTTAAGAAAATAAATACAGAAAATAATGAATTTTAAATGGTGTACTCGGACAGGAATCAAAAAGAACAATGCAGTTCAACAGCAAAACACAATTTTGTTAAGAACAATTGTCGTATTTCGTATATATATATATTACTAGTAATACGAACAGCATAGAGCAAGCATGTTACTAGTACTCTTACAAACAATATACAAACTCCAGACCAGCAATATTACAAAATACTTCCATCCTAAATATTCACCGTATTAAGTGGAAACAATTTCTTTTCACAACTGGATGTGTTCCACATGAAACGATACGTACCTCCTCCAAAAAACATGATGGTGTTTGAGTAGGGAATAATTAATATTCTAAAACGTATCGATTTAAAGAATACATTATAAATGTTGATACCAACTCAAGCTTTATTTATGCATCTTTTTCTGTGAAATATTTGAAAAGGCGAATAAATCAAATACTTTACACCCAGTCCAGCGTATTACAAGGATTTTCGCACGATGAAATAACGATATTTTATAAAATGGCCCCTGTGTAATTTGAATCGAAACTTAATGAACAAGCAAGGGTCATGGCTGATAAATGCAAACTATCTGACTAGATTGGTCATTTAAGCAAAAGGATGTTTATATAATAATCAAGATTAATAAAGAAAGCTTTATGAATTACGCAACCTGAAGACTATTAAATTTCACTTGTTTAAGTCAAGTTATAATCCAAGATATGTTTCGTACTTTGAGAATTCATGTGAATGTGTATTTGATTGTCGTAAACTGCTTAACTGCGTAGTCTGTTCTCTTTTATTAAATACGATATCAAGGAATTACTAATTTTTTATGAATACCAACACAATTCTCAAACGTTTACATCTGGTGAAAGCATATATACGCATTCCGGATGAACATATAAATACATGCAATCTAGCACAACAATATATCGGATGAATTAAAACACCGGCATCAATAACTTTGATGCTATGATGCGATATTTTTACAGTGATGGATTCCAAAATTGTGAGTCTCCTCTTAATGCGTTAAATTGAAACGTTTGCAGATAACTTATACTATTTTCTTGTTATTGGACCATTATTTTAAAAAAAGAATGAAATAGATCTATTGAACACCATACATATATTAAAAACATGAACACCTTTTCTACTAAAAAAAAAGAATAATCTGTAGGTGGATAAAATTGAACCATATCTGAAAGGATTCCTTTGACTATATTACCACCAAATGTAAGTGAAGATGACTGACGCCAAAGAAACCCGGCTAAATATCCAGCTAGCATCTCTCGATTAGATCCACATTGCCTGTTGTTTCTGACCTTTGCAGAACACCACAGAATCTCAATATGCTGGGTATGGGCTCCACTGTCAGGATCGACAAAATTGCGCCTGTGATTTACTGTCTGATGTTGGTATTTTGACACTCGTTCAAGACGTCGCTCCTGAACTGTACGATATGCACGACATTCATAACAAAGTATTGTTGTCCCAGTATGTATGTATTTATTGATGAGCGGAATTAGAGTACTTGTTGGGAGATTCGTAACAGCTGACATGAATACTTCCTTGATTTCAATTCAATTTTTTCCAAACACCCACTGTTGTGGAAGAATTCAGAAACTATTGAGAAGATATGTCCTTCTTCGAGGGAATAACACATCAAAAAAAGGATAAAAACAAAGGAGCTGGAATGAAAGTTTTAAAAGTTGCATCTGTAATCAATTAAAAAACATTGACTATGTGGATATCACACTAAATTTACACGATGGCAGTGGTTCTATTTAAAGTCAAAGCATACACTTTCTTATAGAAATGTCGGCTGCAAACGTCCAAGGACCAAGGTTAGTCCGTAAATTTGTTAAACAGTAATATAGTCAATAAAGAAAAATATCTATATAAACTGGTATATAGATCTGAAAACAACAACTATACAGGTAAAAAGAACGCGAATCCCATGGTTTAAAACGATAGATAATAATTGTACTTAAGATCAAAAAAGGTCGTATATTTTTTAGCTTGTTGGATGAACATGTTCCACCGTCATATAAATAGCACACAGTTTTAAATAGAAACACTATAAAACATAGTTATTGTTGCGTTGTAAATTATATCAGCACAGTCAATAAACACAAGAAAGCAGATAATTCCATAAATATTACGGATATACTCTGAAACTGCATCCTACTTCATGCTAAATTAAAACTACTCCCCGCGCAAAAATAAACGATACACAATATGTAATATGTATGAAGCCACAATCATTCAGGATACGCAAAAAATCTAGATTTCTAGTACAGAGTTTACTTTTTAAAAAAATCGAAAATCATAAGACACCGTTCCATGTGACACGTTACGGCATTGTTTACATACATTTGAGGAAATAAAATACAAATTCAGAATTGAGCAAGCGATAAATTAGGAAATAATAAAAACAATTACAATTATAAATCTAAAATGTGTAGATTTTGTATAGAGAAAAACGGGTTATATCTTCATACACATACGTTAATAAATTATTAAATAGAAGGTCTGAAACGTTGAGTAAGTGCTATCTACTTTACCACCGTTAATGTAAATGCGTCCTCATAAACACTTCTTAATTATTTGGGAATGGATCCGCACAATATATAGGTAAACTGACAAACACTCGCAGACTAATATCAAAGTAGTAAGACTATATGCATTCGTTTTTCAAACAAACGATCACAAATACATTCATCTTCGTGCAAATGCAAAGAATGGCATGCTTATCCTTTCAGGTGAAATCGCTGTCGTTTTAACTTGTGTTTTTTTTGTTTTCTTTTATTTATTCATTATTATTATTATTATTATTATTATTATTATTATTATTATTATTATTATTATTATTATTATTATCATCATTATTATTATCATTATTATTATTATTATTATTATTATTATTATTATTATTATTATTATCATTATTATTATTATTATTATTATTATTATTATTATTATTATTATTATCATTATTATTATCATTATTATACGCTGCTGAGTCACTCAGCGTTTGTTTCCGTAAGGTTTTTCCTATATATTTTAATCACAAAATATTGTTTGGTTTTGGTTTTAATTTAGGTTTTGTTTTTACGCATCCATTTTATCACCCATCTCTAAGTAGGTTAATGCATACTATAATTATCCTGTCTCACTGGGTGTCGTTAACCACCCACAGTTCGCTCTTATTTTATACAGTGTCCAACTGTCTCTCTCTCTTTCTCTCTCTTTCTCTCTTCTTCTTTCTCTCACTCTATTTCTGTCCTTCTCTGTTAATGACTAATCAAAGTTAATACAATTAACTATAATCAGACGATTGGAATTGTCAATAATAAACAAAAGCGAATATTGTCACAGTATGAGGAGCCCTATGTCGGATAAAAGTTATTCAACTTATATGAATCTTGACAAGACTCAAGCTTAGTACAAGTTAGAGTGACAGAAACCTTGAGAAATGGATATGTTCCCACATTGAATAATCAGACAGAATGAACCATGTGTCAAATCAAAATGTTAGTGGTAAAAAAACCAAGGTACGTCAAGCTATACGACGATTACGTGTTTTTTGTAGTTGACAAAGAAAGGAAGGTTTCGTAGTTTCGTGTGGGAGTCTAAGCAAGGCGGCCTGAAATAACTATGTTGTGGGAGTTTGAAACGTTGAACTGACCATAAGGCCTAATGTGCCTTTCAATATGTCTGTTCGTTTAGTGCACTCAGTGATTCTCTCAGATAAGTTATGTACCCAACCTTTTGCATGCGTATAAGGTAGGCAGTTAGTTAAGAGAAATCGAGCCTCTCTCTATATAAGTTTGTGTGTTCTCTCCAGAAAAATTGAAACCCCTTGAATTCCAAAATGAAAGTCGTCGAATATTCCTTTTGTACGAGGAAAAGTTTTGTTATATTGCTAAACTGAAGCCACTAGACGAATCACGCCCACGGCCACAAAGAGAAAAAAGAGAGGACGAAGAATTTAATGCAGCGACGTTAGCAGCGGTGAAAGAGAAGAAAGAAATGACGAAGCGAGTTCTCCGTCCTAGAGTTAGTGATGAAAGAAAGAAAGAAAAACGATAGTGAGGCAAAAGTAAATTGCACATGAATATTAAGATGGACATGTAGAGCTTGTGGCTTGTTGATTGAAAAAAAGAGGTAAAAAGACTAATGAATGAGTGTACACTCACATACACACGCGCAAGAGAATTTCCATATGCACCTTGTAAAAGGAATTAATAAATGCATACAGAATCAAAGAACACACACTCACGTATGATGAACACTTCTACACACATGTTAAAAGAATTAAGATACGCGAAAACCGCGTATGTAAGAGAGCAAAAAGTAGTTTTATTAACATATTTCAAGGAAATAATTAAAATATGTTTTTTGGTAAATATCATTAATACAAAAACAACTTTAGTAAGTTTAGTATACTGATATTATACATTTATACCCCTATCATGAATGGCGAAAATTATATAAAGAATTTTACCTAAAGGTTAAGAATAGTATTTCATTTTAAATAGCAACTATTATGGTTTTTTACCAATTTAAATATTGGGCAATAAGAAAAATAACAATCAAATAGATTACATATTTGTATTAACTCCGCACTTAGTTTCGTATTCAGATGAAGTAAATAAGATACCCATAACATTACTGAGATAAATTATATGATGAAAATTATCTTCAAGTTAATTTAAGTATTTCATAGATATACAAAAATTATCACATAGCTAATACGGAAGAAGAAAACCAAAATAATGATTGCTGGAGAATGTTATGCAAATTAGTGATGACTCTGAACTAAGGTTTCAAGATGGCGGACTTCCATACATTTTGGAGATTTGCCGAAAAGCGAATGTGAGTTAACGGGTTATTCTTTGGACATTCATATTACATATCACGCTACAGTGTATTATTTTTCAAGCTAAGAACTATTCTTTATTTTCTGAAGAGCTGAAGGAAGGCAGATCAACTATTGACATACTAATGTTAATCAGTCGACGTTTATCAACATGAGTTCGTAAAATAATTGCACTAAAGAATATCTGTTTGAAAATCTTTTCGTAAATAAAATCTTAACTTTCGGAATGTAAATGACCCCTGTTTACTTAGTTATGCTTTCTTGTTACTAGTTGACAATCATCGAAATTGGTAGAAGTTGTTAAACATAAACAAAAATTATTGAAAGTATACGCTAAAGCATTATGTATATATATATATATATATATATATATATATATATATATATATATATATATATATATATATTAGTAAGTTTTTGAAAGGCTGTGGGCAATGCAATTCCGGGTAAGATGCAAGTTGAAAGGAAAGGAACAAAAACAATAACAATAAATCGAATACGATATAAGACTTACTATTTATTTTTCCTTTTTTTTCCTTTTATTTTTTATTTTTTTCTCTTACATAACAGCAAGAGTGTTTTAGCTGTTCGTGTGATGTCCGGGTGATTAAAAATCACTATTTGATATTTCGGGAAAAGACATCCCTTTTTCAAAAATAATTAGACCAGAAGAAGAATAATATTTTATTCTTCTCCGACTGTGTAGAGAATAATACAAAACAAAATGGCTGCCAGATATAGACCGCAGCAAAAAAGCAGTATCACAGGAAATATAAATTAAGTTAAGTTTTATTTTAATATTATGTTAAATATATGATTGGTGTTTAGAATATTAGTGTAATGTTGGTTAGGTGTATGGTGTTCGATAAACTGTTAGTTTTGATAATATATATATATCATTTTTTATTTTATTTTTTTTATATTTGAATATTTACTTTGTTTTATCTTCGTATTTTTATTTTGTTTATCTTTCTATCGTAATTTAAGAATTTTAATATAAAGTAAAGTAATTAGTCTCATATTTTAAATATTCTAGATCTATCTACTTATCGATTTCGATTATCATCTATTAAAGAAGTGTTATTAATTACTAATTGTGAGTTTCGTCAAATTAGATTAACGAATTAACTTATTAACTTGATATATTTATTATACGATAAAGGGGAGTAACTCTGGATTTTTAAAAATATTTTTTTTTATAATTAATTTTTTAATTTTTTTTTTTTTTTTTTTTAAATTTTTTTTGGTGGAGATCTGTATAACAATATTAGTATATATATACAACATATATACACATAATGCATATATACATATATATATACATATCTATGTATTATTGTTTGTTTAATTGTTTATCTATATATATTCATCAATTTCTTTACATATTTTTTTGTTTGTTTTTTTTTGTTTTTTTTTTGTTTTGTTTTTTTTATTTATTTATTTATTTATTTTTTATTATTATTATTTACTTGTTTAATTTATTTTATGAATTATTTATTTAATATTTGCATGTTATTTGTATACATTCTATATGTGTTTGGATTTATTAATTAATAATGCTAGGTTATGGAGTGACTTATTTTGGTGGGTTAGAAGAGTATGCTGAATATGGTTTTTGGTTTGTGGTTGAAAGTGTGTAAGGATGGAAGTTCATATGGGGAGGGGCCTGTTTGATTGTTTGGGTGTGTGGTGAGTTTATTATGGGAGGTGAGTAATGAGTGAAGTGGTGGAAACGGACTCTGTTAAGTGTTAGATATGGGGGTTGGTTGGTGGATGGGGGGTAGATATTATAGAATGTTAACATACAACTAACACATACTGGCACCTCCTTACGCCAACATCTATCTAATAAACACACTAACCACACACCCAAACCCTGCTCCCTGGCCAATTGCCCTATCTCCAACACAGGTCTGTGCCTTCGCACTAACTGTGTTTACAAACTACAGTGTAATAAATGCAAAAAATTTTACATCGGCTACACTACAAGACCGCTACACTTGCGCATAAAGGAGCACTTGAATACCCGTATATCCTCTTTCCACAAACACATAGAGATTTGCTCAAACACTCAGCGCGATATTCACGTCTCCATCTTAGGGTCTGTCAGAAACATTGGTGACCTTAGAATCACAGAATCAATCCTCATCTCCAGATTAAACCCCTCACTCAATCAACGTCACGAGCTCTACTCACCTTTCATTCTATAATATCTACCCCCCATCCACCAACCAACCCCCATATCTAACACTTAACAGAGTCCGTTTCCACCACTTCACTCATTACTCACCTCCCATAATAAACTCACCACACACCCAAACAATCAAACAGGCCCCTCCCCATATGAACTTCCATCCTTACACACTTTCAACCACAAACCAAAAACCATATTCAGCATACTCTTCTAACCCACCAAAATAAGTCACTCCATAACCTAGCATTATTAATTAATAAATCCAAACACATATAGAATGTATACAAATAACATGCAAATATTAAATAAATAATTCATAAAATAAATTAAACAAGTAAATAATAATAATAAAAAATAAATAAATAAATAAATTAAAAAAACAAAACAAAAAAAAAACAAAAAAAACAAACAAAAAAATATGTAAAGAAATTGATGAATATATATAGATAAACAATTAAACAAACAATAATACATAGATATGTATATATATATGTATATATGCATTATGTGTATATATGTTGTATATATATACTAATATTGTTATACAGATCTCCACCAAAAAAAATTTAAAAAAAAAAAAAAAAAAAAATTAAAAAATTAATTATAAAAAAAAAAAATATTTTTAAAAATCCAGAGTTACTCCCCTTTATCGTATAATAAATATATCAAGTTAATAAGTTAATTCGTTAATCTAATTTGACGAAACTCACAATTAGTAATTAATAACACTTCTTTAATAGATGATAATCGAAATCGATAAGTAGATAGATCTAGAATATTTAAAATATGAGACTAATTACTTTACTTTATATTAAAATTCTTAAATTACGATAGAAAGATAAACAAAATAAAAATACGAAGATAAAACAAAGTAAATATTCAAATATAAAAAAAATAAAATAAAAAATGATATATATATATTATCAAAACTAACAGTTTATCGAACACCATACACCTAACCAACATTACACTAATATTCTAAACACCAATCATATATTTAACATAATATTAAAATAAAACTTAACTTAATTTATATTTCCTGTGAAACTGCTTTTTTGCTGCGGTCTATATCTGGCAGCCATTTTGTTTTGTATTATTCTCTACACAGTCGGAGAAGAATAAAATATTATTCTTCTTCTGGTCTAATTATTTTTGAAAAAGGGATGTCTTTTCCCGAAATATCAAATAGTGATTTTTAATCACCCGGACATCACACGAACAGCTAAAACACTCTTGCTGTTATGTAAGAAAAAAAAAAAAAAATAAAAGGAAAAAAAAGGAAAAATAAATAGTAAGTCTTATATCGTATTCGATTTATTGTTATTGTTTTTGTTCCTTTCCTTTCAACTTGCATCTTACCCGGAATTGCATTGCCCACAGCCTTTCAAAAACTTACAACTACTATACCCAGCAATGCTTCAAGCAAACTACCATTCTCTACTATATATATATATATATATATACTGTTTGTAAGGTTGTTAATTCGTGTGTTAATCCCATCAAGCTACGGTGTTTATAATATCGTGCTTAATAACAAATACAGCTGGATTTTAGTATATGTTTTTATTTATACAAATATGTTTGATAACTATGTGCATACATGTTTAAACTACAACCATAACGACATAATTCAAAGTCCAGTGTCTTTAGGCAGGCCACAGACGGAGAAGATTCTCTGTCGATGGTGTTTGAATAAAGTCGTAACTGAAGCATGTATGCACACATCTAGCTAAAATGTTCGTATAAACTGATAGTAATACTAATATACATATATATATATATATATATATATATATATATATATAAAGTTTATATATATATATATATATATATATATATAGAGAGAGAGAGAGAGAGAGAGAGAGAGAGAGAGAGAAAGAAAAAGATATCCGCAGGTGTTTGTCTGCGACTCATTTTTTGTCAAATACAAAAAAAAAACAATTCAAAATAATTAGAATAAGGCAAAAAAATAATTAATGTTAATTACGTTTCACAGGGTACTTAAGATTATGTGTTGACGGGAACAATTTTTAAAAAGCGTTCTAAAATGTTAATTAGCTATAACTAAAAATTGTGACACCCTTTGGAAATGTATTTAAACAATTCGGAGTAGGAATTTTCGTTATTGATGAATCGCTTTACATATTTGTGAAAAAAATATATGTTAAATAGTAAACGGAACATAGAATTAACTGTCGAAAATTAAGAAATAACTTTTCAAAAAACTACACATTTATTTGAATTTTGAAAAATACACGCTGTATGAATATCGCAGAAGCAGACGATATTTTCCCAGTTATTTATGTATAAATTTAACGGAATGTTTCGTAAACTTCCAGCAAGTCTCTTTTTGTTTTTGATATATGTTTGAATAACGATTACCAATATTATAAACATTTTTTACTATCGATATTAAAAATAAATAATTAATGGAAATTATAAAAGATTAAAAAACAAATGATATATTATATTTATTACCATTTTCTTTAATATATGACGCCAATAATCAATTTTATTTCTTTAAGTAAACGTTTTACAGCGATTTATTAAAAGTTTTTTTTTCAATACGTTTTAATATAAATAAATATATTTTTTCAATTCAGTCGATTTATTTCATTGCTAAATATAAAACTGATGAATGGATTCGATATCTATCACTGAATCACATTAAGATAAACCTGTTAAAAACTTACTCAAATATATACTTATTTATTTGATTTTATATCTATCTCTCTCTCTCTCTCTCTCTCTATATATATATATATATATATATATATATATATATATATGTACAGAGACGGAGAGAGGGTGAGAAGAGAATATAAGTTCTCCTACCAGTGGACTACACTGGCGAATTAAATAATGATTTCGACTTAGCATGGAGGCAATGAAATAATTGAGATCTTTTTAATTAGAGTTTCGTAGATAAAAATACAAGAATTTTTTTTTTTTTTTTTACATGGTTCACCCCAAACAAGGCAGGACGCCACTGTAAACGTAAGGGGCTACTGAGAAAAAAGGAAAAGGGGGGGAAGGATTGGTGGTTCAGCTTAAATTGGGATCTGAGCAGCGAGGTGTCTGTTTACATTAGTTTTAAATTCCTGCATGTCAGTACTGTCGGGGAAACAGGGGGCAGGGAGGGAGTTCCAGAGGCCAGCAGCACGAGGAAAGAAGCTATTTGAGTAGAATGCTCTCCGGCATCTGGGGACCTCCACAGTGAATGAGTGAGATTTAGTAGAATGTCGAGTTAGTCTAGTGAATTTACGTCGAGGGGGTACCAGAGCAGCACACTCATCGGAGCATAATCCATTGAAGTATTTGTAAAACAAACACAAGGATGCTACATTGCGGCGATGGGACAGGGGCTGGAGCTTAGCTGACAGTGAGGGACCTATTAGGTTGACTACTCTTTTTTGGACTTTGTCAAGGAGGGAGAGACTAGTAGATGATGCACCAGCCCAGATGTGGCAACAATACTCCAAATAACATTATATATATATACATTTATATATATATATATATATATATATATATATATATATATATATATATATATATATATATATCATGCATTATTTTTTGACAATTCCCTGCGGGGATGAACCGTGGCAGCGTATGTGTAGCTGTATATATATATATATATATAGAGAGAGAGAGAGAGAGAGAGAGAAATAATAGAGATACACAGAGACAGAGCATGATGATGATGAAAAAAAGTAATGATCAACAACACCACATCTCTGTGACTGGCATCAACAAGTACATAAAGTTCAGAGGCGAGAAATTCGAAGCCATCAAAAGGGAACGTTGTGACGTATGATGGATCCAAGCTTGAAGTCCTTGCAAGAATTGCACAGACAACAACAGCATTGGCCAAACTAGGACCTATGTGGAATGACAGAAATATCACAGTCAGCTCAAAAGCCAGACTGATGCGCTCCCTGGTCATCTCCATGTTTCTGTATGTTTGTGAGTCATCGGCGCAAACTGCGGATATGGAGAGAAGAATACGAACCACAGAAATTAGCTGCTGCCGAAAGATTTCCAACATCTCATCTAGGTACCACATCACAAATGACGAAGCGAATAACATATTCATACAACAGTCGGACCACATGAGAATCTACTGACGACTGTAAACAATAGGAAAGTAAGCGGCACGACCATGTCACACGTTCATCAGGTTTTGCGAAGACAATACGGCAAGGAACTGTCCAGAAAGAAAGAAGGATGGGCATAAAATATAAAAGGCGATGCGGAGACAACATCTGAAAGTTAACATGGCCGGTGCTGAGTAGCATGCTCATAACGGCTTAAAATCGGGAGTGTAAGAGGAAGCTGGTTGACAGGTGATCTTTGGCGCTCCAACGGTCATCTAAAGAACGGGAAAGATGTTTTGATGACAATGATATATAGAGTGATGTAATACGATAATCATCAGCATGACTAGATCTAGCTTGATTCGAAACAAGGACCACAGTGACTGAAGCACAACGACTTTATCACTGAGCCACGAAAACTCGCTAGCAGGTGACGAGGTATATCACACACCAACGTTGTATTTATTTATATAATTGTTTTTGTTTTTGCGATATTGATAATTAAATGTATCCAAATGTCTTAATACGGGGAACATTTACTTAGATACAAAAAAAAACATTATTCACTTTCACCAGGGTGATGCCTTTATATGGGAGCGTATATATTTATAAAATATATATATATATAACCACAGACACGTATTCTGAGGTCTACGGTTCATCAGCGTGGCTAGACCTAGCAAGATTCAAATTAAATAATAACATAAATAACTATTTATTAGAGTTTTTCTTTACTTGCCTCCCACAATGGCAGAGTTAGACAAAAGGTCGGTTTTTAATGTGGGGAAAATCCAGCTCTCACAAAAGAGGTATTCTGAATTAGAACAAAAATAAAAATTGCCTCAGTCTAGAATGATCTGCTCTTTATTGATTGATGAAAGAAAAGATTAAGTGCAGCATACGAACAGATACTACACTTTGCTCCTAGTCAAAAGGCCTATTTATTTACATCCAGGAGGTTAGACACAAGGTCCAAGTATTGTTATTTAACTACTCTCAAGGAATCTAGACACACGGTCAGGTGTAGTTAGCCAAAAAATGCCTGAGAAGGCCCGTCGGCATTCCCGGTAGAGGCGCCTCAGTCGATTAGCAATAAACTAAGCCCTTCTAAAAGAGAATGTAAAGCCTGAGAGGGTTGACCTCCTAGAACTGTACAAGACAATACTTCAGACCGGCGGAATCAAAGCTCGAAGGCAAATACGGTACCGGTCTACACAATGTAGCATCCATTGGAACAGATACTACCCTCTGATAGTAGCCAAAAGGCCAAGGAAGATTACGTGTATATGTTAATGTATTTGTATATAAGGGAGTAACCTTGAAACTGAATTAGTTCAAAGGTAAATTCTTTTATATACATTATGAATTTTGATGAAAATTGGAATAAGGATCCTAGATATAAGATTGAGTATCATTATATCTTGATTCTTAGGCATATTGAGACATAAAAGTGATGCAAACTGTTCTGTTCCATGAATTCATTTTACTCGTTCTGTGATATGTATTCATTTAGCATCTATATAAAGTCAAGTATGTGTACATGTTTATGCATTTCTAGATATAGGATTCACTCTCAAACAATTAAGCGGCTATTTTGATTTTGTGAGCAAAGCTGCCCGGTGTAAGAATGAGTAATGTCGGTCATATTTAGTTTGATTTATTTAAATTACATGAAATCAACGATTATAGTTTTCTTTGTTTTAAATATAATACAATGTGAGTGAAGAATTTTTTATACTTAGTGCTTCACGCCTCTCTGTCTGTCTGTCTGTCTATATATATATATATATATATATATATATATATATATATATATATATATATATATACATATATTTGTCTTCTGAAGATGTTGACTCTCTTGTAAGAGTACAACCGAAACATGTATGTTTGTATGAATAAAAATGTGTGAAAAATGACAAACGGAAAACAAGTTAAAGTGCAGGAGAAAAACAAAAACAAGAGATTTTGACCGGTTTCGTTCTGTTGGTGAACATTTTTCACACATTTTGTCCACCAAGAAATTTATTTTTCATGAATTATCGTGTACCTTACCCCATAAATAAAAATGTATGCTTAAGAACAGCTCTACTTGTTATTGAGTACTTGAGTTTCAACGGAATTATATTTACAGAAAATAATACAATACACGTGCTATATATATATATGTATATATATATATATATATATATATATATATATATATATATATATATATATATATATATATTTATATATGTATATATATACATTTCTCTCTCTTTCTTTCTTTATATATATATATATATATATATATATATATATATATAGATCTATATCGTCAATATTTTCTATAGAATATAAGAGAAGGCCCGTGTTTGAGTGCCCGTTAATAGGACGACTGACATGAGAGTGCACCTAAAATATAAAGGTTAATCTGTCGGGGCCCGACACCACACTAACCCCATCGGTCGGTCGGTCGGTCGGTCGGTCGGTCGGTCGGTCGGTCGGTCCCGCAACAAGTGGGTTGTAATACATCGCCGAAAGGTGCCTTGGATGTATTAGTGAGGTTATCGGCACAGTCGGGAAACGCATTTGTATTCCTTAAAGAAGAAATAAGGAATATATTCGCTGGCCGTGTTTTTGCTGAGTCATAGCGAACAAAATGGCGATTTGAAGCTGCTGCTGTTTTTCCGCTGGCTGATTTTTGCTAAGTAATTGTAAACAATGGCGATTGAGCTGCTGCTGTTTTTATCGGAAGGAGTGTAAAACAAGGAAACGCGACTGCTGTTGCTTACGGTTTTTTAAGATGGCGTCTTTTTCAAACGTAAACAGACGTCGCGGTGTGTCGGGCGCCGATAAATCCACATATTGAATTTTCCTAAGAACATAATGAAGTAGTCTTTACTTACAAGGTGCTTTTTTTAACCAAGCAACGGCTTTTTACAACATTTTGCACTTAAAGTAAGAATTTTCTCACGAGTGTTATTTTAAAAGGCGACTAACTAAATGTTTTGATTGATCAGTTTGAAAAAATATCAGATTTATAACATCGAGTGTGCGGTTTCGATTCTAACCTTTAAGAAATCAAAGAATGTATTTCTCTTCTTCTAAAATGTAATAAAATGTAAGTAAAGGATGTTGGTATATTTAATACGTAACTCTTACTATTTCTCTCTCTCTCTCTCTCTCTCTCTCTATATATATATATATATATATATATATATATATATATATATGTATATATATATATTGATATATTTTCATTGTCTATATATTGGTTTGGTGCAAAAACAATGACGTTTTTGACGTTCAACTTCAAAAGACCATAACTTCTTTTATTCCTAACTTTACTAATCAAAATAAGAACCATTAGAATCAACAAATTTTTGCCAACGGGAAACAAGTTTACTTATTCTATTATAAAACTCTGGAGTTCTGGAAGCGATGAAGTCATTGAAGGCCGAATCAGCATCATCTCGGCTTTTGAAGCATTTCTCGCGCAGGAAGTTGTCGAGATGCTTGAAAAAGTGATAATCGGTGGGCGAGAGGCCCGGTGAAATATGGCGGATGAGGCAGAGTCTCTTAACCCAATTCGTTCAGCTGCTGCAGGGTCAGTTGTGCCATATGCGGGCGAGCGTTGTCATGGAGGAGAATTGGTCCCAGCATATTAACCAATCTCGAGCACTTCATCAATTTGTTGGCAGTACTTCTCCGTCGTAATCGTTTCGCCCCGATTCAAGAAGCTGTAGTTGATGAGACCAGTTGCAGACCACCAAACACTCACCATAATCTCTGTTTGGTGCAATTTCAGCTTCGGGAAATGTTTTGGAGCTTTGCCGGCATCCAACCACTGTGCCGAACGTCGCCAATTGTCATAGAGGATCCACTTCTCATCACACGTCAGAATTCGCTTGAGAAAAGAGCGTAGAAGACACCTCAAAATTATCGTTCAATTCGTTCAAAGCTTTTTTGACTTCCCTATTTGCTTCAAATGGCGAACGACTATTGAGTTCATCAGCAACTTTCGTGTGGTTTTGCGAGAATCGGCTTCAATTAAGGCTTTCAGATCTTCGTTATCAACCGCAGTCGGCCGGCCTTGACCGTCTTCATCTTCGAGGCTTTTGTCACCATTGCGAAATTTCTTGAACCACATTTGTGCCGTATGTTTGTTAGTGGTCCCTGGGTCAAACGCATCATTAATGTCACGAGCTGTCTCGGCAGCTTTTCGGCTTAGTTTGAACTGGAACAAGAATATCGTGCGGATTTCAATTTTGCCTATGCTGTCGAAAAGCCTGCAAGAACAATAAATGAAGTGATTAAAAATGAAAACGAATAACACGATTCGATAGAGCGAAAAACGCGCTTTACAATTACTTATACAAACGCTATATTTATCAATAAATTAATTCAGAAAACTTATATAAATATTACATATGTGAGAAAACGCCATTGTTTTTGAACCAACCGAATAATAATATAGAGAAGGCTTTGCGTGTGCGTGTGTGTTTCTTCTTGTCTGTTTACAAAAAGACAGACTAGGGAGTGTACCTAAAATGTAAAGTGTTACACACATGTAAAAGTTACCTAAGGACATAACTGAAGTATGCTTGACTTTCTAGATTAATTTTGAAAGGAGTAACAACCCGTTTTCAACATTTGGCACATGTCAGATTTGCTCAGTTGGGAAAGTATGAAACTGAAAACATCAAGTTTACGGTTTCGATCATGCACTTCGATTTTATTTTAAACAAAATTATATGAAATCAAAGAATATGTTTTTGCTTTTCTCTTTTATATATGTTAAAATATAAGTGAAGCATTTTGGTATATTGATCAAACTCCTATCCGTCTATTTGTTGTTTTGTCTCTCTATCTCTATATCTCTATCTATATACTTAGATCTCTCTCTCTCTCATACCCTCCCTCTCTCTCTCTCTCTCTCTCTATATATATATATATATATATACATTATATATATATATATGTATATATATATATATATATATATATATATGTAATAAATGAGAACACCTATGTTTGTGTGTGTGCATGTATGCCCCTTATAACCTAGACATACTTGGAAGTGTACCTTTAATATAATGGTATTTTCATGCACAATTTGCATGTGAGCATAATGGAAGTAGTTCTGTGTTTTAGCTGCACCTTATACGAGCTAATGGCACGCTTGTAACATGCAACGCAATGAAATAAATCTATTGATAAGCTTTGATATTAGAGTATTAAAATATATCTGAATAGCCCAGTGGGTAAGATATCAAGCTGACAACATCAAGGTCGCTGTAGAATTAGACTCTCATTACATTGATGTTGCACTGATGCTATCCTACAATCGAATCCGACAACGCTGGGTAACGCTGCTAGTATATATATATATATATATATATATATATATATATATATATATATATATATATATAGCATTGAAGAGACAATATTTATTATTCATAATGAATTTAAGAAATTAAAAAGATGAAAGGGCAGCTGACCGGTTTCGTACGTCGCTCAACAGAGCCAAATATCGGGCTTAATGTTGTTTCTATTTGATTGAACTTTTTTTTTTCTTTTTTTTTTGATTTTAAAATTTTTTTTACGCCTTTCCCTCGCTATAATTCTCATAGCATCTTTTTATATTTTTTATACATTACCTCGATATTTGGCTCTGTTGAGCGAGGTACGAAACCGGTCAGCTGCCCTTTCATCTTTTTAATTTCTTAAATTCATTATGAATAATAAATATTGTCTCTTCAATGCTATTTTAAAGTTTTGTACGACAAAGAAAATATTTAAATATGTATATATATATATATATATATATATATATATATATATATATATATATATATATATATATATATATATGAAGAATAAAAGAAACAATGTTTCACACAAAATGTAAAAATAAAACTGGAATAAAGGATAAGCAAATCAACAACTAGCAAAAATAAACTCAAAAACACATTTTGAATAGCTCTACCAATTAAAGTTCTGCTACCAATTGATGATGATTGTATTTTAACAATCGAAATATTTTAGTAGAACTATTCAATATGTGTTTTTGAGTGTATTTTTGCTAGTTGTTGATTCGCTTATCCTTTATTTTATTTTTATTTTTACAAACACACACACACATATATATATATATATATATATATATATATATAAGAGGAGATTGTAGTTTGCTTGAAGCATTGCTGGTAAATGTAAGTGTAAATTAGTCGTCCAAGGCTATAGCAATGCGATGTGGTTGCCGTGAGATGGAAAAGTGAAAAGAAATAAACGCAGGGAGAGAGTGAAACTCAAAACGATTTATTAATAATTTCCCGAAAACTGATTAAATACCAAATAGTATTTTTTTTTTTTTTTTTTGGTAAGTAACAGATCGGCAAAGGGTAATCTTAAATTTTCGAAAGATTTTCTTTCATTTCTAAAGTCTGAACATATTATTTAGAATAAGTTATCTCCCTTTGACAGTGAATTTAAATTTAAATTTGAAGAGAATAAATGAAAAAAAAAAAAATAAATAAATAAATAAATAAATAAATAAAGATTGATGAGTCATTTAAAATGAAACATAATAAAATTTTAAAAATTGGTATATTACTAAACTAATGTTTATAATTTTTTTACCTTAGTTATATGATTGCTTAATTGAATTTTGACGTTTTCTGCGTTCCTACTCCCAATTGTTTTCCCCTGTAATACGATGATCTGACACCGGTTTTTCCACGTTTTTCCGACCTTCTCGGTCTTCTATTGTTGTCTTCTGATAATGAAAGTTGTTCTTTCGAAAATTTAAGATTACCCTTTGCCGATCTGTTACTTACCAAAAAAAAATAAAAAAATACTATTTGGTATTTAATCAGTTTTCGTGAAATTATTAATAAATCGTTTTGAGTTTCACTCTCTCCCTGCGTTTATTTCTTTTCACTTTTCCATCTCACGGCAACCACATCGCATTGCTATAGCCTTGGACGACTAATTTACACTTATATATATATATATATATATATATATATATATATATATATATATATATATATATATATATATATATATATAAACACAGTCTAACAAACAGCGATAAAACATTAGTCCATTTCATGAGGATGAAATTATAGTACGGAAGAATAGACGTGTAAGAATGGACGTGTGAGAAACGAGGACATAGTACGGGTAAAGAAGGAATCGAAGTATCTTAAAAATAACATTTCTTATCTGCATTGCCCTTATCTACTTGCTGTTTGTCGGTTAAAAGTGCATTGCCAACGCAAGATAGGGAAGTGTATTTAGATAAGAAACTATATGAACAGAAGGAGAACTGGAAAGGCTGTGTTAAAAAAAAATCGGCTAAAATGCAAAATGGACGCTCAGATAAAAGACAGGGGATGACAGAAAAACAAATCTTCCTGAGAACATTGTCTGCCGCTTTGCGGGATCAGAGGATGGGAGAAAGATACTGTTTTTTTTTAGGATGGGTGGTGTTTTATTTTTATTTAGTCCTTTATTTCGTAGTGATTGTAGTTTTTGCTTTGGTTATTTGTTTATTTCATGGGTTTACCGATGCAAAATATTTACATTTTAATCACAGTTCCACGCTAAATAAAAATAAACGTTTCTTTTTATATATAACTAGCAAATATTTGAACCTTCCGGTCGCTGTGAGGATTATATAATTATGAAAGAACGATATAAAATACGTATTAATAGGTAAATTAATGGTTTTTTACTATTATAATAATTTCCAACGCTATTAATAATTATTTTATTTATGTTTACTATCGCTTATTTTTGAATGCATGTTTTGAAACATGACGCAAATCATAAATCTATAGTTATTTTGTTAATGTGAGGTTTAAAACTCAATTGATGTGAAAGTTCCAATAAGTCAGTTAATAGAATCTAAGATTGAAGATATCAAGATGTTGGTTTCGATTTTTGGTCACGGCATCAGCTTTATTTATTGGGAGTTTATTATTTACTATAAATGCAATATTCTCCATCTGTCTAAAAGTTGTTAAGCTTTCTGATATTTCGAAATGAGACAAATTCCGACATGTATTTATTACGTTTAAAAAATTGTGACTGACAGACGGACGGACAGACGAATGAAATCTCTATTTATGTAAGATAAAGACAATAACAGGTGTTCTTAATATAATCCCATTCAATCTGCGCGTTTAGCGGTGAAAATGCTGTATCGTGACAGACAAAATAAAATGCAATTTCAAACCTTACTGTGACTGACAAATTGATGGGAAGAGGCTATTATAGAAATATCCTTCACTGCATCTAAAATTAGATACGTCGATACAGTTTGTGCGATTAGAAATGGCATTGCTATTTCTAACCAACTGACTGTCTGATAGACAAAGCCACAAAGCCTCTTACAGAAGGCTGGACGTATTTAAAATGATCTGAATATATTACTTATCAAACGGTTAGCAGCCAGTTCAGTTTTCTGCTGAATTTCAAGGTAAAATAGTCCATCCACTTAGTTTTCGATCGGACTTTAATTAAATAATACCTTCTAAAATAAAAATGTATTCTTTTTTCAAGAATGCGTTTTACGCTTTAATTACACTACCAAATCTATTATTAAACTTTGCTTAACACAGGATGTTAACTTTTTCTTTATCTTGAAGAAAATAATCCAGTTATGGCTGCCATCTTGGATGTTTCTCGCAAAACGACTGCACCAGTAAACTAAAATTGCACCTTATTTAATTTTGTTCTTTTCTTGTTCCTTCGATATTGTATTAATATGCTTATTAACCTCCTCCGCAAGAGGTTAGACACAAGGTCAGGTGGGGTTTAAAAAGCCAGCGCAGTAGCTGAAGTTCACTCTCGCCTACAAAAATGATGCCTGACAGGCACTATCGACATTTTCTGGTAGGGACGCCTCAGGCGATTAGCAAACAGAACCACACTTTAGTTCAACAGTAACAAAACCACTGCTGGCCTAACTGGCACGAACAACACCTACTCAAGCTGTGATAGGTAGTTTACTAACACACACATATACATATATAATGGACATATATATATATATATATATATATATATATATATATATATACATACATATATATATATATATATATATATACATACATATATATATATATATATATATATATATATATATATATATATATATATATATATTAAGTTTGTTGTTTTGGATTTTTTTTTGTGCTAAAAAGGAATGTTGTGGATATAAAAATGGAGAGTATTTGTATTTATTTCTCAGTTTATTTCATTTTATTTCACTTCATGAATTTTATTTTCTCATTTTTTTTTCTCTTTTTGGTGAGGAATCTAGAACTCAGAAGGAAGATTTATGTTTAAACAAAAAGCAGACGTTCAGAGAAGAAAAACAAAAACAAATGTTGTAATTGAAAAAAAAAACGCGCAAACAAACGTTCACGTTTATAAACATACATACACAAATACGTACCTAGTTTAAAATCTTTAAGCCAGTGGTCCTTAACAATTAGTGGATGAAAGTCAATTCATTAATTAACATTTTTATTCACTATTTATCAAATCAAATCAAATGTATATGCAAAATATAGCCAAGTGAAACAAGAGATGTAAAAGGACAATTAGAAGATGTGTATATCTATGTACCGCCCGGATGTTTGTCAAAGGCGACTTTAACCTCCAGATATTATAGTTATCTATATCTGGTTAGCTGTTCAACATGGGCAGACAATTCCGCCTTTCTTCTAATAAGACGAAAACAACTATGATACAACCTTTTCTGTACATTTATATACATTATGAAGTCATATTTATTTTAATATATATCATATGCAACGTACATATGTATGTGGTGCGTGTACTGTTCATGATTTCCTCAATTTCCCATATGGATTACATATATATTTTGGGGGGTACATAAATAGGAAACATGGAAACGAAATATATTCAGATAGGTCAATTAATGGGTAAGATATTTATAAATATGAATAAATAAACCCAAGGACGGGACATATAAAAGACAGAGATTGAGAAGTCAACGATAACTGGAATTACAGAAATTAATTTAAGAAAGTAAACGTTACGTCATAGGAAAAAAGGGGGAAGTATCGGCTAAGGCATACTGTGAGTTTCAAAGAAGCGAACGTATGACAATGAGTTAACGAAAATATAACTTGAAAAGATTCGCTATTTATTAACCATCTGTCCGTCTTTTTCTCTCCGTGATACGATCACATCAATGACATGATCACAATTTGATATACTAAATCAGCTATTATGTAATAATAAACTATGATGAGTTTTAATAAATAAATACTTGTTCACTCCAGCATGATTCTTTTTTGTATTGTTTCTGTATGCCTTTATAAGAAACGGATGTGAATAATAACGGTGTATAAATGGTTAACTACAGTGACTGGAACCTGGGTGTACTAAGTTCGAATCCTGTTAGTTCCACAGAAACAATTTCATCAAACCAACACCTGGCCTAGTGTCTAACCTCTTGGAGAAGAAGGTAAATCAAATTACTTTCTGCCAGCACAACATATATTGACAGAAACGCGTCGCCGACATAATTTGACTGAGATTCTTGGGGAGAAACGAACATAGTATGAGTTTCAACTGAGTTAATATGCGTCATTGTTCGACACGTTAGAGTTTCAAGCATACACTATACTAAAAACTTAACGAGTATCGAATAGAGAGAATGAAAACAACCACTCATTGAAATGAACCCTTGATCAGAATGTACGTTTTTGTTTTGTTTAATTTGCAAATGATTATTGTATTTCTGTTTTGCGTGACGATCAAAAATTGATGACATGACATAATTGATGACATGACATAATTCTCACTATTTTTCCTGTAAAAATTGCAGGAAAAATAGTTAGAATTATGTCATGTATACTTTGTGCATTACACAATACGAGGCAATGCACATTAATTACATGAAATACCATGTTCATCTGCCTTTCTCTGAGGAGAGCGTCCAACGGTTACACCAGATTCGCGAAGGCGTCCGTAACTGAAAAAGGGTTTGAAAGCAACATGTAAGCTAGTAGAACAATAGCTACTTGAGAAGAATAGCACACAAAAGAGATGCAGTATTATAAAGACTCCCGAGTCTTGGCATACATACCCAAACACACGCCGAACAGAATATTTTTTCAACGGAAATTTTGTTTTTCCTCTTGATAGCCCAAAAGAAGGCACTGTTTTAATTATTTACTTTTAATGATTTTATAAAAAATTTAGGTAATGGATTTTCTTTGTAAGTTTTGTGTGATTTTTCTATTACTATTACTTTTGTGAAATAAGAGAGCCTAGTACAAGTAAGGTGCTGGCAGGAACGTGTTACACTCGTTTTCCAGTTTCTGTTACATATTTGAGCATTGTTTCCTGCGGTGTTCTAACTAAAGGACCAAGCATTACCAAGTAACGTACATTCGTACCGATCGACGTATCATCTGCATCTCTTGGCCAAGTTCAGAATTTGTGGTAAAAACTCAGGAGTATCTGTAATATTCCTGGTGTGCTATTCTGCACAAGCACCTTACAATAACATAACAAAAATAAACAAAGTCTACATATGATAATATGGAACTCTTTAGCTATGAATTATTACGATGAGACCGGTCTTTAGGCTAAAATAAAAATTCAGTATATGTTCTGTCTTCCGCAAGAGAACGAGATATCTTCGTAGACATTAATTTTTTTTTTTAATTTCCAGTCCAGAAAGCTTCTATTCGGCAAGCTCGATTTTTTCCACATTTAAAAACTGACCTTCGTTTTAACTTTGTTCTCGTGAGGGGGGGGGGCAAGTGAACAGGTACTTAGCTGCCCACTACTGTTATATTTTATCTATATCCTTGTGTAAATTTTGTGAAACACTTACAAAGTGCGCTTTAAAAGTAACGAGACTAAATTGTCCGTGTTCTGTGTGTGCTACGGTCGAAAGAGTGTGTTGTGGCGTTGCATGGCTGGTAATAATCAAGACAAACACAGTGGTATAATTAACAAAAGTGTATAAACAAAGTATGTTACAGAAGATACGCGTCTGATACTGGGGCCATAACTACCACCAATATCTGCAACGAAGTTTAGTCGTAACTGTATCTGGTTAGTCAGTTAATTCCTGCAATAGGAAGGGCATAACAGGAGGATAAACGAATATTTAACAAATAATGTTTCGGTAAATAAAAATTAACACCTTTTTCTGCGTTCCTCTGCTCCTTTGCTCCTACGCTGCTAATCAATAAATTATAAAAAGTGAAAGAAAGTTAAACCGTGGACAGAAACTTGAATTTTAAACTTCGTGCCAGTTTCAAATTCTTGTTTCTCTCAACTGTTTCAATTTCATCCATTTTTTACAATCATTTTTGATAAAGAGCGAAGCACCACTCGAAATATTAAATTAATCATAACACCTATAATTTTGCATGCTTTTATGAAAGGTTATTGTTTATTTGTCGAATGTAAAGAAATTAATTATTTTTAGCAAAGAAACGTTTTTTTTTTAATTACAACAAAAGCATACGTAGATTGAACTTATTTAGATATTTAAATAATTATTACAAATATTATTTGTAGCTTCTTCTTAGCTGGGCTCTTTAATGAGTAAATAAAAGAAGCCGTCAAAAGCGATGATGCGTGTTGCTTCCTGTTGAACACTGTTATGACGGCCGACTATAGCTGTCCGCATCTTTTACACATATATATCGAGCTCAATTCTCATCTCACCTATAGCCATTTATCATAGCCTCATTGATTACTGCGCTCAGAATTGGAGTTAATTGTTACCCTTCTTCTGGGGTTCGAATCGTTCGACTGGTTTGAATGGTTATTTGTACACTGCAAGGATGAAAGGTATACGTATGTAGATAATATTTAAATAATTACCAAAAGTAAACAACGTATATATATATATATATATATATATATATATATATATATATATATATATATATATATATATAACCAAAATCTAAATGAAAAATTAGACAAAATTGGACAAAAAAAGAAACGAAGGTTAGTGGAGAAATATATATCTTAATTTAGGAGTTTCTGAATAAAAATATTTAAGGATAAGGAACGATTAAAATATTAACAGTGAAAAATATTAGATGGCTATACGTTATGACAAGTTCCATTAGAGAAAAAAAGATTTGATAATGAATACTTACTGTGATTTATAGTTGAACATAAACAAATTTCTAACATATATATATCTATATATATATATATATATATATATATATATATATATATATATATATTACTAAACATCGCATTTGATGGGTAAAAACATCACGCTTTCTTACCTTGATATTTGATGTAATTTAAGAGAAGGAACTCATGCAGGTTAAAATAAAGTTTGTAAATTTAAAGTTTAATTTCGCGTATTTGATGGATTATAATAACAATGTTTTAAAATGTCGATATTTCCCGAAACCCTTTGACCGAGAAAACGTGGACGTTGTATTGGACTGTTATGCTCTTTTTTGCCTTTCCAACTTTCGTATGGAAGGACATTTCCCCAAAAGAGAATGGTATCAACAAACACTTCGGCGAGATTAGAGAAATAACAGAAATAACAGAAAGCACTCTGTTGTTTTTGCCATCTCCTGTTTTCTCGGAACACTGTTCTTGCACAGTGGCGCCCTCTACCGCCCATCGCAACAAGCACTCCCACACTCAAGCTTGTGACACGACACCGATTCCTTAACCACATCATATCTCCCCCTTCCACCCAAGTTTTTTGGGGAGGTGATATATAATCCAAGCGTCGGTGGTGACAGTGGTGACTAATCGATCTACGAAGGTTGATAATTCGATTTCTAACGAGAGGTGTTACAAACATAACATTGCAGTGGAACAGGCACACTTATCAATAGTAACGTTTTGCCGATCAGATTAGGATGCTGCCGAGAGGTAGGGGGTGTCATGTTCTGGGAATGGGGAAAGTGTTGCGGGAATGGCACAAAAACCAAACTTGTCTTGCTTTTATCTTCGGTCGTGTTTTTTTTCCTTTCGTTTCTGTTTTCGTTTTCAGTATTTTTTGTTCTGATTTCACTTTTTTAAACTTTATTGTTTCCGCTTAGTTTTTCCATTCCCTTCACCCCCTCTCCCCCTCTCTCAACCCCTCTCTTTTTCTCTGTTTCTATCGCCCTTCTCTCATATATTTCTCACTTTCTCTATATTTATATTTATATAAATTTTCCTCCTTCTCTCCCCCTCTCCCCCTCTCTCTCGCTCTTTATCTCAAGCTTATTATCCTTCTTACACTCTTCTTCTGTCCCTATCTCTCCCCATCTCCCTCTCTATCTCTTCCTACTCTTCCTATTGCCCTTCTTCCTCTATATATCTCTTTATCACCATCTCTCTCTCTCTCTCTTCATATATATATATATATATATATATATATATATATATATATGTATGTATGTATGTATATCAATTATACTTTCTCTCAATCTCCCTCTCCCTGCCCCTCTATATATATCTCCCTATCTCAACCTCATTCCCTCCCTCTTCCTCTTTCTCTAAATCTCCCTCTCTGTCGCTCTCTATCTCTATCGCCCTCTACTCCCTCTCTCTTTTTTCTCTATATCCATCATGCTTTATCTCTTTTTTCTTATTGTATACATCTAAAAAATGCCTCATCAAGCAAAGACACTCTGTGTTATTTCATAAGGTTTGCCTAAATTTAAATTTGCTGCCTAAATACGCACAATATATAGATACACACACACACATATATATATATATATATATATATATATATATATATATATATATATATATATATATATATATATATATACATCCCCGCCCCCTCTCGCTTAGTTTCTTCCCTCTCCATTTCACTCTCTCTCACTCTCTCTCTCTTTCTTTCTGTCTTAAACCGATTACTTTTAGATGCTTTGTCCGTTTTGAGGCAGTTACTCGGTTTGTCACGCTCTATAGTATTTTCATTGCTAACGCACAAATTGACTTGGCGCAGCTCATTTTATCATACGTCAAAACAGCTCTACAAGAGACCTGGTCAGTCTGTCACGCATAAGTTTTACATGGCATTTTTATCTGTCTATTCCGCCAAAGTTAGACATAGTATATTTCGTTGACGTATGTTTACTTGTGAATTTTTTTTTATCGCTCACCGCGCATATCGAATGGAACGCATTTTATTTTCGCTGTGTTTAAAAGATATAATACGATATAATTACGGTAACACACTAGTTTTCGTTAGATAACTGAACTTAAGCAACGTTGATCATGGCCAGTACCAAACGATGATCACTTGGACATACCATGCGCTGTATGTGAGAGGACAGCAACACCTTCCTACAAAAAATACCATCGTAAAAATGGCTTTAGCATGCAATTCAATACTTACCTGACATATTTTGAGTAGGTATTGTTTGTACCAGTGCGAGGTAAGTCATCGACAATTATTTAAAAAGTGGTTTTGTTGTTTTCGGGCTGAGATAGGGTTCTGTTCAGTGCTAGGATGTCCACCCTCCCAAGCTTTACTTTCTCTCTTAGAAGGAGATATTTATTGTTTATACTCGGGCATTTGGCCTTTTGGCTAAGATAAAAGTGTAGTATCTGTTCCGATGGATACTGCACCCCATACTGGTGTTCTCTTTGCCTTCGGGTCCTGATTTACGCCCGTCAATGCGCCTGTCCTGTGCAGTTCTGGGAGGTCCACCTTCCCAGGCTTTGCCTCCCCTCTTTGGGGAGGAGTAGGTTTATTGCTTACTGCCTGGGGCGCCTCTACCGGGGAATGCCGACGGGGCTGCCCAGTGAATTTTTAAACCTCACTTTCCCGACCCGACCTTGGGTCACATCTTATTTGTGGGAGTAAGATAAAAACTTGCCTTGTGCCTAACTCCTGGAGAGGAGTAAATCAATACTCGGACATTTTGTACGTGTACGTCACTTGGCGCGCTGGCTTGTTAAAACCTCACCTGCCCGTGTGTCTAACCGCCATGCAGCGAAAGTAAATAAACACATGTGCTTACATAACAGAATAACAGTTCTGTTCTAAATCATGTAGTGAAGCTCACTGGATAATGTATGATCTAGTTAAGAGACTGTTAGTCTATAAGTTTATCCCGTTACGAATGAAATAGCATTTATGTCAGCTTGTCATAGTTACTTTTTAAATAACTTTTTGGTTGGTCTGTGAACATTAAATTTAAAATACTATTTTCTTCGTTCTATTTATAGTTTGAAATAGCATTTTCGTTTGTTTGTCACGCGTACATTTGAAATAGCAATTTGTTTGATCTGTAACGCTTACATTTAAATAGCCTTTTCCTTTGTTTGTAACGCATACATTAAAAAAGTGTATTTGGTCTGTAACGCTTACATTTTAAAACGCATTTTCTTTGGTCTGTAACGCTTACATTTGAAATAGCAATTTCTTTGATCTGTAACCCTTACATTAAAAATAGACTTTTTTTGTTTGTAACGCTTACATTAAAAAAAGTGTCTTTGGTCTGTAACGCTTATATTTTAAATATAATTTTATTTGGTCTGTGACGCTTACATTTGAAATTGCATTTTATTTGGTATATCACGCTTACATTTGAAATTGCATTTTGTTTAGTCTGTAACGCTTACATTTAAAATAGTTTCCTTTGTTTGTAAAGCTTACATTAAAAATAAAGTGTGTTCGGTCTGTATAATGTTATTAATACATATGATGCACTATTTATATTGGAAGAAGCGTGAAACCACCGTTCCCCACATCTATGGGTAAAACTTGCGTCTAACTAATCGTATACTTAAATCTGTAGAAAAGTGTATAGGCTATGCAAGCTACTCCAGTGAAATGTGACGAAGTTAGGTTTATTTTTTTATATAGTATCTCTTAAAATCTTTTCACAATTTTCTAGCGATATTTCTACTAGTTATTTTTCATGTGCTCATTTACTTGTCTTTCCCACTACGAGAGCAAAGTTAGATGCTAGACTGGTTTTTATGTAGGGAAAATACAGCTCCTTAAAAAGGGGCACTCGATTGGTACACACCTACCTATACACTCGATTCCGTACTCCCCTTTTTAAACGCATCAGTTGTGGTGTAGGTTCTTTTCAAGAAATTTCGATTTGAGAACTTTTCTTCTTTTGTAGAGTTTTCTGATGATTTAGAAGAGTTGCAGCGACGATATTGATATAATAATATCGTTTTAAACAAACCTTAAGTATATATCTCACAGGAATGTTATGTTTCTAAACAATGTGAACATTTTTTTATAAACGATGGTTATTGTAATATAAAATGAATCTAACTAATACATATATATATATATATATATATATATATATAAATATACGTATAAAATATTTTTTGTGTAATCTTAATTTTATACTATATCAATGTTATAACGGACAAAGATATTTCTAAAATGCTCCTGTATTTTATTCTTTGTGCTAATTGTACAAAACAAAGAAAAAAAGTAACAAAAAACTAGGCGAGCAGAGCCAAAATTGCAATCAGTAATAATTATCAACATATATATATATATATATATATATATATATATATATATATATATATATATATATATATATATATATAGTCTCGGAAGTTTCTCAACCATTAAAAAAACAAAAAAAACCCAGGTCGTTCAGTGGAAAATCACTCATGTGATTAAATTTAGTAATATATACAGGGTGTCTCAAAAAAATGTACTCACTCTTAGAATGACGAGAAAATTTTTATTTATGAACATAGAGAGAAATCAAATAGCTTCAAATACATGAAACAAATGTAATTGAAAAATCATGTTCGCAAATGTTCAAATTGATGTCCATTATAAATTTACTCACTCTTTTTTTTTTGTTTCAGATATTCTGAATTAATGAAGCCATGGCAGGAAATCAACTTAGTTTCGAAGAGAGAAAGTTTGTCCTGAAATGCTATTGGAAGACCGAAAACGCCACTGAAGGGCAACGCCGGTTTACAAGGGAATTCGCAAAACCGCCACCCACGCGCCGGACCACTGCGCGCATCAGAGACAAATTTGAAGCAGATGGAACCGTACAGAATACCAACAAACAACGTTCAGGACGACCACGGACATCTACGTCCCCTGAAAAAGAACTGCAGGTGCAGGAAACACTCCTTCGATCACCACAGAAATCACTTCGCCAAACTGCTCGGGAAACCCACATCTCAAAAGATAGCATCAACCGCATAATGAAGCGTCTGCATTGGAAATGCTACATTCTAAGGCTGTGTCATGCTCTCAACGAAGACGATCCTGACCGGAGAGTCGAATTTTGTGAATGGTACCTGGCAAAATGTGCAGAAGATGTCGAGTTTGCACACAAAATTGTGTGGAGCGATGAAGCAATTTTCAAATTAAATGGTACCATTAACCGTCATAATTGCACGTACTGGTGTCCTGCAAATCCTCACGTAACAATTGAACACCATGTAAACTTACCAGGAGTAACAGTGTGGTGTGGGATATCCGCATCGGGCATCATAGGACCTTTCTTTTTCAACGAAACTGTCAATGGTGAGAGCTACCTCAACTTGCTTCAGGAATTTGTTGGTCCACAAATTACAGAGAGGTTTGGTGATGACGGCGATATTTACTTTCAGCAAGATGGAGCTCCTCCCCACTACCATCGCGATGTACGAGCTTACCTCGATGCAGTGTTTCCTGACACATGGATTGGACGAAGGGCCCCAATGAATACCCTGCGCGTTCCCCAGACCTAACACCCATGGACTTTTTTTTTGTGGGGATACTTAAAAGACAAAGTTTATGGCAACAAACCAAGGACAATTGATGCATTGAAATTGGAAATTGAAAGACACTGTCGTGATATTCCTAATGACATGTTTCGCGACGTTTGCGAATCCCTTGGTGCGCGTTATCAGCTTTGTTTGAACAATAATGGTCATCAGTTTGAACATTTGCGAACATGATTCTTCAATTACATCTGTCTCATGTATTCGATGCTATTTCATTTCACTCTATGTTCATAAATAAAAGTTTTCTCGTCATTCTACGAGTGAGTACATTTTTTTGAGACACCCTGTATATATATATATATATATATATATATATATATATATATATATATATATATATATATATATATATTCACATAGAACTATAGTCTCGTTATATATCTAAGTGGTAACTTTTATGTATTCAAGAGTAAGGCGAAAATAAAAATATGCAATGAAATGAGTTAGTTCTAAATATGATACGTAATTTTATTTATTATGTAAAACGTGTTTATAATTAAATAAAAAATATATTCTAAGAATAGTTTGAATACTACCGATAATCTCCAACATCTACGTGCTGTACTTTACTTATTAATGTGCTAGAAAATAGAAAAGTCTACGTACTTTGGGTAATCCAGGCCAAACGTAAGTCACCTTAATTTACAGAAATAAAAGTATAATGTTACTAAGGAAAAAAAAGGAATAAGATGATTAAACCCCAGAATAAAAGAAATCAATAACTAGGCGACAGAACAAAAGACGGTCAATGAAAATGTATGTTTTAATTCAAGGACATTTAGATAATTAATTATTGCTGATGATGAATGATTAGAAACACAAATATAATTTAAAAAAATAGGATACATACATGTTACTACTTTGAAATAAAGAGACAATAGTTCCATGTAAATATATATATATATATATATATATATATATATATATATATATATGTATATATATATATATATAAAGTGGTGTACTAAACGCGAACTTTTAGGAAAGGTAAAACCTATTGTGAAGAGTATACAGCTACATATCCAGGATAGAGCAGGTAGATATGAAGAAGAATAGAAAGGAATTAGAGAAGCAAAAGCCAAATAAAAATTCAATTCAATTGCTCAGAGCAAGGTATATTCCGCAAAAAAGGCAATTTATTCAAGTTAAATTTTCCTTAAGCCAGGCTTTTCAAAGATAAAAATTTTATCATCAGAGGAAGTTGCTGGGATAGATAAGTTGGCAAAGGCCAAGATTTAAAATTTGAAAAAATAAAATAAAAGTTGTAGGGAAAGAAACACAGGGCAAAACTCTGCCCGAATGCAAGCAAATGTCCGATTGCTAAAGAGTCCGGTGTCGAAAAGTCCAGCGGAGAGAATGAGATGTAGATAGGTAGGTCGTTAAATAGCACGAGAGGTTGTGAGAGAGGATTCAAAGTTAAATTCCAAGAAGACACAACTTCAGGTGCGGCGAAAATAGAAAATCCAAAGGGTAAAAAGTCCAATAAGAGGTACGTTCGTGGATGCAGGCAAGGCTCAGTAAAGAGTGAGATGGAAAATATTCGCCATTAAAAATACTTCCTGGGCTCAGATATCAAGGAAAGTGTTTTTCCTTTCCATTCTTCTTCATATATATACATATATATATTTATAAATATATGTGTGTGGGTGGGTGTGTAGGTGTTAATAATGAGTACTGATAGTAATTTTT